>NW_004624811.1:2064558-2120423 GCF_000247695.1 Heterocephalus glaber | reverse complement strand
AATCTGTCTCAAAAAAAAATTTAAAAAAGGGTTTGGGGGTAAAAAGAAGGTGACTAAACTCTAATTTCCATATTTTAGCGTAATATTCTAATTTATAAATCTACAAAAGCAGTGTTTCTGAATATGATTAACCTGGAACACTTTTCCCTCCTTAGGAAATACGTCAGCCTACTTTTCTTGCAATCTCCAGCTTTCTAATCTCTCTGTCTTTGCTTTTGCTTGTTCCTATTCTCAAGGCATTCAGTTTCTCTTACTATTGGCTGTTCTTCTTAGATATTATTATGCCACACACACCTCTCCTGACTACCTAAACTGGAGAATTGGACTCATCCACTTACTAAAACAGATGATTTGGCTCTGATAATGTTAGATATATTTACTATGGATGTAGACTCAGGATATCTCAAAAAGTCTCCTGGGATTGTGTGTGTGTCTGTGTGTGTGTGTGTGTGTGTGTGTGTGTGTGTATTTCTGTAATAGAAAAATTTGATGGTCAGATAATTACTTCAACTAGAAACACCGATGCACCAGAAATTGCCAGGGTTGAAATGATGTTTTAGGTTGTAACACTGTACCCAGATAATCTCTTTCACAACACAAAATTTGAAGAGAAGAGTTTTTCGTAAATAAAGCTAGAAACTCCATCCAAGTTGACATTAGCTAGATGACACACACTGACAAACAGTACTCCTTCCTCACAAAAAACAGACTGCAAAGGAGCCTTGGAACAATGGAAGTAGAAGAAAGGACTGAATTCACATTTACCTAGTACCTAACAATCTCCAGAGAAATTTCAATACGTTCTGTATTAGTTAGTTTCTTGTCATGGGGACACATTACCAAGCACCCACAATTTAAAGGAGGTAAAGTTTATTTTGGATCACAGATTGCAGAGATTTCAGTCTCTAGTGGGCTGTATGTGAGGCAGGGCAGCATGGAAGAGGGACACAACAGAGGAAAAACAGCTCATGGCAGGCCAGGCAGGAAGCAGTGAGAGTGTGAAGGGAAGAGCAGGGAAGAGGTAAACCCTGGAAGGCTGTGCCCTCAGTGACCCACCTCTTCTGGACCCAATTCCGCTTCCTAATAGCAAGTCAGCTGTAAGCGCCCTCATCCAATCAGCTCCCCAACACCCCACCTATGAGTGCATGCACCATTAGCAGGACATCTAGATATAAATCATAACACAGCCCAGTATCCAAGTGCTGCAGTATCCTGTATTGCTTGTTTCAATATCCTAATCCCAATGCTTGAGATGCGATGATGAGCCTTTGAGCAGTTGAGCCTCTGAACGTAGCCAGTTAGTGCGCATGCTGAATCCATGTTCTAAAGATCTGCTAGAAAGGTTGGTCTTTATCCTCTGGATACAATGGGGACCTGCCTGTCACATTTGTGATCCTTCTGCAGGTGAAGTGTGACTCAGTTCCTTGCCCTGGCTGGGGCGGGAAACTTTCTCCCTTCAGCAGCCCTGTGCACACGGAGGGGAAGAGAGGAATCTGTGTTCCTGCTTCTGCCGATGGAACACTGGGAGGACTTCCACGAGCTGCTGTACTGCACAATGGTCTGGGGAGGCAGGAGTGGGACAGAGCAAAATCAGAGGGATGTGGGACTCCACCGGCGAATGGTCCTTTCACAGAACTAGATCTCTGACTCAGGACCACGCCCCTCCTAGGGCGCTGACGTAGGTATGCAGACCCACTGTGCGCAGATGACAGAAGGGTGGAATCATCACCAGAGCCCTCCCGCCCTTTAAGAATTTTCAGAACTGAATTGCGTGCACAGGCGTCACTGGAGACTAAAGAACGGTCTTCTGAGTGTGTGAGCAAAGAGGGCTCGCTGTGCAGGTGTGGGCCGTTTCAGCCTCTGCCGTGTGAGCACCGAGGAGCAATCAACAGCAATAGCTGTGTCCTCCCTCCAGAAGGATAATGACCGAGAATGAAGCAAACAGGCGCCCAGGCAGGCGGCAGGCCCGAGGGTATTTGGAGGAGGTGGAGCAGAGGCCAAGTGATGAGGATACAATCAGAAAGTGCAAAGGTATTGCGCATGCCCACGAAACACTTCGCTGGCTCCTGCACCACAGCGCTGGTACCACAGCCCCAAGACTATCCAGCGTCAGCCCTCGGCCGGCCAGGGCCTGGAAACAAACCCACAGGCAGCCTGACTCTGGTTTCAAGGGATTCTCTTTAACTGGGCCCAGTCATTTCCTGACTTACACTATAGATAAAACTGGGCTTCATATGACAGGCATGTAGCCGACACCGTTCTCCGTAATTCCCTCTCATACCCCCTTGAAGTGACATTAAATTACCTTTGCTTTACTGCAAAGGGAAACGCCCTCGTACTCTTTTCTAGAGAGCACTGATAGAGGATTGTATTAGCTTGGACAGAAGTGGTCAGGCAGATGCTATTTGCTGACTCAGTTTGTTTTCCTTTGAACACATGTACATTACTTCAACACCGTTTCAACTCCTTTACTGCTGCTTTTTTCAAGCTGAAGTTTCTATTTTAAAGCCAAAATTCCTTGAATTTTGGATTCATCTGGAGTGCTCTTTTGAAAAGAGCTTCTTGACTTCTTGGACCTGATATCCTGATGTTGAGGTCTGGAACGTATTTTTTTTTTTTTTTAATGGCTCAATAAGTCTTTGTTGAAGGAGATAATAAATGATGGACAAAGAGGAGTCCTTGACATTAGAAAAGCAAATGGATTTCGGTTGTTTCCTCACAAGCCATGAATGGGGAGCCCAACGTGTGGGGGTGAAGGGGCACCTCTTCTGAGGGGTTCCCACTGTGTTCCTATCTCTGTCTGCTGGTATCTGCAGCCTGCAGCACTGGTGCACATTTGGCTACCAGACCACGAGAGGACTGTTTTGTAATTATTACTTCTGGAGAAGCTTTTTTCCTTTCATGTCAAGGTAATGGCATTGCTGGCCCTCCCCATTTTTATGTGGGAGTCTGTCCTTAAAGTCCCCATCTAAAAGAGGTCCTAAGATCACTACCCTTTCTCCTACCCCATCCTCGAAGTCACTAGAAAGCAAGTCGAATAGGATTACTGACAGCTCAGGGACGAGAACAGCTTAAAGTTTCTCCTTCCTCCTTCTGAATTATAAGTTATTAAAAAGAAAGTTTCTTTTCCTAAACTAAACTTTAAAATGAATCACTGAAAATCTCTGAGACATCAAAATTATAAGTAGCCTATTTCCCAGGACTACATCTTCTCTAAAACTTCGAAAACTAGTTTAGGAAATACTCATTAATTACAGATTAAATAGATACAGTTTAAGAAAATGAAGGGAGGTTGGAGAAAATGATGTTTGTGTGTTACCAGGGCATTGTCCTTTTGACTATGTCCATCAAACTCTGATTTTAATTGCTGGAGCTTCTTGTCCCTTGAAACTGCCCTTACAACTTAATATCATGGTTTCCTCCACTTCTCTTACTTCTACCTTTCGTATTGTTGTTCACTTTGCTTTGCTCTCTTCTCCTCTCCTCACCCTCCGCTCTTCTCCCTTCCCCTTCCCTTCTTTTTCCTTCCCTTCCTTCCTCCCTCCCCCACCTATCTTCCCATTTTTCTTTCCTTCTCTCTTTCTTCCCTTCTCTATTTCTTTCTTTCTTTCTTTCTTTCTTTTTTCTTCAGAAATCTTCACTTCTTGCTTCAACAATATATATTTAAATATTTAAAAGATGTTTTCTTAAATGCTTTCGTAGGTTACTATACGGTACAATATGGTACAACCACTACAGGCAGAAGTTTGAGAATATTTATAAAGTAAAAAATGCATTTACCCTTTGAATTAGCAATCTCTTTTCTGAAAATCTGTCTGGCAGATGTTCCTGCATACCTACAAAATGATATATTCATGAATTTTTTCACTGAGGCATCGTCGTAAATGCTCTTCTATAAAGGAGTAGTTATGCCTAGCAGGGTATATTTATTCTATGGAATATTATACAGCCATAAAAAAGAATAAGAACAATCTGTGTACTAATAATGAAATATTTAAAAAATATTTAGGTGAAACATCCATATTACAAAATAGAGCTCACTATATTCTACCTTTTGCACAGTGCAAGTGGAAATTACCAATATACTTTCTTATTTTCTGTATGTGTGTACGTTTTCAACAAACACATACCTTGCATATTTCATTTAAGGAACTCTTCTATGTATTTTTGTAAATGTGAACTCAGTTCTCATTAAGCACTTTTGATGTGGATGTTATGATTTCATTTTGCAGATGAAGAAATCGCAGCCCAGAGAGGTTAAGTAACATGTCTCTCACACAGCTAGGAAGTAGAAGGAAACACAAGGAAAGTAATAAAAATTATCCACTGGAGAAGGCAGGGTGGGCTCATAGGGAAGACAGACAACAGGTTTATTTTTTTTTTTTCTAATGGTTTTAGCTTTTTCAGTGAAAGATTGTAGTTTTCCATATTGCTGGAAGAGAAAGGAGCAACTGATTGTAGATTCTGTTTGTCCCAGACTTTCTGTTCCATCCTACTCGCCCTCACTAGCAAAGGAAACCGAAACCAACCAAACAACAACAAAATTCACTTTTTGTTCAAGTACAATAATCTTTCCCATTTTAAATTTGAGTCTGGGCAATAATGTAGTATTGGATCAAGAAGCAAAATTACTTCATTTTTCTTTGAAAAATTTTTTGAAGGGTTGAGGTGGGTCGATGATTAGGCAGTTTATCAGCAAAACATAAAGTTTTCTGAAATTGTGTTTGAAAATGATATTTTCTATCTACCTACATGTGGAATGTGGAATTCTCAGTAAAAGGTGGCCCCCAGCCTACTGGCTTCTGGCTTTCCTGCTGCCCTTTACTCCCTTACCCTGTTTTATTTTCTTTATGGCTTTTATCAATAACTGCCATTTGTGTCATGTTGATTTGATCATGGCTGTCTCCCCTGCTGAACTAATGAACAGAACACTCTAGGAGGGCAAGAACCTTGTCTGGCTTCTTAATGTGGTAGCACAGTACATAGAGCAGTGCTTTGGCATGGCCCACTTTCAGTCAGGACTTACAGAAGTTATTAATAGAAAGTCCCAGTTCACATTTGGCGTGAGCAGGGCTTTTATTCCCCCATCATTTTCTCTTTCTTTTAATTTTGTTCTCATTTGAATATCAACCAATCCCAGACTATTGCATACTTGTTTTCATGCTACAGTATTATAGAATTACCTGTCTAACTATATTGCATTTTAGAGGTTGTTACAATCAGAAACCAGCAACATCTAAGTGAAATCTAATGCAAAACACACATATGCATTTACAAATGAAGGTATGTTATTATGTCTGATGTTTACTTAAATTTTCTGCTGTGGTTCTTAATTGATTGAACCATATGCTTACTTCCATAAGATAACACTTGGTGTGCGAGGTGTATTTATTGAATACCATTCTGTAGGACTTGTTTTAAAATTTAGCTTGGTCTTTCTAACCTCATAGAAAATCAACTTTATTTCAGCATTTGTTCTTGTGTTTCTATATAATCATGAGTAGGCCAGATAGTGTAGGTCAGAATTTTGCTTTTGTGTTTAATTGCAGCAGATTCCATTAGCAAAGACATTTCAGGAATAAAAACAGCAGTGGTCACTGTTATCTTCTTTGAGGCAGACATTATTTATGATGCCTGTTTTATCCATTGAGGAGCTAGGGAGGGGCAAGGTTGAATCAATTGTCCAAGGTCACACAGCTAGACAAGCTTGGATTCAAATCTGTTTTATCTGACTCTAAGGACCTCGCTATTCATTATGAGTAGATTACTTTCTTTTTATTATTTAACTCTATTTTGATCCTATTTATTTGTTTAAGTTTTGCATGTTTGTCTTTTGCTGTAAGCTACTCAAAATTATTTTATGCAGCAGATGAGGCATAATAGATACATATGTACATCTATAAATAAGTGTCTCCCAGAGTTCTATGATTTGACTTGTATATTAATTGAATAATTAATATTAGCAAGTTTGCAGTTATTAATTACTAATTAAAGTGCACATTGAAGTGCTGAAACAAAACACTTTTATAAACTATTATGCCAAGTGGATAACCTTGTGAAAATGTTTTCTCTGATTTTCAAATCCTACAGTTTTCTTTTATCATTTTTCTAAATCAAGGTGAATAGTAAGCCAATAGATAGATATTTCTAGTGGCAACATTTTTTTTCTCACTATATTAAAATCATCCAAGGTTGCTTCTTGAGAACAAGAATATTGTGTATCTTATGGTTAAAAAAATCTTTTTTATTATTTTTATGTCTGTGCTTCTAAAACTCATCAAAGGATGTTTACAAGTTCAAATAACATACAACTAGTCAGCAATGAAACTCTTTGAAAATGTTTCATTTGGAACTAATGAATAAAATGCTTACTTTTGAAGCAGAATGTATAAAGCTAAATGTCATTATTATTTTTAGGAAAACAAACACCTGCTTGAAGATTTTTAAAAATATTTAACTGGACTTGAGGGGTTCATGAGGAGGAAACAAATTAGCCTTTTTAAGTTTCGGGAGATGCTTATGGAGATTCTGTCTTTTTTTCTGCCTCTCTCTCTCTCTCTCTCTCTCTCTCCCCCCTTCCCCTTCCCCTTCCTCCTTCCTTCCTTCCTTCCCTCCCTCCCTCCCTCCCTTCTTTCTTTCTTTCTTTCAAGCAAAAGAGAGTAGGAGAGAAATAAATAATTTAAGTACTGGAAAGCCCAGTGCAGCAAATATCTTTCACTGTTTTTAGATGCTTAATACATTAATGCTTCATTTATTTCTATTAACTCCCTAAGTAAGGGAATACACAGTTTTTATTCTTCAAGTAGTCCCCAAGCAGAGAGATTTTTGTACCAGGGAGCCTGAGGAAGAGGCAATGATGGAGGAGACAACCTGAAAGTCCAGAAAGCAACATTAAATTTGGAGAGTAAAGACCTCCATTCTATTTATAGCTCGACTTTTCACTGGGCCTGTAAGTTGAAGTAAGTCACTGAACCACAAGGCTCAGTTTTCTTACTTGGGAAATGGGTCTCACATCCGCTTATGTCTATTATCAAACGGTGATTGGAAAGCAATTCAAATAAGTGGGCTGTGGGTACAAAGGAGAAAAGTTCAAGGTCAATATAATTTTTCCTTATGTGGGTCATGGTAATGATGAAAGCATTTTAGGAAAGTTTAAAAATTATTTCTTTTTATTTTTAGGAGTTAAAAGCTTTCTGAACAGCAAATATTAAACTACAGTCCTTATCACTCTGTCACCAGTGACCTTGGGCAAGTCAGCTGATGTTTTTTCTTTGTTGTTTTTATATCCTTAGACGTCTTTTTCTCTTTCATACCAGAGGGATAACTTAATAAATGACTCCAGCTACACAATCCATTTTTGGAACCTTATAGTTACTGAGTTGGTGTTACTATCAAAGGATACTCAAAGTAAGCAATTGGTCTAGAATGATATCGTCAATTGAGTTTACTCCAGAAAGTAGGTTATTAAGTAATTGACCAAATATTTGAACAAATGGTGATTTAACATCTCAAAAAAGGTGAAGGATTTCTGTTAATGTATTTCCAAGGACTTAAATGAATTCAAACAACTAGTTTGTTAAAATAGAGAGGGTCAACTGTCTCTGTTATTCTAAACAAAAATGTCAAAGTTGATATAATTTTCCCAGTCTCCTCTTTCTCTTCTTCATGATCAAATTCTTACTTAATTGTAATGAAGTATCATAGCTTCTTTTCAACACAGGAAGTATAGCAAATGACTCTTCCCTTTCTTAAATCTAAAAAAAAATGTTATTTTAACTATTAAAACCAGAATAAGTCATTAACTAAACAAGGCCTTGTTTTTTCTTTGTGAAAGTAATTTAATGGAAGAATTTGATACTTTATATAAGCAGATAAATTTTTTCCATCTTAAGAGACTTCACAGTAAATTTACTTTCTAGATTTGATTCTGTTGTTATATTTTGGAGGTATCTGTTGAGACACATACCTTGAATTGTCCTAAAACTGTGGTTCAGTACCTGTTATACTTGTAATTTATAGATAATCAGCAAACTCTTGCATCATTTTATTATCAAGGGATTTGTTCTTAGATTTAACTTCTTATTACAAGTGAGTAATGATGAAATACATGTGATTTGTATGCTACTGAGCATAAATTCCAGCACACACATTATTACTAGATTTCTTGTATTAGCAAGTTTCTATCTTCTGAATTTGAATAGCTCATGAAAAATAATTTTCACTTCATACATTGAAATATTCTGAAGCAGGCAGGCATCTAGTTTTGTTAAAATGTTTATTATATGATGACAAAGGAAGTTTATTTAAAATCCTTGCAAATACTATAAACATCTCAAAGTTCTTCAATTGAGAGATGAAAGTGGGAGGTTTTATTTTCACAAGAGTAAACAGAAGCCTCCTGAGAGTGTATTTTACTAGAAACAGGAGGAGAAAGATTGGAAACTTTATCCTAAGATTTTTCCATTCTGCTACTTTAAGCAAAGCCCTGAAATCTCAAAGACACATCACATGTTCTTATTAGCCAGGCACACCCTTATTTTAGCCATTCAGAATAATTTAGAAGTGGGTGGGAAAAGAGATTTGGATACATGGGCAATGCAAATCTTCTGCAGCTTTGCTTTCTCACCTCCTTTCTCCACATATTTCAATGAAGTGAATAGAACAATATATCTCTCTCTGTAAGATCACACACACACACACACACACACACACACCCTATGTTGCTCTAGGAAAGACTACAGTTTTCATGTAAAATACCTGTATGTTTCACATTGTTCTCCAGGGCTCTAAATTGCCAATCTTGTGATGTGCTGTCACAATTTATGTGTGACTGGCTGGTTACAGAGCCTGCTGATCTATATGGAGAGGTGAGAATTTGTCACTGTGCATAAGCAGAAAGATCAGTCAGATACAGTGATAGATCTGTTCTTTGCTTGGATTCGTCTGCTGCTATATTAGGGTAGCTCGGCAGCTGCCAAATCCAATTGTGAGCCTGGTTTTGTGGTTAGGAATACAGAAAAAGAAGCAATGATGTCCTGACATAGTCACTTTGGGGTACAGTAGCTGCAGAGTGAAAATATTATTGTAATCATTATGTCAAAATATTCCCTGACATTTTACCCACCATAGGGGCTACAACAGCTATTTCAGCATCTTTTCTTAGGCATCACAGAAGCAGTTTATGTATTGTGGTTTGGGGGTACAAGTTAGCATCTGGGGTGTAATGGGTGGACAAATTCACACAGAACTCAGTCTGATTTTCTCTAGGCCTGCTAATTAGAATTAGCATCTGTAATTAAAAATGAAGCCATCACTTTTATGCCAAGGGCAAAATATGGTCAAATGACCCTTAAACAAGCTGCAATGGTGTTCTATGAAAATGTTACAGATTTTGCAAAACTCATTAATGATGCTAAAAACAATGTGCTCATTAGATTGGAGGGTATAAAATGCTCACAGTGGCTTATCTGCTTTTGTGTTCATTCGCTCAGCTGTGTTCATTATTATTCATGTGGAATAAAGAAGGAAAAAAGATGAAAAGAAATAATATCAGGTCGTTATCAATCATATTTAACTAGTATCCTTTAACAACCAATGTCCATTCAGTGTTCGTATCTCAGAGAAACTTGTTTCTTTAAACTCTCACCTTGGGGGTGTGTTTAAGGGTGTTTTGTTTATTCTTTAACACTGCATGAACCTGGCCATTGTAACCATGGGAAGGAAACAGCAAACGTAAGAAAGGCATACTTAGGAAACAGAAGGAGCTTCACCAAGAGTCACATTTGAATTCAGTGTGTGGCAGAGTACCCGGGGAGATATGAGTGATTTCATCAACAACACAGCTCCCTGGTAGCACAGTGGCCAGCCGCTATTCAGGTAGGTTATTCTTCTCCCGAATGTGGTGCAGTGCCCTTTCTTAATGAATCCTTAACAACCCCAGTGGGCAATTCTGTTTTTTTTTTTTTTTTCCAAGAACATTGACAACTTTTAATGATTCAGTAAGAGAAGAAAATCAGTATTCTTAAGCCTGAAATTTCAGCCACAGTGCACATATTCAAAAATTAAAAACATTTCTCTAGGTCCCTTCTAATTAAAGAATCCTAACTGCTATAGCTCATCAACACATTAACGAAGCCAAACGTGTGAGAACCAATGCCATTGTCTCTCTGGACTGAGGTTCGACTGGCAATCAATTTAAATAAACAAGCTCGACAGGCCCATCCATATTAAATTAATTTTTAAAAATACAAAAAGAGTAGACTTTTAAAAAAAGCAGCACAATAATAGGCATTGGAGCTTGTTTGTTAACCCTTGGAGAGCTGCACTGTGACTAAGAACTTACCGGAGGGGCCTCTATTTCAGTGTCACCATCATTAGTACTCTTCCAGGCTGGGGATGTTGCTGTCACTGCCACTGTTAGTAATTTTTCAGGACATTTTACAGAACATTTCAAAAAGTATAGATCTCATCATGTTCCCAGAGTGGGAGCAACTGAATGAGGGCTCTGGTAGAACTATAAAGACAAGCCTTTAAATTTTTGCATGAATATGAGGAAAGCCACAAGAAAAAACATTTTGACCCTGACTGGATCCTATCAGGGGAAAGCATCTATCATTTTCCCTCACAATGAAGTGACATTTGTGAGCTAGTTCTATAACGTGGATCAGAAAGTCTTTGAACAATGTTTGTGTGGAGCAGAGGTAGCAAACTCAAATGCCTAGAGAGGAGAGGCAGGAAGTGAAATGAGTAAACCGAGTCTAGTAGACACGAGGAATTAAAGAGATCATGCATGTTCCTGAGAGCTGACACTCAGCTCTATGTCTTATTGCCTTGTGGGTCAGGGGCCAAGAGCTACTGGCTTTTTGGAAAGATAAACTGGAAATCTAGATTTTTGCAAAGCTTCCTAATCTAAAAATTTAAGCAACTTATTTAAAATGAGTCCAACAAAAATTTAGGCATATAATGTTCATCACACCAGCTATAATTTTTAACCTGTGTTATCACACATGCATATTTACTAAGATCTTCTGAACATGAAGCTCAATATTGTTGCTCTGAGGACATGTTGGACATAAAGTACATGTTGAAGCTAAGGAGTTTACTCCTGAAGAGGACAGTGTATAGCTGAACCAAGTAAACAAAGTAGCTCTCCATCAGAATTGCAAAACTATAGTATAGTAGAGTATCCTATAGTACACCATTGTATAGTATTAAGATTTCTTCTTTAGAGTAACACCTTTTGAGGAATAAGGACCATAATGAGTGAATGAGACTAGAAAGAGAAAAACTAAGGTAAGAGTGATGCTTTGAGGCTACATATCAGACCTGATCAATGAGCAAAAGTAGGATAGGATGGACTCATAGATTCAATTTATTTTACATATGCCTGTCTAGGCAACGTGAGTGCTGCTGCATAGAACTGTGTTGACACTTGGTCATTTCCATTAGGTATAGAATAACATAGGAAAGAATTACAGAAATATTACTCAGATTTGGATTCTTAGAAACTAAAACTAACTTTAAAGATCATGATAGCTAATTAAGGATAAGTAACCTTGAAACAAGTTTTTCTGATTGTAAACAGCTCCATAGAATTATATGTTCTTTTATTTTTATTCACAGTGACAGTGTGCCAACTTAGATGAAAAGAAACACTGAAGATTTTTATAGGCTTCAAACATCACATAACATGTGTTCTGAAGAAAAATTTTCAAGATGTGACTTTACATGATAATAATTTTGACATTGAATTTCAAGACTAGGAATTCTTCACCCTTCCATATAAACTGCACCCCATCCGCAAAAGACATTGCAATCTTTATAAAAAATTCTAAGGTTAGGCAGGTTTACACTCAAAATTTACTGAGGAAGGATGGAGGGAGAAAAGCTGTTCTAAGTTCATTTATTTTTTTAAAAAAGAATATATAGAGGGTAGGGTTGTTTTAATGTAGGGGTTATTTTTTCTTTTATATATTAAGGAAGCCAAACTATCAATAAAATTTTTGTCATTCTATTTAAAAAGGCAATTATGCAAAATTACATGTATATACCTGTAACTCAGATAACTGAATCTAACATGTCTGAGCATTGTAGACTCATAATAGGACTGCATTTTTCAGGGGAATAAAATGGCATAAAACCACAAGCTTGGTGTTTCTGAAATGGGTCTGCCATTTACTTAATAAGGGAAATTCAGTTTCCCCAGTGAGTCCAGACTTTATACTTGGGCACAGAATGCAGAAAATAAGGAGCTCAGGGTCACTTATTTTGTGGGACACATGGACTGAGTCTGAAGGTAGAGTTGCCCTCATGGATGTGAAGCTTTGGGATTATGGCCACATTTTAAAAAACAAAAAGTTTGATTTAGAATTTTACCTTAATTCATCATTTTCATCTTGGTACAATAATCAGTGAGATCACAATGTTTATGTCACCAGGTGTGTCTTCAAGAAGCTCTGAGCTCACTCACGTTGACTGAAATATTTGCAAATTCATCCCTCCCATACCTAAAGGTTCTCATGTTTTGCAGTTTCTTTACGAGATGAATATTGTGACAACTGTCTAAAATTACATGCTTCCAAATTCTTTAATGGCCTGAGATTTCTTTCTTTTTTAAATTAAGTTTATTGGTATATTTTAGGTATGCAATATGATGACATTCATCATTGGGAATTTGTACCTTTACATGATATGTCTTGGTTCTTATTTTATTCCCCATTCCCCTGGAGATTTTTTCTTAATAATGTAATATTTGCCACTAGCAATAATGCTTCCACCATCCTTAGCCATCTTCATGGGTAGAACATACGGCCTTTCTACTTGAAATAGTGGTTGACTAAAGAAAAGCTAATCAACATTTAGCTGAAAGAAGTTAAGTGAATTTGAATCCTGCCCTTTTGGAATACTAGTTCCACCACTCACTAAATGTTTAACTGGAGGAGTATATTTAATTTTCTTAGCCTTGCTCCCTTATCTAAAACATAGAATTAATAATAGTATGTAAGTGTAAAGGTTATGGTAGGAATAATTCTATGTATATAGATTTTTTTCTATTTTTCAACAGACTGGCTTTTAGAGCATGAAGACATGTACTTACTATTTTTTTTTATTTGGCACTGGAGATTGAACTCAGGGCCTTGAGCATGCAAGGCAGGTGGCACTCCTGAGCTAAATCTCCAGGCCCATGTACTTATTCTTTTATATATGTGTTTCAGCTTTGTAGCATTGCATTACATTTTGTCAGTGCTTGTGGGACAGGTGTTGATATATGTAAAGGTGCATAAAGAAAAAAAAGAAATACAAGTTTTTGTTGATTTACAATTGTTACCAGTTATTTAGGGATTTGCTAATGTATCCACCCCTGTGCTAATCGGTATTTAATCCTCAACATAATTCAATACAAATACAAATAATCTAATCAGACAAAAATAATAGTATTCACTTCATGGAATTGTTGTGAGGATTAAATGAGATAACAAATGTAAAACTTTTAAGGACAGAGTAGACAATAACAAATATTGGTCACTTTTCCCCCCACATAACAAGATCTAAATCAAAGGAAACAGAAATAGCACCTAATAGCTCTTCAATAAATGCTACGGCCAAACTAACCCAAAGGAGAAAATAAGTTCAGTACTATTGCAAAAGAAGAAGACATTACGTTCAAAAGAAATAATTGTCAGGTTATCCCCTAAATGGTAGCAAAAACCCAATTATAGTTACAGTTCCAGTGTAAAAAAAGAGTTTCGGTACATCCTGAGTCTGTCTGTCGTTCCCTCATTTGTTCACAGTTTACAAGAGGAAAGGGTAACAGGAATTCGGGCTGGTGCACCAACTCCAGCACTGAAACAGGCAGGGTTGTGGCACAGACTGACACTGACGGCTGTGGGAGGAGAGATGAGGAGACACTTGAGGCGTTGATGCCGGAGGCTTGCAGTACTAAGCATAATAAACATTTTTCTTTTTTCAGTAAACCAAATATGAAGGGAGCAGCTGTACTAGGAAAGTAGTATTTTCACAGTTACTTCTAGTAAGAGCTGCACTTTAAAAGTGTTTCAACACTTGGGCTCGAAGAACCCCCCACTCCCTTTATGTAAATTGCAGCTTTACTCAAGTTGGATAATTTCTTGCTCCTCTTCCTTAAGGCATCCCTGATTCTTACCCCCTTAGATAAAATGGTCTTTTCAGCTTTTATGTCACTGAAGTTTAGGGAAACGGAAGTGACAGACTTGGCGTTTCTTTTAAAAGCACAGAGATAATTTTAAAATACATTATAGCAAACTATATTTATGGTCATCTGTTGATAGTCTACATAGATCTCTGTCTTGGAAGAGTAGCTCTGAAATCTTATTTGGAAATCACGTGGAATTACGTCATCACTTCCAACACAGTGCTAACAGCCATCTATTCTCAAGTGCGTGTCGTCAACCTGCTATTCTATAAACACGCTACTGGTGAGATACAGAGAAATGTTTTGGAAGAAGGAACTGAATTTGTTTGTAGGCAAATGGATCCGAAGTTACAACTCCTAATCTGAGAGACACACATGACACAATGTAAAGAGCCCTGACTCATATGGGGATGAATTTGGACTCATGCGGTGGAAATCTTAGACAAAATTCAAACTGTTGTGGGCTTTGTTCTCTCTTCTGTAAAATCGCGAGTTTGAGCAAAATGACACTGAGCCTGTTAATTCTAAAATTATCATTGGCAATAGTTAATGTTGTTTTATGAGTGAAAAATACTAATTCCATGCAACTTCTTATCATGCTGGTATTCTAGCCATTTCCTGGCTTTATGTTTCTTTGTACCACCACTACAAATATGGCTGATTTAACTTTTTAATTGTTTTCTTATTATTGCCTGTATTTCTTCCCGGAATGTAAATTTCATTAGGCTAGGGATTTTAAAAAATCTTTTTTGTCCTTTTTTCTGTCTCTTTTGTACATTTCTAGATTTTGAAACACTGACCGACATATAATAGATGTTTAGTAAATGTGAAAAGAATGGATGACTCATAATTGTGCATCCTGTTTTCTATAGGAGAGGAAGATAATTAAAATTTCTCCTCACATTTTACCTAAGAAAATGCCTGAGAGTGAATTTCTAATGTAAAATTTTAATAATAATCAAAGTCGTTTCACAATGAAAGATGCATTATTAGTAATTGCTAATGGTCCACTGGCCATGCTTATGTTCTTTATGTCCATATTCTCATGAGCTTTATGGCTACTTTTAATTAATTTGGGCAGCTTGACCAAACTGTCTTTTTTGAGTAGCTGAAAATATATTGAGATAGAAACAATGGCACAGGATGGAATTTAGATCTTTAATCTTAAATTTCCATTTGGTGAAACTTGTGTTTGCAAACTGCCTTGAAAGGCAACCTTGCCAAAGTTTGTGAGCATTTCCAACACAGCTCTTTTTTTATTTACTATTTTCTTTTTAAGCAAAAATGTATAAAATGCACATTTGTCCACTTTTTCTTTTAATCAGCCAGGACGGTCTCTTATCTTTACCTTAAGTGTTTTACTGCAGATGTATGTGTGTTCTGAAATTGGTTATAATTATATAATTTTAAAAACCAGAAATTGTGACAGCATGACACTAACCACGGTTCATTGTCAGTCTAAGAAAATGCATCTTCCTCAAATTTTGGCACATACTTTCTGTTTTGGTAGTTGACAGGAAGTTTGTATTGGATTTCTCACATACTCTGTCAGTAGTTTGAAATAGCATGAGAAACGCTGACAAACTTGGTAATAATATGAACCTCTATTTTTGGCCTCTATTTGATTTATGTTCAAATTACTTGGAAGCTAACGTAATACAATCACTGTTGAGAATAATTTTGCTCACGAATTCAAGGTGAGAAGGTGTATTCTACCCTGCATTCTACTTTAGTGTTTCTGAGTCTGGTGATGATTCACCTACCTATTCTCGCAGCCTCAGTCTGCAGAGCAGCTCTGAGTAAAGCCAGGGACTGGAGCGTCCCTCCAGGTTCACTGTGCAGTTGAGTCTGGCTAAGTCTTTCAGGCTTTTTCTCATTGGTTGCTTGAACTGTAAAGTTAAATGCAAGCCTTTGTTTTCCTAAGTATGTGCTTCCCTAGAGTTAATGGATCCCAAGGTTTATCCTAAGAATCATTTGGAGGTTTTTCTTAAAGTGGATATTTATTAAATTTTAGGGACCATCTATTAGAGATTTTGATTTACATTTTAAATAATTTTCTTGGTGGTTCTGATGATGTCAGCCAGAGGCTGGCCAAAACTTAAGAGATTCCAAATTAGGTCAGATTTTTGCATTTCTGATGGTCTTCTTACTGGGAAAATGAGCATATGTGAAGAAGTTTGAAAGTAAATTCATAGAAGGAGACTTTACTTTTTCTTAATGTTACTATATCGGAATCTTTTCCCCTTTACTTAAAAAAGTTTAATGATTGATTATATCGTATTTGCATTTGTTTTCTCAGTGTCTCTCAATGCTGGTTGAATGTTAGAATCACCTGGGTTACTTTTTACTTTTTTGGGAATTTTTGAAACAGGATCTGGCTATGTAGTCCAGGCTGGGCTTGAACTTAATATATAGCCCAGGTTGGAATTAAAGGTGTATCTCACCAAGCTGGCTCACCAGGGATACTTTAGAAGAGAAATTCTGATTTACTTGGGGGATTTTAGGAACCAAAGGGGAACATTCTTCAAGGTGTTGTTAGAAACGGGGATAGGAAACAAAAAGAATTCTGTACTTCTTATAAACATTGAAAATGGATGTGGTTAAATGTACTCATCTTGTTATGGAAACATCTGATCTTAAATCTGGTTTTCCACATCCCTGCCGAATTACTGGATTTGTAGAGTGAAAATTCTAACTTGCAGGTCCAGAATCCTCTTGTCGTTTTAAGAGGGATTCAGCAAGGAAACCCTGGCTGTTTTAATAAAATGTGAAGTACAAGATGCAAGATGGGAAACAGAAAATTATTTGGGGGACTATAGCTTTCTTTAAAAAAGTGCAAAGTAAAGTTCTACAGACCTACTGCTTAACTTTATTAACTAGACTGTATAAATATTTGGTTTCCTACTGATTTTTTAAAAAGGATCTTGAAAAGATGACTTCTCCCAGCCTTTACAGAGCCTATTTATGTGGCATTTAAGTCTCTAGTTGGTAATCAAAAATCAGTATAACTTCCAACTTTTATAACTTCTATGTTTTACTTACAAAGGAATTAATAGATCGCAATAGGGATTATCGCACACAAACACACAGTTCATTCTCTTTCAATTGACAAAAGGAAATTTTGCTTATTTTCTGACTTTCAGAAATTTAACATTATTATTTTTGACCTAAAGATTATGCAGCTTGGGTTAATCTTTTGTGGTTATTTATCAGCATTATCAATGCAGATCACTAAGTAGACTTAACATTAAATAAAATAAATATAAATTAATGTGTAATTTTGAGTACATTGTATACCTTTAGCTTTCTGCTACAGGAAATCCAAGGTGAAAATAATAATTTCTCTTCCTAAAGATCTTCCTTGTTAGGTTCTTAGAATGTTAGGCATTCAGTAATTTCAATCAAAGATGTATTTTACAAAGTATTTTTAATGTTTAAAGAAAATTATTTGATTTTTTGATAGTTGATTTCAAAATATGATTTTTGCAGGTTATGTAATATTATCTCTCATTTTTCATCTTTGTTGTTGAATATAAAAAAGACATATTAAAAATTTTTAAGTTTGGCCCTTCATGTTTGAATTATGGTATCTGATCTAAGCTTTGAGAAGAGTCAGTGGTGCTTGTGAAAAAGTATTTGCATTATGCAAATAGAGGAGAGACCATAGGAGTAGTTTGGGCAAAAAATAGGATGGATTTTAAACATTATCTTCTATAAGTCAGTAAAACCTTTTCATGCATATCTTTAAACCAATGACTCATCTTATGTGAAAGAAATGAAAAGGTCATCAAAAGTAAAGTTTAAAAGCTTTTCAGCAGAAGACAAACTTCCATTTCATTCAAAATTTCTAAAGACTTAGTATTTAGGAGATGATAACAATGCAGCTGTAATACCAGTCTTTTATAAGAATTATTTTCTCCAGATTTCATTAGCCATCAATCTAATAAAAAGTAAATCACTTTCAGACATGGCTCTGACTCGGATTGACCTTGCTGGTTGCTTCCTTTGAAGGAATTCTACCTTTCTTCAAGTCTTTCTGCACACTTCTCTTCACCTGCTAAGCAAGAGGAACTAGGTTCCTTCTCCTGCGATCTCCTATCTCCTGTGTGGAACCCTACCCCATGTCTCTCACTGTACTGGCCTTATGGGTGGGTAATATATTTTTGTATATAATTAGATTTTTATTCTTTTCTTCCTCAAAAATAGCACAGGTTTTGGAAAGTAATATTTTCTTTAAAAATGTATGGTTGATAAAATAAATGAAGTCGTAAGAGTAATTTCCATGCTGCAAATTTAAAACTCTGGCATAAAGCGCCATTGAACTATCTCAAGAGTATTTCACTGCTCAGGAAGTAAAGACTAAGCATAAAACCAAACAGCGTTAGGTGCACAAGTGATTCATTGAAATAAGGCACAGTTCATACTGACTCTAGAAGGAAGATTTAATGATTAGATGAGACGAGATTCACAGATCACTCATCCTTATTAAGAGAATTAAATGTTACAAGTTTTTGAATTAACAGTCTAAATCATAGGTTATTTTTTCTATTTGTATTTTTATTATGGGGAACAAATAATAGGGTCAACAATTTTATTTTGAAAGCTCTAGCTGGAGTCCTAGTTGTGAAATGTTCATATATATAAAACAACATAGATGTGGGACAAACAAACTTTGAAACCAGACCCATAGCCTGTAAATACACACTTGTGTTTTGCATCTGACCCAGTTTAAGAAGGTATAGGAAAGAGATTTTGTCCTTCCCTTCCTTATTACAATGGCAGTTTTGATACATTTTTGCCAAAGGTAGAGAAGTTCAAATGAAAGAATGAAAATGGACAGATTAAAGAAAGGAGAGCAGACTATTAGCAGAGATTAAAGAAAGGATAGAAAGGTTAAGCAAACTTTCAAAATAAACACATAAAAAATTAAAGATCCTAGAGAGATAAAAATGAATGAAAGAAAAAAAGAAGAGATAAAGGTAATACAGCAAAAGAGGAGAGAAAAGGAATCTATCCCAAGAAGGAGGGCTACGAGATGCTGGAAAACAGAGAAATGACAGGAAATAAAAATATACAAATTTGTGAGAGAATGTAAATTTAGTAAAGACTTATGAGAAGAAAACTTAAAAATCAACAGCTAACTACCAGAGTCAAATCTAAAAAAATATCTATCTTATGTTTACTGCTCGTTAAGCACCTAAACTCAAACAGTATCATCTTCACCCTATAAATCACTGTGATGCTGGGGTAGATAAGGATTAGATAGAGCTAGAAAAGAGGTACTCATGCATTTTACATTCTGCTTCTATTTTTAGGTTAATAGTGACTAACAGTGATGCTTCTATTCGTGAAAACACTTCCTTCCATTCTTTAGTTTATTATCTGGGTATGGTGGCGAGCCAAACAATGGCTTCAGCTTAGAGGTTGTTGCTAGTGAGGAATTACCTACATGGATTCTGATTTATGTTATTCCTTTTCTTGGTAACCATTTTGGAAGAAATGAATATCAACACCATCCTCTAGGGAAAAAGTGACAGACAATACATAGCATCATAAATGACTTATTTTGGCAAAAATCATAGAATGAAGCTTTACTCTTAATGAGGTCAACACAGAGCCATTGCCATATTTCCAGTTTGTGATCAATTCCTGGATTAATAATGTAAATTCAATTTCTTGGCCTTTATTTGACCTTCATAGAGACGGTTCTGAAAACAATGCAATAAAATCACTGTATAGAATAATTTTAGTATTTCTTGACAAGAAGTTGAATTCTACATTCTATCTTCTAGTGCTTGTGAAATTTTGATGTCAATGACTTTGTATATAAAAATACTTGACCTAATTATTACACTAATGAAGTGATGGTTATTTTCAGCATGCTCAGTGGAAATCAATAAGTTCAGCATATGCAGTTGTCCAGAGATAGTCAATTTTTTAGACAGCTGAAAATATAAAACTGAAATTTAAGGTAGTTCAGTAGATTTACTAAATTTCCTTCTAAAATTCAGTAATTATAAATGTCTTATGAAGAAAGTCATCTGTCTGTCCATCCATACAACCATTCACCCACCTATCCATCCTTGTATCCATTTGTTCATATTCTGCTTTGTTGCAAAAAGGTATTATGTGGCTGACCAATAATTTTTTATTAAGTGTATCAATGATATGACATAGAAACCAAACATTCGAGAAAAACAGAACCTAGGTCTCTTGCAATCAAGAACAGAAATTGGGAGAATTAGGAGGTAATACCATGGAGCCTATTTATGAAAGATTGGAGGATTGCAACAATGTTGCTTCACCAGTGCATATAATTTTGTACTAGACAACTCAAAGGAAGTTAACTGTGCTTCTGAATTATTATAAATTGGGTGATACAGTATGGTCCCATTTTCTTGGTGCCGTCATTCAACAAATACTCCTGGTATCAGGTACTGTACTGAACAATCAGGATAAAATGGTAAAAAGTTAGCCTTGTAACAATCAGTATTAGAAATAAACTGTAGGATCCTGCTTCTCTCTGACTATCCAATGACATAACCATCAGATTTTAGGTGGTTGCTATTGAAAAGTTATGTTGTGTTATTTGCCCATTGTTCAGACTTTTTATTTGTTGTGAAGATTTCTTGAAAGTTTTTCAAAAGACTCATTGGGATGTGGGTTTGGAATTTGTTTCTGGTCAGATTTTAAAATTTGATTTTAATTTTACACAGCAGAATAAACTATGGCTCACTGCTTTAGCCAACTAAAAGTCACAGGCTAACCCATTCGGATTATGGTGAAGAAAAAGGAACACTTTAGTTAATTATAGAATGAGTTTGCATGAGTTATCACCCCTAGATCTGTTGTGGAAAACTTTTAAGGGATTCAATATACATGTGATTCTTTTCCTGGATGATACTGGTGTTGTTACAGCTGGACTTCATCTGAGTCATCTTGGGCTTGTGATTAGACCCTTAAGTGAAACACTATTTTGAATAAATCATCTTCCCAGAATAAAAACAAGAGTTTCAGCTCAAGGTTGGTGACTAATGCAGTGGTACAATCAAGTTTTAGTTTTCAGCAGGATTATAAACCTGGGAAGACAAGATGCCTATGTATTTTTCTACCTGGTACAGAATTCCAGCTAGCATTCAGTCACCTAATAAAGTAATATAGGTGTTGCTGCATAAAGATCACTGCCTCAAGTCAATACTTTGACCTGGTTAATTAATCTTTCAAATCACAGCATTTTACCATTGATTTTGTTGTCATCTGTAACAGGCCTAGTGTGGTACAGAACTGTACATAGTAAATGGACTATAGGGATGGGAAAGACTCTAATATCAGTGATAATGATTCAACTTGTTATCAGGCAAGATGCAAGATCAACAGAACTACAGGCAGGCTCACCGTGTGCATGAAAGGAAAGCCAGCCCCAGCAATATGAATGACATAGTAAGTGCAATGTAACTGTTTGAATCCAACTGTTTTGAAAAAATATTGTATGCTTGTAATAAAATAGTGATGTTCATTTTGGAGAATTGTATGTGGATATAACATATCTTGGTCATTCTGAGGCCAACTTTTAAAAATGCAAATATTATATATCATTGTGGTTTTTTTTTTAGCTAATAACACAACCAGTTAAGGACCTGCTAGATTAGGTAGTTATTGCCTAATTTAATTTTTGTACCTATCCAATGAAGTAGGTCCCCATCCTTCTATTGGTCAGGTGAGGAAACTGAGAGTCAGGTGGACAGGTAACAGATCCCAGTGGACTTAGACTGTAAGTAGGGGCAGAGAAACACCTGATTTCAAAGCTCAATGTTTTAAGCTTCCACTATTACATTGGTACGGCCATCCACAAAAGTAATTTGAGCTCTTTGCACTAGCAACTTTATATTTATGTGGCAAAATTGCTTGTGAATGATGATTTATTAGACTTTGTGGCTATAACACAGGAGGAAGAATGAGACTATCTAGGTTCTGGTCTTATCTCTCCAACTGATTGCCTACAGAAGCCGTGGATTTTTTTTTCAACTGAATTGGAAAAAAAATGTCTTTCTTCATCATCTGTGAAATCCTTAAGGGCAAGCCAAATTTTTCCCTCCCCTTTCTCTCTTCAAGTCTCTATGTGCTAGCAGTAGTAGCTAGCAAAAATTGGATCTCTCGCTTTTTAAGAAGAACAAATAGTGCAAATAGTGCTTCTCAGAGGTATTTTTAATTGATATGCAACGAACAAACGATGTGGTGATGTTCTTGGAAATTGCTGTGAAATGTTAATGGTAAATGATCAAGCAGGCTACAGGGCGAAGCACGTTGGGGATGTTTGTAATTTCCATTTATGTAACTTTCCTATTTCTGGACATCCTTGTGAGGTCACATTTAAGAAATTAAAAGAGAAAATTTATTTTCTGAAACGTTTCCTGACCCTCACGGTATAAAACCCAACGAACCTGAGCTTCCCAGACAGCAGACAGTAGGGAATTGTGAAGATGATTTGGACTCCGTATTGTTTGGCGGGAGAAGCTCAGCCTTCCACTAACAGAAAAGTCTAAGTCAGCATTTACTTAGAAAATTTCTTTTAAAAGAGTTACAGAAGCAGCCCACAAGCATCGATATTCCCTGTACAAACTCGTATCTTTGTTCTGTTCCTCTTGCTCTTGCTCTCTTTTTGATTTTCCTATAAAAGCTAAATTACGTCTCAAGGGTTCTGCACCACTGAGCAAGGATCTCTTCTAGTCCATTGCGATGGAAGTAAATGTATTCACGAGGGAGACGTACTTGAAGGAGAGGCTAAAGTGTCTCCCTTCATTGAATTCCCGTCTCCCACACGAGATAACCAGCCTGGCTTCTCTAAAGACCTCCTGCATGCGCACGCGCAAGCGCACACCGCACACCGCACACCCGTGGGCCCCCCGCAAAACTGTGTAGCCCATTAGATATTTATCTTAAACCAGCACAAGGTTTCTGTGTTCGCTCCACCTCAGCTCTGCCAAGAGAAACTGGAAGGTTTTCAGGCCTCTGGTCTTTCTCCTTTCATCCCCATGAAAATCTATTCAGTGAAAGGATTTGGTGAACTCACTAGATTACAAATGCTATTAACGTGAAATTTCACGTAGGGCACACTTAACAATTGTATTCAAGTAATCAGATTCTTCTTTTGGCATTTGTGACCCTTACCTTACTATAGTTCTGATGAATACTGATGTATTATACGATTATAGGACCGTGTAGAAATATGCTCTTATTTCAATAAGGCGAAGAGCAGGCATCATTTAGGGGACAGGTCTGTTGGATTTTTGAACCACAAAGAACACTTCAGCTCAGGATTTTGGAATCATGTGGTCCTGAGAGGGAATTCTAGTGTGCATACCTTATACCTGTTTGGTTTTGTAAAAGTTACTTAGTCCATAAAAGCCTGTTTCCTCAAAAATTAAAACAGCAGGACGTGGTGGCACAAGCCTGTAAATCCAAGCGTTCTGGGAGGTTGAGGCAAGAGGATTACAAGTTTGAGTCCAGCCTGGGTAATTTAATGAAGATCCTGTATCAAAAAATATATATATTTTTTGGTACCGGGGATCAAACTCGGGGTCCTTGCGCCCGCGCAACAGGCGGTGAAACCACTGAACTACATCCCCAGCCCCTGTATCAAAATTTTTAAAAGTGCTGGGGATGTAGCTCAGTGCAAAGACCGGGATGTTCCATCCCAACTACTGAAAACAAAAACAAAAAACCCTGAAAACCAATCCTGGAAACAATGTAATCCTTAAGGGCATGGATTTATGGACTGATGGAGATCTTGGAGATAATTTCATTCTACACTTTAATTAAAATGAGGAGGTCACTTGCCCAGGATACCCAGTTAAATGGAGCAAAATGTCTCCTGATTTAAATTCTAGAACTCCATCCACTGAATTCCTAGCAGACAGTCTGTCTTTTGTGAGACAGCAAGATACTACTGTGCTGGATACTGCCAGCCTTTGAGTTTGAACTACACTGTCTCAAATTATGACAGATTGGCTCAGGGATAGGTACAGGGTATGGTCATTGGTGGTAATTTTCAAAATGCATATAAATAGATAGATGCTCATCCTACTATTCTAGATGTCTAGTTAAGGGTGCCAAGGAGTCATATTACACATGATTTACAGAGAAGGGTGAATAAGAGTATTTTTCCAGATCCTCTGCTTAGTCTTGGCTTGGCTAGAGTCAGAAAGGCCTTTGAATGTTAGGCATCCTGAAGGGCCTTGGAGGGAGATAAGACAGACAAGAGGAGGAGTCAGTGTGAAACATTCAGCTCTTAAGTAGCTGGGTTAGAATCACTGTTCCTCCAACTGTTGTCTGGGTGAATTTGCTCAAGTTACTTTGCCTTTCTGTGCTTCACTTTCTTCATCTGAGAATTGGGTTGCAATCCTACTAATTTCAAGACTTTCTTTTGTTAATTGACTGATGCAATTCCCATAAGGTATGAACCATAGAGTCTTTTGAATAGTAAGTGCTTAGTACGAATTAGCTATCATGAAGATAAGAAGAATTTTAGACCAATTACCAGGGGAGTTGGGTCTTATAGCTCATTTGATTTAGACAGTATTACACATTTTTATGACTTTTCACAAAATCACTTAGAATGGTATTTTTAAGTATGAATTTCTTTTTTTTCTAGAAATTGAAGCCTAAATGGTTTTGGGAAACTTGTCACTGTTTTTGAAGAGTACTGTGGCTAACTTCTATTTTAATTAAAAAATGTCTGGTAAAGAAATACTTCTTTTTATGTATACAAATATAAGTTCATCAAATGCATTTCAAACATTACAGCTTTTATCTATATAAAACTTCATATTCAGAAACAGGATCTGCCTGAAAAAAGCAAGTTTTTGACTGCTAACAAGGTGTTAATACCTGCACAACCATACTTCTCTGCCTACTGAGTTAATTTGCATTTAATTAAAACACAAGACTGGGCTGTCTCCTGATGTTGGTGCCTTCCATTACAAAAGAAAACATCATCAAAGTTATGTGAATATGAACTGGGGACATGGCTTAGTGTAGAATGCCTGTTTAGCAATGGTTCCATTCCTAGCAGTGCACACCTACACACTCACACACACACACACACAATGTTATAAATTGGTATATGCAAATGTATATATTTGAAAATTTAGACAAGATTTTGAGTTTTTCTAATACAAAGTATTTATTTTTATTAGGAAAAAGAAGAAAAACTTGTCTACTTTAGATTGTTGGAGGATCTTCAAAATTTGCATGTAAATGGGAAAAAATATTAGATATCTCCCACGTAAAAAGTGCAGAATTTCTTCATAAAACACCCCCATGAAAAGAACAAATAAATGTTTCATAGTTATGAAACAAAATGCAATGGATTTAATATTCAGTGAGATAGTATGTGGAGAAACATTGCAATTTATATTTTGTAAATGTTATATCTAGTATTTTATTTCCAGCTAGATAGCGCTAAACAATTGCAAATAAATCTAAGTAGGAAACAAACACCAGACTGAAGTCAAGTGACTGAGGTATGTTCAGAACTGGTGGGTGGGGTAAAATCACTTCTAATAAGACAGGTTTCAGAGGTGTGAGGGTCATCACTAGGATTCCTGACATTGCACATCGAGGCTCCAGGTCTTCCTTCTACCTTTTGCTTGACTCCTCTCTTTATCCAGTGAATCCTAAAGCCTCAAGAGGCAAATTTTATACATAGGAACAATCATATATTTCTTTTTAATCAAAAATTCCAACACTAGGCCCCTAATATTCTTAATGAATCTTAATATGGCAAAACTCCTATTCTGATAGTTTAGCACTTTTCAATTCTTTTCTAACCAGATCTCTACTTCCAAATGAGAACTCCCTCAGAAACCTGGTACACTAGGAAAATGATCAGCACATTGTAGACGTTAGTCTGTGGCTCTGGAGCTGTAGCTTTCTCACGGGCAACATACAGATAGAAATACTTCATGTATTTTGAGTGTGACCATACAAATTCAGAAACAATAGCAAAGTGCTTAAGGAGGGCTAAATATCAGGCACTAGACTAAACACTTTAAAATATTGCCTTATTTGATTTAACTATTACAATGAGACTAGGATGCAGATATTATTTGTCTCCATTTTATAAAAACATCGAGGCTTAGAGAAGTTAAGTAGCATAGTAGAGGGGACTGGAACCCCAGATCACCTTACTTCAATGGTTGGAATTCCAAGTCATCTCTTTGAAGGTCAAGAGCCCATTGCAGGATCTGCCACATGGTAAGGATGGAGTAAAGACTGGTTATGTCTCATGATTTGTTTCCTTTGGGCTTGTGTGCACACAGCGGCACACACACACACACACACACACACACACACACACACAGTTTCTCCCCCTAAGCTTTAACCTACTCTGTTCATCCATTATAAAAATTTCTCCACGAATCCTTGACAAAAAAATTCAACACAACTGGAAGGTCAGAGTGACCTCCCATGACATTCTCCCTAATCACTGTTAACACTGACCTTTTTTCTGAACTCATCTAGCTTTCATGGATTACAAGCATCATTTGGCAATGTTGTACAATATTGTGTGGTACTCTTAGTTAACTATTCACATCCATCATTTTGAAGCCTCTTCACATACGGTGAGTGTGACCATACAGATTCAAGGAATTTGTTTATCAAAAAAACTGACAGCATTTTGTGATGGATAAGAACTCATACTCTGGAAATGGGCCACGTGGATCTGAAGTCTCATCTTGCATTTACCAGAGGTGTGGCTTTAGACAAGTTACCTGACCTTTCAGTATCTCAGTCTTATCTGTCAAAAAAAGATCAACCCTAGTTTACCAGACATTTGTTGTGAGAATTAGCTGAATTAATATTTGTTAGGAATAGACCAGAACATGACACATAGTAAGTACCATAGAGTATTTACTTGTTCAACAGATAAAATTATATTCTTCATATCCCTTCCAACAACACCATAGCATTCAAAGCATACTAAATATGCCAAATATTTGCCAATTGGTGAGATAATTGGCTACTTTAAAAAAATTTACCTTTTCTCATCCATAATTAATGTGAAATTTCAATTACCTATTATGGCTAAACTACAGATTTGTATTTAGCAATTCAAAGATTTCTTATCTCAAGTGGTTCAGAATACAATGAAGACAAATATATGAGATGTTACACTTGAGTATTAATTTATTATTCAGTATAAGGAATGTGTATAAATAATATACTGCCACTTTATTCCATTACCTATGACTCTGCTGCTTTGGACTCCTAGGGACATGGCTCTTTGCCTAATATCTAAGCTCTTTTAGGTTTATAGTCCTGTTTTCTGTCATTCATTATATTGCAGTATATTTTTAATATACTCTTACCCTCTTAAGGCTTGAATACTTTCATTTATTCAATGTTTATTGAAAATCAAGTACTGTGCCAGGTGATGAGACTATTAAATTCACTAAGACACCTGTCCTGACCTGTCAGGTCCTGTCCTCGGGGACAGCCAAGTGTTTGGGTCAGCAAACTAATAGCCACTTAAATCTAGCCCATCATCCTCTTTATTTTTAAAATAAAATTTTATTGGAAGACAGACATAATCATTCATTTGCTCATTGGTATGATTGGTTCTGTGCAGTGTTGACCATTTGTGCCACAATCAGACAGAAACCTCATGGGTGACAAAGTCTAAAACATTTACTATCTGGGGCTTTACAGAAAAAGTTCTTAGCTGGGCTAGCGGAGTGTACTGAAGTACCTCTGGTTTTGAGGAGAATATTATTTCTATTCTATGTTTCTTGATTCTGAGGATTGTAGTCATTTACAACTTCTTCAGAGAACAGGTACTTTAAAATCTTGAATGAAAATAAGCAGTTGTTTATTGTCTACAGCCTCTCAAACAGGAAGATGTATGGTCAGTTAAGAAAAGTTAATGGAGAGCAGGTTATTATTCATTATGAACTTGTTGTTGCCCAAGTACTCAATCACAGTTAATGAACAGTTAAGGTGCCAGGTTGATATATACCTGAAAAAGCATGGGAGAGTTTCATGAAGAGGGATATGGGTCCTAGGATGTTATGCTTCATCCCTGAACTAATATAAAAGCAGACTTTATAGTACATACATTATCACTCCAAAGGAATAATTTTTGATTTTGAATAATTTTAGATTTTTTATTTTATGGTGAAACTAGTAAATTGTTCCATAAATACACCAGTGTAATCTAAATCTCAAAATGTTTTGATATGCATACCATACATTTCAAAAGAAAAATGCATAAACAAGGTCTTTAACAGAAATTTTTACAGTACCTACTTTTCTCCTGGAATTTAATTTCATTTCCATTGCACAATTTTATTCTAATGTCAAGACTGTCATGTTGAGAGTCTTTTACTAATCACCAGGTTATATTTCTCTGCAACGAAAATATGCATTAAATTCAACATTTTTCCCCTGTGAATGTAAGTTCTGAGATAAAATTTCTTATGGAATAAGTTATTATCATCATTAACACTAGATACAGTTAACAACATAACACAAATATGCCACAAAGTTTGCACTTACTAAGCATGAAAATAAATATTTAAAGAAAATTTATCTTTTAGGTCAATGGGTTTTTTTCTCCATTTAATCCTATGACTATGTTTGATTTTTATTTACTACTATTCTATTATATTCTTGGTTTTTTTGAAATATAAATATTTTAAAACTTATTTATATAAATATGTAGAGGAAAGTAGAACTAATTATTCTATAGCATTCAAGCTTCTTTAAACTCTTCTGAAATAATGCCTTATATCAGATAGCATTATCATCAAAAATCTATTTTTAATGCAAAAATTTAACTTTCAAACAGAAGGATAAGCCCAGAAATTCTCATACACCACAATACAACATAGCAGCAATGTTTTCAGAGCACTGCCTTTAGGTAAAGAAATTTAAACTGTCAGAGTAAGAAATATACTGTACATAAACATACCCTTGAAAAATCTAAAACTCAACTTGTGACAGGGGGATCTATGATTAACACAAATAAAATTTTAGAAAAGCTTTCTGTAATCCCTGCAAATAATTTTAGAATCGGATATTTCTTCATCAGACTGCTATGATTACAATACACTTAACCTTAGTATTACGGTACAAATTTCCTTGGGATATTAATTGTCTGGCTTATTTCCTTTACTTTCTCAAATTCAGCTTTCTGATTAAATTTATTGAGTAAATTTTGGGGTAAATTTTTTTGGAATAAGGTTTTTTTCAATTTTGTTTGAAGAAGTGGAAACTGGCTGATTTGGAAGCAAAATGTTTTGTTCTTTATTAAAGTCATTCATTTTTTCAGCATCACTATCAATATTTCAGATTGCTGCTTCTTTTAGTGCAATGGACACTTTCCTATTTTGAGGACTATGCACATAGGGCAATTGTAAAGGAGTGAACACTCAGTCTTTCTTTTGTGGAGTGGAAGTGAGGTTATTGTACAGGGAGAGGAGAAAAGCAGAAAACAGCTTTCTCAGAGAGTGCATACAAAAACTGAGAATCTAGGAAATGATTCTGTGCAGAAACCCCACATGTATTCCTGGGCCAGTTTTTCTTAATCCTAGCACTGTGGCCGTTTGAGGCAAAATCATTCTTTGCTTTTGGGGCTATCCTGTGCTTTGCAGGATGGTCAGTGGCATTCCTGACCTGGACCTATGGGATGTGAAGAGCACCTTGCCAGTTATGGCAACCCAAAAGTTCTCTAGATATTGCTACATATTTCCGGTGGGAATGAAATTATTATCTATGTTAAACCACTGTCCCAGGTGTATGAGTGCCCATATATGAAGATTACCTTAGCAGTGAACATCATATTGAATTTGGCCCTACTAAATACCAAAGAATTTCAAATAGTCTTAAGGGTAAACTGGGATTCCTTGTCTACCTCAGAGCACAGGAATATCTAAAATATTCCTACAATTGCATTGGTAAGAGTCAGTTTGTCTTCCACCTTCTTATGGGATCTGAGTATGTTTGTGTTTGTATTCTTTAACGTCCCCAGGGGTTGCAAAACCTCACAGCTTTTTCAGGGGAGAGATATAAGTTCATTTAATGGAGAGAATGGAGGCAAACTGACTAATTTTTCTATGTGAGTATCCTGTTCTTTTCTTTAACATTTGAAATAATTATATTAATATGAGCCTTCAGAGACGAAAAATGGTATTAATCTACTCTTAGTAAGAGCTTAATATGACAGGATGTAGCTTTTCCCAAAGATGTCATTTTTTCTATCCTTTCTCCTTCTCCTCCTCTTTTTGTGTTTCTTTGTATTATTGCTATTTCCAGTGTCCAGTGTGAATTATAGCATATGGTTTTCAAGAAGGCTAAATTCTAAGCACTTTAGAATATGAGACTGAATCCTATTCACCTTGCATCTTCAACACTTACAAGAGGAGTTTATATTGGTACAACCTTTGAATATAACTCCTTAAAAGTATTTTAACCTTTATAATTGCATAATAGGGTTTTGATAAATGTTTGGGGATGAATAAAGGAGTAGTTGGGCAATCAGCAGGCAAGTTAATTTCCTCAATGAGCCATTAAACTTTTAGCATTCTATCAGCATACTAGAGGACTGCAGGCAAATGGATAAACTACAGACATAACTACTATGAAAGAGTAATAGAATATTTACTTTGACACTTAAATCTACAGAGACTCTGAGAAATTTTGAAAGTACAGTAAAGAAATTGAAAAGAAAATAATATTCTAATATTTTAATATCCAGGGGTACCTTTTAACATTTTTGTTTTCTTCATCTTATGCATTTTTCCTGTTTGTATCTGGGAGTTTTCTTTGGCTTAGCCACCTTAGACATATTCCTTTTTCATACCTGTCCTGCATGTCTCTCAAGATTGCCAAGTGGATTTTCAAGATGAGATCCACAGGAGCTCATTAAGAACTACAGAGCATGAAACACAAGTAAGATATTATTATCAATTTTTCCTACTATTACATTTGTAAAGAGAAGAAACTGCATCTGTCAGCTCCTTTCAAGTTTACATAGTTTCCTTCTTAAATGTTTTCGGAATTTTTCATAAGAGCAGCTGTAGTACAAAGACTGACAGAATTAATGAGTATAAGGAAACATACCACTATTTCTAAAATAGAGCAAGTGAAGAAAGTATGTTCATGCAGTATAACAAAGAGAAACACTGGAGATAAGTCTACAGTCTTTTCCAATTTGATGTTATTAAACATAGTAGATCCTAAATATGAGAGGAAGACAATCCAGAGAAGTCTATTTTTTAAGACTAGCTCTGGTCAAATTTTGGTGATGCATGGGAGTCAGGACTATTACATAACATGATCAGTTCCAGGACTGGAAAATAACCATAGTAATGTCAGTGTTTTATGCCATGCTTTATAAAATACAGTTTACAACTGAAGAGGCCTGAAAAATCAATAAAAGTAGCCTAATAATTATGTTTTTAAAGAAATGCAAATGGGCTTAATTTGAAAGCATAAAAATTAATCATATGAATGGTAGCTGGATGTAAGGAATATTATGTTTCAGCCAAAATGCAAAACAAATTAAATTGCAATATTTTCATGGAGCAGTGGAACTCTACATTTCTTTAGAATTAATGTAAAATTTAATTGTTTTTTTTTTTCCCTTTATACTGCTGGTCACAATTAGACATCGCATCTTCTTAATGTTGTAAAGGTTCTTTCCTTAAGAAAATATGCTTCTACAAAACCTAGAAAGACGATAACAGGCCTTTGGTATAAACAGTGTGTTGATGAGAGTTTCAATACTAGTCAATCAGACAAAGTTAATCAAACTCAGGTGGTTAAATGCTGGTATGCTAGGCTCATAACTGATTTCTTTGCTTGAAATGCATATGGCTGAAGATGGATAATCCCCTTTTTGACAGACTCAAAAAGCATATTAATTTAACCGACTGAATGTGCCTATTGGTCATAGCATTTTGACCATGAAGAGTTTTGAAGCAGAATTTTGTCATTAGTCATCAACAGTTTTCAGAGGTATTTCCGATAAAATTGCTTCCTTAAAGTAGGTGCAGATTCTTAGTTGGGGAAAAAAATCTGTAAATATGCAATTTTACCAAAAGTTTGAAATCTGTATGAAAAGAGATATATTTGAATTTTTGAAATTAAAGTTTTAAACCTTTAAATGAATAATTATGGCAAGAAAAAAATTTACTATGTATGCTTTGGATTTTGATATTATTTGACTGGCCAGTATCTATTTAGAATCTATAGGCTTTTCCATAATAATTATCTTAATTTTCCTGAGATTGACAGATGCCATTGTCATCATTTCAGGAGTGAAATTTGTGAAGAACCATTTTTGCCCAAGGGGATATTGTGCTTAGTTAAAAGTTTTATTATATTATTCTTTATATGATCAAAATACTGGTGAGAATTTTGATGACTGCTGTCCAATACTGGGAAAGGAGAGTGGAGGTTGCATTTGGACTTCACAAGGGATTAGTTCCAGAATTGATCACTGATGTCTACTATGGGTACAAGGTGTTAAGAATAGAATGCAGGGTGGGGGAACAGATTACCGAAAACAGAATCAGACTCAGTAAGAAGTCCTTGTTTGATCAAAGCTTGGTCAACCTTTTTTTTTTTGGTGGTGGGAATTGAATTCAGGACTTTGTGTTTACGAGGCAGGCACGTGCCACTGAGCTAAATCCCCAGGCCTTGGTCAACCTTTTAGACAACAACCTTTCTAAAGAAATAGTTATGGGCAAGACCTACATTTTTCTCATTTAAGAAAAAGAAACATAATTAACAGTAGGCATTTAAGGAATTTATATAGAACAAATATTACCTAAGGAATTCATTAGGGCTTTTAGAAGAAAACCACTTTATGTGCTTGAGACTTATCTTGGAGGGCATCACATCTTACACAGTGTGAAGTGTTCAATAATCAAGATTTGCTAAATTGCATTGAAACTTGATCCAGTAATTAAAATGTCATGTACAAATTTGTTATGTATATGTATTATTACTTTTTAATCATTGCTTTGTGAGAAATGAGGTTATCTTTGACTCTAACACTAACGGTGTTAGATAATCTTTCAAAAATCATTAATGAAAATGAGGATACAACAAAATTTTGGTGGAAAGAATTTCAGAATAAATTTATTTCATCACAAAAGAATACTCTCTAAAGCCAATAACAGAAATTTAATTGATTCTGGCATGGGTGGAAGCCAGAACTGACCTTTAGTAATATTTATAAATAAAACAAAGCAACACAACTAGAAGAGTATTAATGCTACCTTATGAGTATTCATATTATCAATATTTTTGAGTTGATCTTGGCAAGATTTATTCAAAAGTACTATTTCTTTCATACTTTCTTTTACAGCAATAATGAAAATAAATATGTAAAGAGGAAGGTATAATAAAGAGTAGAGAAAATGTAAATGAAAATCCCCAGAATACTGTACTGTTTGTTTTAAATTAAGTTTTGATCAAATAATTAATATAGATTCCAAAATTTCTAAATAATTTATAAAGTATTTTCTGTATAAAACTAATTATTTCCAGGAAGTACTGTACCTTAATGATATGATGTGTTTTTTCCTGAACAAATGTTCTTCTGTTCTACCAGACTGTGTGGCATTTGCTCATATTCAACAACTGTGGAAATCTGGAACAAGGTTTCTTCTTTCTTTAAAAGTGTTTAATTCCTTTATATGTGCCAGGCACAACTTATGTACAAGTTGAAAGGAAATTTTCTGTGCAATAATTTTATTATTTGATCTGACAGTGATAATGATAGCAAATTATCCATCAGGAAATCAACATGTCTAAGTTCTTTAAATTTGTGTATAATTATTTGATTCTGAAATCCAGAAGTCAACATCTGTTGGATGAAAAATATGATTTGAGTGTTCATTGTGGTTCAAGCTATATATAATGAAATTCCACTTGGGATATATAGAATATGGATTTATATGAAGCATTTTTGTAAAGGTGAAATGAAACATTTTAAATATAGTTTATCAAATTAGTTTCACTCTTTTCATTATACCATTTAGGCAAATAAAAATAGTACGGCTGTCTGAATTTGATGTTCTCAGAGTTAATTACAGGCAGCAAAGTGTTCTGATCCAATTTAATAAGATTGCCTTTAAATAGCTGTTTTAATGAAAAGATCACAATAGTGGTTTAATGTTTACTACATACTAGGTGTATTTCCATAAAAGCTACAGTAAAAAGCTAGATTCATGTGACATATAATAGTTCAAGTAAAACCATTGTTTTCTAAAGATTCAATCTGTATTTACCATCCAGAATAATATTCTGGCAGGGCATAACATAAAGGTACAATACCAGAAACAAATTTCAATAAGGGATGGGGGAGAGAGTGTGTCCAGAAACCAATTGTTTTAGGAAATATTTGTTCAACCAAATCTATTAAAAGTTACAGGGACTTTTTAACCTTGCACTTTTTAGAGAAGCCCTCAGAGTGGGGTCATGCAGCCACTTCTTAAATCCCTTCTATTCCAAGAAATAAACAGATCAGATGCCATAGCCATTGTATTAACTGGATGTGGTCACAACAGAAGAGCACAACCAGTTTTGTTCTTCAGTACTAAAGAAAATTATCTTTCTTCAGCACTGAAAAGGTAAATCTGCTGTCTCGCTCCATCTATAGAAATTTGAAGATGGTATTCATGCTAATACAGAGAGTTATGGTCAATAGTGACAATTTGGCTGCCTGCAAATCTCAAGTGGTGGCATTTACTTACATGAATTCTCCCTAACCCAGTCTGTTTTGTTTTTTTTTTAGTTTTGTAAGCTCAGAAACTCGATCTCACCAGTGTTTCAGAGTGAATTAGCACCAGTATGAGGACCCATGTTAAGTAAGCTCACAAAAGCTAATGTGTAAGCCAGGAATGAGAAATTAATATTTCAAAAGAGGAATCTTATCTGTGAACTTTAGTAACATTTGTTTCAGCCTGATCAGCGATTCGCCCATAAATAGTGGTGGAATGGACCCGTCAATATTGGCTGCTCACACTCAGATTTTCATTACTAAGAGTCTTCAGAATTTTTCTTGTTTAAATACTTTTAATAGAAAGAATAGCTCAGAAGTTACCAGGGCCATATTGTGTTGATTTTATAGCTTAATTTTCAGAATATAATCATACCTAAATTCTTGGAATTGAAGAATTTGAAGAATATCATTGTGGTCCTCAAATATTTCTTACACTATTACTTCATTGGATTTTATTCTGACTGATATTGAGCAATCTAAGATACTCTCTAGAGTAGATATCTACACCTCCAGATCATAGTTTAAGCATTAAAGAAAATGAAATCCAACACATATATCAGCCAGTTCCTTATTTTAAAAAATGAGAATTTCTCTTATAAAATCAAATGTATAAGGACATTTTAACCTTTTCTCTTGGTGATACTTTTTTAAACAAGTAATACCCTTTTCCTCATACTGACATTTTTCTTCAAAATATTTTCTGTACAATTTAAAGAATTACCATAGATTTTTAAAAATTGCCTCTTGAGAAGCTTTGATAACAATCCTACCACTTGTTCTGCAGTAGATTATGTTCTTTTCTGGATAGTCTTACCTTAATAAATTCAATCATCTCCCATAGTGTCAAGTACATAAGGATACTGGAAATACAACAAACAATAACTTAATAGATTTATAATTAGCAAATTATCCAAAAGAGGGACTTCTACTCATCCTTTGAGGCCCATGTCTAATGTCACTTCTCTTGTGAGAGCTTCTGTCTTCTAACAGCATCCCTGCTGCATTTCTTTCTGCTCTTGCTTTAAGCCTGGCTTGGAACTCACCAGCTGGCTGTACTTCATCAACATGAGCACCCTTGGGTTCCTTCCTGTTCCCTACTTTGGGTGGAGGGGCAATAAACTCTGAATAAATGTGTGAGTCATATAGTTTTCCTTTAGTATGTATGTATATTGACACAAAAGATAACATCTTTGAGCTTATCCGTTATAAAATTAAAGCTGAAGTGGAAACAGCTTTGGGAAGATAATCTCATTCTCATACACAAGTGTGTGTCTTAGTTTGGGCTTAGAAGTGGGTTGATCAATGAGCTTGACAAAGTTTTCAGAAGAGGACAGAATTAAGCCCAGGTAGTGCTAAATAAGAAGAAAAATTTGTATTTAAAAAACCATTTAAAAGGCAGTCAGAAAATTTAAATGAGAGAGAGAGAGAGAGAGAGTGTGTGTGTGTGTGTGTGTATTTTGTTTTTAGCTAATATTTATTTCATGCCAAGTTCTGGTCATAAATGCTAAGGCCTTTGCAATTTCTTTTTTAAGGATAATTTTGTGTCCAAATTCAGAGACCAGTGTTCATACTTCTAATTTCTAATAAAATATCATATATCTGCTATTATCATATGACTACAACAGAATCTAAGCAGTTCAGGTAATGGTGTAACAGTCTTTAAAAGAAGGGTGTTTTATTCGACATTTATGACAATTAAAATATAATTCAAAATTTATTGACTGTAGTATTTATTGAAAAGAGCTTTACTATGAGGCAAAATCTATGGAACAGTTTTCTTTAAACATCTCAAATCTTTCAAGTGATCCACTGTACCAGGATATTTGGTTTACATGAGCATACAGTAATAAGTAGTTAGCAGCAAAAGCATAATTTAGCAAACAACCAGATTAATTTGTTCCTTTGCTGATGTTGGTGAGTTCTCTACATTAGAGAAATGTAACCCAGAACACATAATATGATAGCAAATTACACAAAAATGGCATTAATGAATACCCACTCTAAATAAAATAATTTACAAAGTCATCATACCCATCCAGTTAATAAAATACTCACTATGCAGGGATGAATACGCACAAGTCAAAGCAAATTACCTTCGCTCTTTTATAAGAAGATGCTTTTAAATAAGTTTTCAGCTTCATGTTTTGGCAAAAGATGACAAGTTCAGTTTGGCTTTTGTAAGGACATGCCTATGACAAGAAGACCCTAATTTAACTTTAAAATAAAATTTATTATCTAGTTATTATTGTATAGTTATAGTTTACTTTCAGTCTTTATAAAATAACTACTAACTAACCAAAAAAAGCATACTATGTTAATATAAAATACTATTCCTTCTAAGAGTTATTTGTAAATGTTTACATTGTAAGGTGTACAACAATCTGGGTAAGGTATATGTTGAAAAACATTTTTTAGCTCCTCAAATGAGCATTAATACAATTCCCTTATCGCAGGGTCACCAAAGCTGAGATTTGAAGTATTGATAGCCACACTGATATATTTTAAAGGTTACCTGAGCATGCCAAAGTTCTAAGTGCTTTGAAATACACAATAATTTTGTGACACTATGAACACAATATTTCCCTTTATAAGAACCCACGTACAATGCCATTAGTTAACCACATGGTTATTATATGTAGCTTGATTCACTATAAACGCCGTTATAACACCTGTGGTTTCCCTCATTAAGAATTGAATGGATGGGATCAGGGGTTGAAAGGGCAGCATATGTGCCATGAAAGAACTAGTTAACATAGCCTATTATATTGGTGCACTGGTAAATCTCATTTCCATTCATCAGATGATTAGTTCAATCAATATTTATTCCTCTATGCTCCCTTTGTCTTATGCTACAAAAGAGACATCCTTCAAATTCATGGCATAAACCTTGTTATTTATGAATTTGTTGCTTAATTTGAGAGGGAATATTTTATTTATTTGGCAGTCCTGAATTCTTTGATTTCCTTTACCTCTAATTATCATTAGGTAGTATAATGGAGTTTTGTGTAGATTACTTATAAATAGATGCTATTAACAGTTTCTTTTTTACGCGGCTCAAGTACCACACGTATTCATCTCTTCCCTCTGAATGCTCTAGAAAGTTGCTTCTGTTTCTCAAAATATGTTTGAGCTTGAAAGTCTGGGTTGTAAAAGCCAAGATAAGAATGATTTTCTCTCTCAAATATTCATTCTTTTTGTCTGAGTGGGTGGTTATAGGCATATACATATACATATTGTGTATCAGCGTCTATCAACAGACGCCTCCAAAGACTGCTATTATCTGCTACGGATTCTGTTAAGTCAGAGATTCTATTCAAAGTAAGATAAATGTTTGCAAAAAGCTGTAATTGGAAGATGATTACAAAATTACAGGAATAATACTTTTGTGTAGAGTGCTCATTTTATCAAAGGTCATCATTCATTACATTACAAAAGACTCATTTCATTATTATGCTTAATTTCTATCCTTTAGATAAGGGTGGATGGAATAGTGGGACTACATCTGGAATGAGAAACTTCTATTAATTTTCAGACACAATTTCTTTTTAAATATTTATTTTTCTATATATTTCAACATCACTATGACATTTTATTAATATCAGTTAATTGAATGCCAATGTAATTAAAAGACTACTTTTTTTTGTCTTTATGAAATAAACAAATGACTTGTTTTGAAACTCCTTTTATATTACAAGAATAATAAAAATATTATATTAAATCATTTCAGTTACTAATTGTTTTTACATTTACACCATAAATGGTCATGTCCCTTTAATTTGGCCAGAATTTGACAAGCATCACTTTGGCATTAATTCTCTTATTTACCAATATATATATTATTTTTGACTTAATATTTCACTAGAAAAAATTTAAATTCTTTATTAATTGAATGTTATAATATGCTCTTTAAATTATTTAAATTAATTATTTAAATTATTAATCACAGTGAAAAGGTGTAGTTAATTTAGAGCCCCACTTCTTTTTGCTAGAACTGCTGCAGCAAAAAGTTATGAAAGCCATCTTTTATTTCTAAAAGGTGAATAAAAGTTTGTAAAATATGTAGTCATAGCTGAAAAACCTTTTGTTTATTTTTTATGGCAAAAATCTTTCTGAATTAATCATTTCAAGCTCCTAGTGTCAATTCTGCATATGCTACTTTTAGAAAAAAGGTGGCATTTTTTACAAGGTTTGATTGTCATTTTCATGAAGAACAACCTTAATACTGCATAATTTCTTGTTGAATTATAATTAAGGTTTTATGACTTCGAAGCATTTAAATTTAAAAAACCAAATACATGTCTGTATAGTTGCTCTCAAGGCTGTTAATAGTTTCATCTTTAACAAATTGTTTCCAAGATAAATAAATGTTAACATTCACATTTAATTAAGAGTATAAAACAGCAAGTTACTTATGTGAAAGCTGAACTATCATAGAAAATCCCTTTAATTATGATGCAAGAAACCATCTTTCAAAGATCCTCTAAAGATCAAAAGCTATACTGCTGTTGGTGGAAAATCTAAGGACTTCTCTACGTTTTAAATGAATGCCAACAAAGGAGTTTTAATCTTGTGTGTGTTGTTTATGAAGCCAGTGTCTGATTCTTTTTTGTTTTATACTTCCATCCCAGTTACTAAATTCCTGATTCTGTGAAAACACAGAAGAGTGAAAGCCAGGTGGTCCTCATGTCTATCCTAGAAGCCCAGAATACCAAGCACCACTGGGTCCCAACACTTGCTTCATTTACCCAGGACGTTAAGGGAGGAGACAGAAGAGGGTCATTAGATGGAATCATTTATGAAAATGTTTTTTGTGGATACATATTTTTCAACAATCCTTGAAACATAGCTTTGGGATTGTTCCTGAGACTGTTGGAATGATTACTTTCTTGGAATAGTTTGCTGGTAATTACTTAATGACAGTTATTAACGGACAACTGATGATGTCCTTCCAGCCATGATTTTTAATTGTGAGAGGTGGAATGTTGGCTAGAAATATTTAGTTGGGAATATTTAATTGGAATTTGTGAAGAAGATTAAGAGAAAGAATGAGTTTTTTAAAAACAACTTTAAGGTTCCCACCAGCAGGACGTTCAGAGCTCCATACTTTTGAAAAGAGACTGTGCCTCTGACAGCATGCTGCGCCTAAAGTTTAGCACTAAATAAAAATTACCTGGTAGCCAATAATAGAGGAAAAGTGTACTTTAGAGAGGCCAAGCCCCATCCTTGTTTACAGCAAGCATAAAACCAGATTTCTAATCCGCCCAAGCGACGATCACCTATTGATTGCAAGGACATCTGTGCCTCTGCTTTTGGAAACAGGGTTTTCTGTGTGGTAGGCCTGAAAAATCCATCCATTTCGTGCCCTGTTCAATAAACAGCCCACAGATCTTTCAGGAAGGAGTCTTGAAGCTCACACCTGGGCTCGCTCCTTTCTTACCTATGGATGGGCCCAATTAAAAGTCCTCTCCTCTGCCTTCACAAGTTACTCCTTTCAATAAAGCAATCCACGAAGCAGCAGCAGCATCTCTAGAACTCCTGTGGTCCCCTTTTGCAGACAAAGGCTGAAATGTTTTGTGCGTCACCAGTCAGACAACCTCCTCCGCCCCAGGCCACCTCTGTGTCCCAGACTCAGTTCAGCTGTGAGGCAGGACAAGGAACTCAAAGTACAGAGCCTCTTAACCCTTTACTTACCCCCGAGCTTCCCTGAGAATAGTCTCTGAAATACACAGCTGCAACCAGGTGGGGAGGGGTGGGGTGGGTGGGGGCGAACTGGGGTGGGAGTAGGTTTGGTGGATTGGCACCCGCGGGGGGAGGGGTGGCATCGCTCAGTCCCAGACCACTCGCTTAGCACAAAGCGCCGTGGCTCCAGACGGTCTGCCCGCTGCAAACTGGACCAAGGTACTGATGAGATCACCTGGGAACGCGGAGCCTTAGGAAGGGTGCGGGGGGAGGAGTGGAAGGGGGACTGGAGTGGGCACATTGTCAAGCCAAGCTGTACCCCCCTCCCCCAAATATACTCTGCTTGGTAGCCGGGCACCAGCACAGGCAGATTCATTTCCCGCTCTAGCTCTCCCCTCAAGTTCACACTCAAGTTCAACCCCAACTCCCACAAGCTGTCCCAGGTGCCCGTCTTTTCTTACTCCACCCACAAGGAATGGCTCCTGATGACTGGGCAGGGCACTGTCCCCAGGAGATGCGAAGGGACAGCAGAGAGACAGCAAAGGGACAGGAGAGGACAGCCAGGAAAGGAGAGACTTGATCCCTCACTTTTTGTCCAGCGAGGCTCCCATGCTGCCTCTCTCACTAAAGCAGAACTTGTAAGGTCTCTGGGCAGCCTGATGAGGCCAGTGCCATCTAGGGCAAGGGTGTGGGATACTGGATTTCTCAAGGTGGATTTTTTCCACTCTTCAAGCTCCTGGGCCCACAAGCACTGCTGCAATGAACTCGGGCTGTCCTCAGCAAACCGCTCCTTGGGGACCTTCCTGATCAAGGCATAGCCCACGCTGAGCCCCTTCCCACTCCACAGAGGAAGGAGAGAGTGAGCAGCCTTTATGCCCCAGGTCCTAGTGCCCGTTATGAACTGCTGTGGCACGTAGTTTTGGATCTTCAGAAAAGTATGAACCCGCCACAGGGGTGATGTTCGAAGGGGAGGGAAAAGGGAAGGACCAACTGGCAGCTTCAGATAGGAGCAAAGGAAACCAAAGGAAAGTGAATAGGATGACGAGGGGAGAGAGAAACTTGGAAGTCTGGGGAAACTTGCTTTCTCGACAACTGGCAAAGTAGTTTCTTGCTGGAATCTGGATAATGGGACTTGCGACTAACCCCCAACCCCGACAATCAGCCAGGAGCCACAGCACGCTCAGATTCCCCAATCCCAGTGCAAGGGTCAGTAAGTCCGTGTCCCGTCTCTACACCTGTCCCCTCACATTCCCCAGGCAGCTTCCTTCCGTCTGTCTGTCCCTCTACCACCTTCTGTTTCCTGCTAGGTCCCAGGGTCCAAGCCAGCTTTGGAGGGCCCTTTGAGGAGCGCTCAGGACTCATCCAGAGTCTGCGGGGCACTGGGTGGGGCAAGGCTCATTGGCTCTTGGGGCGCTTATCTGAGGCATAAGGGGGAATGGGTGGAAGAGGACGAAGACGACTGTTTTCAGTCTGGTTCTCTCAAACGCTTCCTGCTTAGATCAACTCTCTCCAGGTTGAGGGTGTCGGAAGGTCTGGAGTTGGCCATTCCCAACTTTCTGTTGCCAGGATCCAGAAAGCTGCGGGAAGGGGAGAAATGAGCCCCCAAAGAACTGCAGGGCGTCCAGGAACAGAGACTAGGAGGTAAGGGGGTTGTCTAGGGATGCTCAGATTCTTAAGTCACGGGAGAGCCGGCTGTCCCCTCAAGAAAAGAAGTGAAGTTGTAGCCACCTGGAAAGTGAGGGTGTGGGGATCCCAGCACGGAGGGCGTGAAGCCTGGAATTCCCCCGCACCAAAGGGAAGGAGACCGGTAAAATGACTTCCCCAGCTCCCGGAGCCTCCAGTTCCATCACAGCAGGTGTTTCCCCGCTGCCCTGAGCGAGCGCCGCCGGCAGCCGACTGTTTGCCCCTGGGTCCCGCCGAGGCCCGCGCTCCCGGCTGATGGGGTCCAGGCCCGCGGCACCCAGCACTGCCTCCCACAGCTGCCCCTTATCTGACAAAAGGCAGGAGCCCCGATTCCTGCGCCGACGCGCGGGGCGCGGACTCTAGTCTCCGGAACTTTCTCGCTACAACTTTTTTTGGGGGCTAGCGCTTGTCCCTGGGCTGCGCGGAGGCAGGCAGGCCGGCCTGGCCTGGCGCAGAGGAGACGCGAAGGAGTGCTCGGCACTGGCTCCGCGTCCGCGTCCAGTCCCGGGACCCTCCGTCTGGTGCTCTCGCGAAGGGACGCTCGCAGGCCCGGCACCCCGGCAAGTGCTTGCGCCCCGGCGCGTCCGCCCGGCGCTCCGCACGCCAATCGTCCGCCCGCGGCCACTGCGCGCGAGGTGCTGCCAATGCCTGTGCCCCGAGTCCCCCGCCAGGCGCTCCCACATCCCAGGCCCCCTTCTGCGCCAGAGAAAGCGAGCGCCGCGCAGAACAGATTGGGGAAACTCAAGAACTGGGAGCAAGCAGCTAGCGCTGCTCCCCTTTCCAAAATAGCGCTCTCCCGCGTCCCAGAAAAACTCCCGAGAGGCATCCACACCTCCCTGCAACTTTCTCCGCGGCGCCCTCGCCAGCCCCACCTGCTCTCGACGCCTCGGAGCGGCGCCCACCCCTCCCCCTCCCCCATCTGGCTGGAGTTGGCCGGGTCCGGGGACCCTCGGTGCCCGCGGGGCTCGCTTACCTCGCATGGTGTGGCCGCTGTCCCGCTCCGCGTAGTCATGAAGCTGCTGCCAGCCCGAACCCCAGAGAGCCCCCAAATCCCGCTCAGCACGCGTGGAGAAGGTGGCCGGCGCCGAGCAGCTGCCCCGAGAGCACCATGCCTTCAGGCGGATTCCGTGGCCGCAGGGTGACTGGGCCGCCGCCGCTAGGTTCGCAGTTTTGATGGTGGAAGTGGTGACTGTTTGTTTGTTTGCTTTGAGAAGGGGTGAAAAAAAATGTCCTGGATGGCTGGTGCCTGGGTTTTGTTTTGCTTTTTTTCTTTCTCTCCAGTGTGCTTGCTTTTTAAAAATGTCACCGCCTCCGGGCTCAGAAGATTTCTTTTGTGATCACTTGGACTGAGGAGGAGGAGGAAGGGCAGCAGCAGGAGGAGGAGTTGGTGGTGGTTTTGTTAGTTACAAAGAAGAGGGAGAAGGAGCAATGGGGGAAAAAAGGAAACAGAAAAGAAAGAAAGGCTGCGTGGATGGCAGAGCATGTGCGTTTTCACATGACATCTGTGCCTGTTAGCGGATCCACAATGTCAATTTTCACTGTTCAGTTACAGAGAGGAAGGGAGCGAGAGAGAAAGCGGAGAGAGATGGAGAGAAGGAGCCGGGAAGGGGCTTATACGCCAGGCTGGGCTTGGCCGACACTTCAGGCCCCGCCTCCTGTCAGCGCCGCCGCCAATCAGCGCCCAGCAGCGCTCGGAGAGGCTGGAACCCGGGGGAGGGGCCGAAGGGAGGCCGGGCGGGGGTTGGGGACCCTGGAGTCTGGGGCAGCCCGGCCGCGACTGAGAACTGCGGACTGTCCGGCGTGGGCAGAGCGGAAGTGCCTAGGGGACAGTCGGGCAGATCTGCAGGTGACATTCGGTTGTGACTGCTGGAGCATGGCGGGGGACACTGGCCAGTACTTTCGGAGACACAGGGACCCGAGGGCTTCCGGGTCCCACGTTCTGTCCCTGTCTTGAGACGCCGACTGCCCTGCATGCTTAGGTTTGAGTTTGGCAGCTCTTAGCAGAACCCTTTTACTGGGAACTCCGCATCTCTGACAAGGGGCGTGCATGGACGACGGGACGCTTCAGCTTTAGTGATTGAAGAATACAAAGCCACTTCCATGACTTTCAGCACAACTACAGTGCGTTCCCCGTGCTAGTTCTCCACTTGCTTTAAAAACACTGTCCAAATGCTATGTGACCCCTCCTTAAAAAAACCCAAACAAATCCTGAGCAGTGGTGTGTGTGTGTGTGTGTGTGTGTGTGTGTGTGTGCGCGAGAGAGAGCTCTTTTTGTTGTCACCAAATCGGATTTTCATTAGCCTTTGGAGGATTCTCTGAAGATGGGCTACAGACTCCAGGGTAAAGCCTAAGTTGGCAGTGTGGGCACCCTAGTTATGGTATCTGAGCTTTTTAGCTAGTGCAAGGTGCAAGGAGGAGGAAACTCGATTTTAGTTGTTCCAAACCACATTTTTCTATTTAGAGGAGGTTGCAATGAAAGCTAGGTGAAGTTATTTCTTACTGCGCTGCAATTTGTCATCTGTGCACATTTATTTGTTAAATCTCTAATACTCACATCAAAACTGTTCCTTTGTGAGGTTTTCCCTGTCTGCAGACTACTGACATACCATAGAGATGGCTGCACCTACTTTCCCTATAGTAGGGACTTTTGAAAATACTTGGGTTAGTTGGTCACCCTAAAAGAAAGGGAGGCAAAAAGTTTACTGGATTTTTTGGTCTCAGGGCACTGAGACATGTATGCATCAGCATACCTGTTGGAAAAGCAGGCCTTATCATTACTTAGGTACTCAGATAATTGGATCTTAACCGGTATTTATTTGTATTTTGTCATATAACACAAAATACATTGTAGACTTGGCAATTTATTTAGTTAATTAGATCATATACACTGCCAAATTTCCTCCCTTCCCACTAAATAAAAAATGGATTACTTACCAAATCTTCACCAGTGTTAAATTGGCAGAGTCCTGCTGTATGCCCTTCCATCTGCAAGCCAATGTATACGTTAAGAAAGTTTTTATACTGAGTGAAAGTTGACTGAATTATTGATTAAATGAAATGAACAAAAGGAATTCAGAATAGTTATTCCCTTATAAATATCTTTCTCCTAGATTTGTAGTTGACACAGTGATCTTTTAAGATAATATTTAAGGCTCCCTGGTTTTATCATTTTTAATCAAGTAAAAAATAGTCATCATAACTACATTAAAGCTGCATCAAGTTTGACTAATTTAGTTGCTTCATTAAAAATTACTGCATATAAAATAGTCGAGAAACATTGTGAGTATATCATTTTAATTTCATGTGCTTCAAGCAGAGATACAGTAATATTGAAAATTTCAAAGCCTTTGTAAACATTATAATTATTATTGTTTTTATTTTAGATTTCTCTTTCGCATTAGAGTATGGAAGAATTCCAAAATTCAAGAATTTTAACTTTTATGTGCTTTTAAGTTTCTACTTATTTATTGAATTCTGAAACTTCTTTTATTGCTACAGCATCTATAATCTCTAATAAAAATAGTCAAGATATGTAGGAAAACTACTTTCTCCCTCCTATACATTTTTAAATGCCCTCTGTTTTGGCAATTTTCAATACATGATTTTGTTTAGAACATATTTCTTGATCCTTTCTGAATATTTTATACATATTAACTAGAAATAAAGTCATCATATTTCATTTTTCTATTATATATAGTGGTGTGAAAGTATTTATTTTCCCTATTAGAGTGAAATAAATTGCTTAAAATGTGGTGATCTAAGACATTTTGGATTTTCTTAAAAATTTAAAAACTGAACCCTCCAGTTCTTCAAACAACATTTACATTTATTTCAACTGAATGGAACCTATTTATGTCAAACAATTATTCAGTATTTAAATCAAAGAAGTCAATATTTCTTATAAATCATAAAACATTTATATGTTATCTGATGGTTTTGTAATCTACCAGCAAATATTCATATCTCAAGAGACATAATAATATATTAATATTATCTCCTTGTCCATGTGAAGTACAGAGTCAAGTACAGAGTGAAGTACAGAGTAACTATGCAACTGTTTGTTTTCCTAGAAGCTTGGAATTTTGCTGTAGGCTCTGGGCCTGAAGGATGCTCCAAGTTGGTAGCTCAATTTTGATTAATTTTAATGGCAATTAGTCACACAATGCAGTACACAATCTGAAGAAAATTTCTCTTGAGGTGGCCTGTTTACTGGCTTTCCTAGCAGATCAGCATATTTTAGGGTTAGCAGTGAGGCCATGGAGTATTAATGAAGAGAAGTATCCTCAAGGACACAAAGCTTTCACATTAGCAAACCAGGTAAAGTGACATGGTGTTCAGAGTTACTTAGATCCTATAAAGCTTGAAGCAAAGAAGTAAATCATAGTTCATTACATTCTGAGTTAGTTAGTCTATACATAAAGAGTATTTTAAATGATTATGAGTCATAGGGGTACATTGCCAATCCTTGTGACAATTTTACACTAGGAATGACTGGAAGATTGGGTAGTTTTAGCCCAGTTCAGGCTATGGTTGAGAAAGTTGAGAAAGAGATATAAAGCTACCTTTAAATACTAGAAAATCCAGAAATAATGTAAAAACTTTTAACATTTGAATCTATTGGAAATGGAAAGAGTGAAGGATACTTTCAGCTTCCTCTTCCTGAAGAAAGCATTGAAAAGGTTTTGGTAGAGATGCTCTAGTATAGATTCTGTGCTAGGTTGGAAATTGCCTAGAATACTTCCAAGATCCACTGTAGCTCTGAGTGCATTTAGGAATAGGCAGCTTACCATTGTCCCAGAAGCTGTATCAGAGAAAGGCCTGCTTCTTGCCTGAGCAGAGACAAGGAGTTTCCTAGAGGGTGGAGGAGCTCCTGGTGCTATGCAGGTGCTAGACACTCACTGATGAACAGAAAACTCTCTACCCTTTTGTCCACTGGACATGGACCACAAATTTGGCCAAGTAATAACATCCTTTCTTTCTTAGTTTCTGAAGGATAGGAAAGGGAGGGGGAGAAAAAAGGGGGAGGGGGTGGAGATGGAGAAGACTCATTGCATTTTAAACTCAATTTGGGGAAGATAAAATAATGGCTGTAATTGATTACATAATTATGAAAGAAAGTTGAATAAAGTTATTGTCCTATTACTATTCTCATTTTTTTTACAGGTAGAGAATTTTCATGATCAGTGCTTTAAGTCTGGTTCATTTTAAAGTGTGGATATGAGTTTAGCTAGTGTTCAAAATGAAAAAAAAGCAACTATTATAAATGTCTATTTGTGTTTTGTGTCATACATTGTAAAAAGTAAAACAAGTTAACCTCAATATGTGGACTAGCAGTGAGAAAGGCCAGCTTTAGGAAAAGAATGAAATACCTGTCAGGAAAAAAAACCCTAATATTTGTTGGATGAATCACATGGTTTATCAGCTTATCTAATTTCTATTGCAAAATCCCACATGTTGTACATTATATCTGTCTTTCCCACCACTCATGTGTTTTCTGATAGAGAATCAGAAGTTCAGAGGTGAAGTAAATTTTCTAAGATCAAAAAACCTAAAAATGATAGGTACAGAATTCAAACTAAAATATAACCACTAAAATGTTAATTGCATAAGTGCAGGAACTTTCTTGACTTTATTTTTATTCATTGCTGAATTGACAAAATCTAGAATCTAGTGTGGCAAAAAGTAGATGCTTAAAATAGTCTTGTGAAGGAATAAATGGACATTTGAACCTTTTTCTGCTGCACAATACCACATACCTACAATCTGTTTACTAAGTGACATTAAATAAAGAACAATGGATTTTGGCTTGGAGAATTAAAGGATATTGTGAAAATTTTATGAAACAATAATAGCTCAATTTGGTCCATCATAGAGTTTAGCAAAATGCTTTTGCAATAAATATTTTGTGTTGCAGGAAATGAGAACCTGAATTAAATTGGTACTGGTAAAAATGAGAAAAAGAAAAAGAACAGAAAGGCTGGATGCAGGACACAGCACAGGAGAATCTATGCTGTCTGGTGAGCAGTCACATGGTGGGAATGTCAGGCCTTGTCGGTGAAGAGGAGGGAGAAGTCAAGCCAAAGCTTTATGAATAAGGAGACTAGGGCCGGGGATTTAGCTCAGTGACACCACACCTGCCTCACAAGTGCAAAGTCCTGAGTTTGATCCCTTGTACCACAAAAAAACCCAAAAACTTATGAATAAGGAGTCTGATAGAATGAATATCCCACTAACAAATATAAATAAGGTGGAGTAGATTCTTCAGATAGGGGAAAACATTCAGATCAATTTTTAATTTTAATGCATATCAATGATAATGTCCAGCAGATTGCTGTGTATATAGAAATGGAGATTGGAAATTGGTTACAAGTGAGAGTAAAGATTTATGAGATATTCAGAAAACACAAAGGAGAAAAGAAATAATATGAGATTTAAATGCAAATAAATAATTATGTAAAATAATAGAACTATATTTTTGTGTATATTTACTGTTGTGGATACAGACAGTCTTTTAACTCAGGAAACCTAGATGTAATAAGTAAAAGTTAGATATATTTTCTTATATATAAATCATTATATATAAATATTTTGGGTACCAAAAAGCTTCCAAAACATAGTTAACACAGTGGAGACAATATTTGCTGCATGTCAGTCATACAAAAGATTAATAACCTGTATAAGTGAATGAACACAAACTTACAAATTTAGCTTACAGAAACGATCAAAGCTGGGATTCATAGAGAGGAAAGGAGAGATAAGTTATAGCCCTGTGAATGCTGTTGAAAAGTTTGTTCCCAGAGGACTCGACAAAGTTTTAAGATGATTTTTGTATGTTTACTAGAATATGAATTACAATGAAAATGTAATATTTTGTATATTTTGTCAGCTTTTATGGTTGACATCCTTCAAAGTTTATCCAGGGTTGCCTATTTTCTCTTCCTTCACTGTCTCAGCAATCAAGCTACTGCCCCCCTCTTGCCTAGATGGGTATAATATTCTAAGAACTGGTATTTCTACTTCCATTCTTACTTCTTACCCTATTCATTTTCCAACTGGCATGTAGAGAGAACTTTTAAAAGTATAGGTCAGATAGTGAATATTCCTCTCCTGCAACAGGATCCACCCTATTGCATCTAATAGTAATCTATACTCTTTATGGTCTCTTAGAAATAAGGTCAATCCATGCTTCTGGCTTGCCCAGCCCTACATACTTACTAAAAGTTCCCCTTTCATTTTCTAGCATGTACCAGTTTGGACAGTACATAATAGAATTACCCTAAGTCTGAAGCTCTGCTGGCAAAAATGCTGTGTTTCTGGAAGAAATGTATCTCATCCACCATCTGAAAGAGCAATGTGATTTTTTATCAAACTATGTGTTTGTTTTCTTTATAGCTTATATCAGAATTTATGATTATTTATTTTCTTTTATTATCCAATAAATGGAATAAATTTTAATTGATAACATTAATACCTCCATGAAGTAAAGACCACTTCTCTCATATATTATCATTGCCTAGTATGATGCCTGACTCTTAAAACATAATTTTCAAGGTTTGTTGAAAGTTTGATAACTTAGACAAATTGCTAGGATTAATGGATGTAAATAATACTTTAAAAATATAAGAAAACCCACTCAGAGTGGTGACACATGGCTATAATCCCAGCTCTCTGGGAGGCTGAGGCAGTAAGAAAAGGAGCTGGACATGTAGTTTAGTGTGAAGGCTCTGCAATTGCTAGTACTACCCCTGCCCTCCAAAAACCCCCCTATCTCACATATTTTGCTGAGATATTTCCATATCTCATTATGATTACATTAATATTTGTAGAATGTTAAGTGTTTCTTTTCCTGGAAATTGGCATATATAGCAATGATTAAGTGCATTGGTTCTGGAGTAAAATGAAATAAAACAAAAATAAAAACCAACCAAATACTGCTGTTTGCAGTGTAACTTCTACCTGGGTATAAACCTACCTATTGTGAGCACATGTTTATGTCTCTGTTGAATTCATATGTTGAAGTTCAAACTCTCAAGAGGTGGGGCCTTTGGGAAGTGCTTAGGTTTAGATGAGGTCATGCTGGTGGAACTCTCAAGGCTGGTCCTTATAAGAAGGGGAAGGCACAGTAGTTCCCTCTCTATCCATGTGAAAAAGTAGTAAGAAAGTGGCTATCTCCAAGCTAGAAAGAGGGCCTTCATCAGATATGAAGTCCACTAGTGCCTTGATTTTGACTTCCCATGCCCTCAAACTATGAGAAATAAATGTCTGTGTGTGTAAATGTGTGTGTGTGTGTGTAGAATAAGGCTAATAAATTCAAAAGGATAAAATGAGGCATACCAATATATTGTTCAGAACATCAAGCTAATCATTAACTACCAATCATTCTTATCATTTACTTAGAAAATTCTATTTCCTTAATTAGCAATAGAAAATCTCCCAATTCAAGTCAATTAAACTTTGTCCATTACATACCCCAATTACTTCCAAACAATCAATTGATTCAAGGAATATAAACTAATTTAATATTTACTTCATTATTAGTTTTCAATTTGTTTTTTCCTAATTGCCTTGTGATTCCATTTTTATTTATTCTAAAGTAGTCAGTTTTGGGTTATTTCACTTATTCTCCTTGTATTGCCATGCTGTTTTTACATTTTCCACTATTCTTTTAGTAATTCCCCTAGAGAATAAACATGCATCTGTGCGTTATTACAATATAAATTAATACTCATCCTATTCCCATTATTGCTGAGACTTTAAACATCAATTCCATTAACTTTTCTTGGTCTGCTGAGTATCTTTAAGTTTATTGTTGTCATTCGTTTTAACTACACATATATTTTAACCTCTATAAAATGTAATTATTTCTATTACTTTATATAATCAGCATGCCTTCAGATTTGTCCTGATTATAGCTTATCTAACATCTCTAAATTGTTTCCTCTTAGGAATTATTTTCTTTTTTGCTGGAATAACTACCTTTAATAGTTTACCAGCCTTTTATGTAGACTACTGCTGCTGAAGGTGCTCAGTTTTTGATGGTCTAGAAGTCTCTAGGTGTTTCATTTAGAAAGACATTTTTATTGCATGAAGACTTTGTTTCTCATATTTTATTCATGTCATTCCATTATCTTCTGTAGAACTGGTTCATATCTTTTTTTTTGGTTGAAGAGTCCACTACCAATTGTAACAACATTCCTTTGAAAATGATGTCTTTCTTTTTGAGTCCTTTTGCAATCTTTGGGTTTCAGTTGTTATACTGTGATGTGCATAGGTGTGATTTTCTTTTTAATTACCCTGTTTAGAGTTTGGACTGCCTCTTGGATCTGTGGCTAGATATCTTTCATCAATTGGAGTGTTCTTGATGTTCATTTTATTCTTACCCATAGAGCTTGGCCCATTCTCCTTTCTTTTGGGGAAAAATGGTAGTGTAGGATGTTAGAACTTTTATTGTGTTTCATATTGTCCTTCCATTCTTCAACGTAGTTTCTACCTTTTTGGCTGTTTCAACTCTGTCAGGACATTTCATACTTATCTAATTTCTAGATTACTAATCATTTCATGAGCTATATACAGTCTTCTACTTTGTTGTTAAACTTAATTCTTGAGGCTTTTATTTTAGTTATTTTATCTTTCATCATGGGATTCCCATTTGGTTCTTTTATATAGATTCCAGTTGTCTGGTAAGGTCCTCCATCTTGTCATGCATTCTCTTGAATGTATGAACATGCCGTTGCTTTAAAGCCCATGTCTGATAATTCCAATAATGGAATCATCTGTTTATTGTATGTATTTTTCATGTATTTCCTAAAATTTTTATTGATATTCTGGATACAGTGTGTAAAAACAACAAAAAATCTCTGCGTGATTTAAATGCTCCTTTTCATGGTTGTTTTCTTGGCTCATTTTATTACCAAACCAGAATGTCTGATCCTGTGTAATATACAAATAAAAGAGGATTATTTGGCTCTTAATTCTGCTCCTGGAAAGGGCAAATAGCATGATGCCACTATCTGGCTGCATCACAATGAGAAGAAGATGAAGGAAGAGATCTGGGCATGTGCAGAAGAAGTCAAGAATCACAACAGCAGGGCTTGGTCTTTTAGAACAACCTCTCTTGCAGGAACTAACCTAATCCTAATTCTGCAAAAGCACACTAATCCCTTGTGAGGATGGTGCTCCATAATCTGATCATCTCTTAAAATCCTCACTCTCACTTAAAGACTCACCGCCTCTCAATATTGACAAAAGGGAACTCAGCTTTTGGCACATGAATGTTAGGGGACAAGTCAGTTCCATTCCTCTGTTTTAGAGAAGATTGGAATAGACAAAGAAAACAGAGGTGAGGAAAATTTTGGCGTATTGAATTTGAAAAGAAAGTAGTTGAACAATATTGACCTGGTATTTTCCGTTTAGATTAAAGAATTTTCTAAGTGTTTCTGCTTCTCAAACATCAAAATTGTTAACATTTTGCTGTTGTATGTTTATACCATCACTAAAAATACTTCTTTCTCCAACTCCCTCACCAAAATCAAATCATTTCTTAGTACGGAATGCCATTTTCATTTTTTCTATTGCTCAAAGGGTTAGTGGGAATCAGTCTGCATTTTCCCTGGAGATCCCATGATGTTGTGAGAGCTTATCTTTGGAACTTACTATCCCTTTTCTTTCCTTAGAATGAAGAATATGCAGCTAGGTGAAGCTGCTTTGAGAACCAAGTTTGGAATCACCATCATTTCTCTCTTAAAATGAACCCACACGCACACTGTGGAATTGTCCAGTTTGAATGCTTGGCATATGTGGGGAATGACAGCATTTTGATAGATGATGCACACACATAATTTGAAAATTTAAAATGTACTGGGAGAGACCAGAAGATGTTTGTGTTAATGAAAGGATGATTTTCTGTATCAGAATAGACCAGGGAGGCCTAAATCTCTCGGATGAGGAAGGCTGCAGAATCTGCTTAGTGAATAGAAAGAGAGGTTAATGCAAGATATACTCTTTAAATAAGGGCAAAAAGCTTTCCCAATTTAAAGCAATTTTGAAAGAATCCATCTTTTCTCTCCAGAGGGACACTGGGAAAAAAGGAATAAAATCAGTGTGCTGTTTTCTTTTTAAACAAACCTTAAGCATATATATATATGAACTGCCTGGTGGAAAATTTACAGTTTTTGTTAGCTGGTATCAAAATGTGGAGAAAACTTTCTTTTTCTTTTGTTTAGCATTTGTATTCATTGAATTACTAAATATTTATTATTTGCTATATAACAGGCAAAAGGACAAATAGTATTACTCTTTCAGCAATGCCTGAGTCTTCATCATGTAAACTATATACTGCTGAGTTAGTATCCACACATTCTTCAATCTTCATGTACAGTTTTCTCACGTGTTTTTTAAATATTGCGTAGTGCTGTAGACCACCAAATAGTCCAAACGCAGTCCTAAACACTAGGGGAATTACCATTCCTTTTATGTTCTTGTGACAAAGTAAGAACCAATGAAGTAAAACCCTTCCTTTCTGTTGCAGTGGAACAGTATGATACTTGACTGCCAGGCCTCCATTTTTAGAAAAAGCCAAACCACTGGGATATATAACACCACATATTATGCTAACCAGTGAACTTCTCAGAACACAATTTTCCTTGCTTATATTACCTGAATTCAAAGGATCAGTTACAAGGAACTTGTACGTAACTATGGTAGACAAAAATGGAAGTGCAGTTAATGATGCATATGTCTTCAAAGCCTCATGTTTAACCTTCAAGGAGTGTCTCAAAAGTTTGACAGTATTGCAGAGAAACTAGATGATGTTGCAAGTGTTACTATTCCATGAAGATCTAAGGTCTTGTCTTTTCTAAGATCCTCAAATTTTTTTTCTATGATTTCGATGACCATTGGTCTTCTGAATTTTGCATCTCCTAGAGAAGAACTGGACTGAGCATTTGTATATATTGCTGTCTTCATGCCCTTGTGCGCTTCTTTGCCTCCCATTGGCAGCTGACTTGCATACTTCAGGTGTGCTCCAGGTTCCCGCCTGAGCGCCGCCTAAAAACTTTCATTTGAATATAAATTCTGATAAATCTACAGCTAGACTTAGAAGAAGTCTGAAAAAGAGAGGAAAATATAAGAGTGAGATGAAAAATAGGGATAAAGTATGAGAAAAGAAATGAGAATTAAGGGATTTAAAAAAAACGAGAGAGATGGGGAAAGGATACGTAGGTGTTTAACATATTGATACCTGATGTGCAGTGTATACACAATGTGACTAAATATTACATTTTATATTTAGTGAGACTAATTTCAGATTAGTCATTGCATGATGAATAAGGAAAATTAGGGCAGGAGCATGAAGATAGAGAGTAGAAAAGGACAAAGCGAGGATAAGGAAAAAACAGAAGTAGTATAAGGCAACCTTTACAGTCCTTCAGGAAAGGCCCAGGAAGGACTTTGTTTTTCTTTACTGGAAAGAAAACATATAGCCACAACCAAAGCTGTTTTGTTAGGCCTTTAAAAAATTATTTTGTTAAATCTAATACTGTTTATTTCAAATTACATAATAAAATTAGTGATATGCGATGCTATATGTTAAAAAAGGAAAGAAATCCTTCCAAATACCACTGAATTGACAAACATTCAATACATTCAGCTGAGTCTTTGTCCTTTCTTTTCTCCCCTCCTTCAGTTAATGGGTTTGTTTCATTCAAAATATACCAGGCACAGGGAAAAAAGTGTTTCCTAAAAGAATTAATTTTTGTGCGCCAATAGTTTGAAATGTTTATGTAATCAAATTTGAAATAGAAAAGTATGTTTCTGAAGATAATTGGCCATACCATACTTTAGTGTATGTGCAGAAATGTCCCAGAGAAAGATAGCGGGGTTATTTCAAGTATTGAAACTCAAAGGTGAGTTGATAAAGGGTTAGAGAGATTTGTATATATTATGTTTGCTTCTAGAGATACTAGCAGGATATACATGAAAAGGGGGAGCTTGGGGGGATAGCTCAGTTGCAGGTATATGCTTAGCATGCAGGAGGTCCTGGGTTCAATCACCATAACAAAAGAGAAAGGGAAAGAGACCAAAGCAGAAGGAGGATCAGAGAGGGAGAGGGAAGGAAGGAAAGAGGGAGGAAAACAGAGGGAGAAATGGGTTAATGGAGAGTTGAGAAGTTTAGGGAAATAAGTAAGATTGTGTTCTCTCACTTATTACAAGGAGACAATTGACTTAACTTCTTGTTCCAGCAGATTTGCAAATGGAAGAAAAGTGTCCAGCAGAGGGCACAGTGCTGGTGGCACTACCTGGTTTAGCAATCATTTTATTTTATTTTTTATTTTTTTTGTATTAAATTCTTTTATTGGTACATTGTAGGTATACAACACAATTACATTTCTCAGTGGGAATTGTACCTTTACATAAGCATCTTGGTTCTTATTTTTTCCCCATTCCTAGCCCTCCCTTCATGCCCTCCATTCCTCCCTATTTACAAAGATTTTGTTCCTATTTTTCCATTTTCTCATATTAATCCCATTCCCTTCTATTCTT
>NW_004624811.1:1985207-2008977 GCF_000247695.1 Heterocephalus glaber | reverse complement strand
CAGGTGAAGCTGACCATGGAGGGGAAGGGGAAGGGGAAGTCAGAGGGGTAGGGGAAAGGAAAGAAGGGAATGGAATTAATATGAGAAAATGAAAAAGTGGAAACAAAGTCTTGTAAATAGGGAGGGATGGAGGGGTTTAAGGGAGGGCAGGGGAAGATGGAAAAATAAGAACCAAGAGAGATTATGAAAAGTTGCAAATTTCTCATAATGAATGTCATTATATTGTATACCTAAAATGTACCAATAAAATATAATTTAAAAGTTACAGTAAAACAATTTAAAAGGTCTAGAGGGGTAGGGGAAGTGGGAGGGGTAGTGGAAAGGAAAGGGAAAAGAACAAATATGAGAAAAAAAGTATCTTCACTGCTCATTATGTAGCATAGAGCACTGATGAGGAGAGAGCTGTCATGTGAACTTGCTTGCTATACTGCTCATCTCAATTATAGTTTTCAATTTTCAACTTAAAAATGTCTTATAATCATTGTGATAGATTTAAAACAGCTGCAATCCCTCAACAGTCCCTATCCAAACCTTTACAATATGACTTTGTATTTCTTTCCAACAAATGATGGAATCTGTTTCCCTATCATTTGAATCTGGACTGGCCTCAGATATCAGACAGAAGTGACCATGTGTCGGTTTTAAGTTTACGTCATTAGAGCTTTTCAATGCATCTACTTTCTTTGATTCCTGTTACCACTATGTTAATTGGTCTGGGCTGGTGCATCAGCATGGAAAGGAGGCTTTTCAACCAGAGGAGTCATCTATTTAAGCATAGCCCACATTGTCAGTGTGGAGAATTGTGAATTGAATAAATGATTATTTTCAGCCACTAAATCCTGGGTTGCTTTTTTAAATAGAAAATATCATTTGATACAATATTGAAGCTATTTAATACTTTTATTTTATTCATTCAAGACAGAAATTGTTTTAAGATATAAGAAATTGATCTCAAAATACTTGTTGGTATACTGTTTCATTTTTTTCACTTTTTTAGTATGTATTCATCTAGATGTACATCTAGATCAATATACTCTGTGTATATATCATTATTTATATCTAACTATATTTGTGTGTCTACCTGTACTAGGAAGGTAAACTCAGTCTTGGAATTCAGTCTAACAAATATAATAAACAGCTGACCTGAGTGTTATGAAAAGCACATATTTGCATTAGAAGGAAGACAGGCTATGAGGAGGACATGTTAGAAAAGGCAACTGGGGGGAGAGATGGAAAAAAACCCCTATGATCTATTCTCAAGCATAGTGTTGTGGACAATATAGGAACCTCATGAATTCTCTCCATTTATGGGGAAGACAATTTGATTTTGGTCTGCTGATGCTTGAAAGAAACATGCTTCTGTTTGACAACTTGAGGTTCATAAACCACGAGGTTCTTGAGGTTTTGGCACCAGGACTTAGAATGGCAGTAGAAACAAGTGACACTAAAGTACAGTCATCAGGAATAAGGAGTAGAGGAAAAAACACAAAGGAACTGTTAGTGAGCTCAAGTGTACCACAAAGAGTGACAAAAGCAAGTGTGAGGGACTTGGCTGGGAGAGAGATTTAGTCAAATCAGAATTTTAACATTCATATGAACTTTTTGGTTCTCACAGACTAGTGGATAGTGAAGCCTTCAGATCACATTATAATAGTTAAGCCATTTACTACTGATGGTCTTTTTAATTGTCTTTTAAATATATATGCTAGAAGTTAAAGATGAAGAAATAAGGAAAAATACACTAAGGAGAAAATATGAATAAAACATAATTTACCTAATGTCAAGTAATGATAACATATCTTCAGAAGTGGAGAAAATCTGAAGCCAGTATGTACAAACAGAAGCAAAACTGGTCAGATAGCAAGTAACATGTATTTATGTGTCCTAAGTGATATATAAAATAAATTAGTGGAGGAAAAATTGTATTTTGTTACAAGTAAGTTCTGAATTAAAAAACAGTTACACGTTACATTAAATATACTGTGAAGTAATCTAGTGCATTTTGAAAAATTTTAATTAATCATTGGAATAATGTTTATGATTATTAAAACTGGAACACACCTTATGAAGTCAAATTCTTTCTGTAATACTTTCCATGCTTTACTTCAGAGCATCATTCATATATTCACAAAAATTTCCATAAACATTCTGGGAGAGATATTTTCCACAATTTTATGAAGTTTCAGTTAAAATAAAACTCACCAAAACTGAATGCATCACTTGAATGCAAGTTCCTTATTGTAATCAAATTTTCCTGGTTTTCTTAATCCTTCACCAAGGACTCTTTTTTGGTTCTCTTCTGCTCTTTAGCTCTAAACACATTGCTCTTCAAAGGCCTATCCTTTTCTCTCTTGTCTTCTCTCTTATTATTTTTGTGATAAATCTCATCTAGTTTGATAGCTTAACAATGAGGATGAGTCCCAATTCCTTCTCTTCACTTCTATCCCTCTTCCAAGTGTGTCTATTTCCAATTGCCTTGTCCCTCAGTTCTCCTGCTCCACCAGCATCTCAAATACAAACCATCTAGTCCACTCACTTTCATCACTGGTCTTTTGGCTTAACTTTCTATCTTTTTTGATGACATCGAATACTGATTACCAAATACACTCAAAGCCACAAGCTTTGATGTCTGCCATGTTTTAAAAAATGAACTCCAGGGCCGAGGATTCAGCTCACTGGAGCTACACCTGCCTCACAAGCTCAAGGTCCTGAGTTCAATGCCCGGTACCAAAAAAAAAAAAAAAAAAAAGAACTCCAAAGGTTGTCAAATTCTGAGGCATCTCTAGCTGATGGATATCTTGCAATTGTTCTTTCTTTCTACTCCTTTTGCAAATACGTTAGTTCAGATATCACTGTTTCTTACATGAACCATAGCACTGGTCATCTGATTGGTCAGTTTATTTACGTCTACTTTAACTTATTTGTCCATCTATTAATTTGATTACAATAGGTTCAAAACCTCAAAATGTTTCTCATTGCTTCTGAGTAAAACCAAAATACACTGTTTACCATTCAAGACTTTTCATCAGTACCTACCATTCCAAACCTTTTCCAAATGACTTTATTGGACAGCCATAAACCTAATCATACTCTTTCATGCAACCTTCCTTATGCATGAGTAAAACATTTCTGCCTCTGTTTCTTTTTCTTTGTTTTTAAAAAATATCTCTGAATATTTTTCTTCTCATGTCTAAATATCCATATTATAGTTATCTGTAATAGTTCAGCTCTAATGTAATCTCTTTTGTTATCAAGCAAAATCATTAGCTAATATATATTGAGCATGTAGTGTATGCTAGATTCTACGCTAAGTACAATATCTCATTTAATTTTATAACAAGATAATGCTATTTCCATTTGATATATGAGGAGCTTGAGGCTTAAAAGAGATGAGTAATTTATCCATGGTCGTTCAGCTAGTCAGTAGCAGTACTGATAACTTTACTTCAGTACATATTCCTTATCCTTTTCTTTCCACCAAGACAATATTTCACTACACAATTTTCATAGAGTTTTGTCTGTACTTTGATCTGTGGCTTTTTATTGTACTTATTTTTGTGTACATTTTATGTCTCAAAATTATGGAAAAGGCCATATTTAATTAATCTTGGTATTACAATTCTTTGGGGGAAGCCAAATGATCAATCATATGAATACACAGTGGAATATATCTGTAATGTATCCAATGGTTCTATTCTATTTATGCCTACCATGCATGGCAAGAGTACTTAAGTGAGCTTCAGAGTTTTACAATAAACATTTAAAAAAGAAATAATACACAGTAAATGAAAGAAAAATAAAGAGAATCCATGTATAAGATTGGTTCAGAGCAAGTAGGCAGTGTGGTCTAATATAATTTGCCCATGGAGGGTCACAAATGGTGGGGAGCTAGGGAAAGAGAGAAATATAATCATTTATTTACAATAAAACCAACATTCATGAGATGAAAATAGTAAAGTTACTCTTTGGAATCTCAATTACTCCTGACAAAATTTGAAAGACATTTTTGTAAGATGGCTTCATTAGGAAGCTTATGGTTGATGTAGCAAATAACATCCTCAATAACATACAATATGGAAGATATGTTATCTTAAAAACCAAACTTATCCTTGGTGCTACATTTTCAAGAATAAGAAGTAGGTAAATTACCACAGAGTATAAATTACTGTATGGTAAGTACACTTATTCCAGTAATGATAGAAAGGTGGTAACTATATTGAGCTGTTTCACACGAAATTTAGTGAACATGACGGTATACTTCATGTACTATTTCTTCTTTCTCGTCTCTTTTTAAACTAATTATGGGAGAACAATTTAGTGGTATGGTGATTTTCTTAAGATTCTTGGAAATTATTAGTTACATAGAAGGTCCTTGTTACAACCTTTCCACATAACAGAAGGAATGACAAATACTATCATAGTATATACACTACGTATAATATATGATATTAAAACCAAAATCACAAGCATCGTGGCCAGTAAAGGTAGCAGACAATGTTACATCTGAAAATACTCTATCACAAACTATTTAAAGTCAACTTTCCCTTCTCTTAAAGCATAATCTTTCTTGTCATATAATTGTCACTTATAATGATTATTTTGCTATTGAGATGATTTGATGTATTTCATTACTGCAAATAAAGAAACTTAACTAATTACTCTTTAAGAGTAAATAATGATTGTGTGTGCTCACATTAAAAAGCCCTAAATTTTCTACCTGGTGTTTACTGTCAAAAAGCACAATGGGTATTCAAACAAGTTCTTGTAGGGAAAAATTCTGTTTGTTTTGTCACACTTTTTCCATTAATTTAAAAGCCAGTGAAAGCCTGAAAACACTGGGAAGTGTGAAAATAACCCCCAATTTTGAGTTTTCAAACTGCTCTTGGGAAGCGCATTTTGTGGATAATTGCAAATGCTTTGTGAAAGAGCTTCAGAACTGCATGAGCTTCTGGATTAAGTATGTAGCATTTTAGAGAACAACAACTTTCTTATGCTCTGTCACACTCTTTGTTTGATGGGCCTCATCAAACTATGCCAGTGAAGAAAACTGATTTCCCCAGTCAAACAGTTCTATAATGCTTGTTAAATATCTCCTCAAAATCATAAAAAATCATTTCCCAAAGTTTTGAAAACTCTCTCCTAGAACTCTGAAAATTAGCTTTAACACCACCACCACCAACAACAAAAATGACAACACCGTACATAAGAATGGTTTTTGTGAATCTTGTATACTTATTCATTGTTGATGGTATTGTGGATTGGCACAACACAACACATTTGAAAAGCTCTATGATATTAAACAGCACTTACTGTTGTCTATCATATAGCTTATCTGAACCACAAAATATCCATTCTCTTCAGTATGACAATTTCCTCTTTGATGACCAGTTTCAGGATTTGATTAATGACAAGTTTAAATCTCTGTGTATATTTTTTATAGGATTTAGTGCTAACTCCTCTACCAATACTACTTGTGTGTGTATGTGTGTGTGTGTGTGTGTGTGTGTGTGTGTGTCTTTTGGCTATCTGTAACTATTTAATAGTAATTATTTTTACTAAAGATTTAATATGTACTTTGCATACATTATCTTTTAGTTTTTATAATAATCCTGTTTGGTAGGTTTTATAATACTAATTTTAGATATGATAAAACTTGACCTCAGAAAAATTAATTAACCTATCCCCATCATAGCTAAGCACTGAAAACGTGTAACTCTGACTCCAATGTATAAAGTATTAGCTACTGAACTCTTAGTATTTTAATTAATTTTAAAAAATTGATTAGTATTTGAGATTAAATGTTCACAAATGCTACCTCTCCAGATGTGGATCACAGAATATTGACTGTTGTCACCCACAGTCTGAATCACACTTAAGCTGTTGATGTGCTCTACAGACCTTCTGTGTGTGGGAGGCCTCTCATTTCACGGTTGCCTGTGCATTTTCCTCAACTTGTCTGACTCCCTCTTTAAGACCACAGGCTGGAAAAGGAGGTCAGGTTTGGCAGGATGTTCCCCATTCAAGGTTTGGGACTATGTTTTGGTGCAGGTTGCATCTCTGTTTATCGTGCCCAGCACCTTCTATCCAATTAACTGTTTAGGGGAGTCTACAGGTCCCAAGAACTACCTTAGACGGCAGATGCCTCAGCAGGACCTAACTATAGCATATTTAGGGGGTTCTTTTATTTTTTGAGACCAAATTTGTTCATGACTAGAAGTTCAGAAAGACATCAGGTAGATACAAAGTACTGACACAAGACAGGATCAAAGAGGACCCTTACCCTAAAGAAGCAAAAGAAATATAACCAAGAGTTGCACAGTGAAGTGTGGATGATGAGGAACTTTGATGAGCCTAAGGAACATGTTCATCATAAGAATAATATCATTTAATCTTCACAACAACTTTATTGCTTAACTGTTCATCACAACATTCATCATGTTGTGGTATTAACCCATTTGCTCATTTTCTTTGCTATATAGTAATCCATCAAGTGAATATTCCACAATTTATCTGACAGTTCTGCTGCTGAAGGACATTAAGACTATTTCTTATGTGGCTCTTACAAATTTGTATACAGCTACAAAATTCTTGCCTATGTCTGTTAGTGGACATACGTATGCATTCATATGAGTATAAAAAACTTTAGAAATAATAAATATAGCCAAGTTTATTTGATTGAAGAATGATATGTGAATTGGGCAAAGTCAGAACCAGAAGAACTTCACAGAGCCTTTCAGTATGAGCAGCAAGCTTGCATAGGCTTGACATGAAAAATCCTCTGCTTGGCAATAGCTAGGTGTCAGCTCTTTTGGGCCTGGAGTGATGAAGCATTTTCCTTATTTTAGTATGCTCTGACGAGTTGGCTGCCTGTGATTGGTTGAAGTGTAGCTCTAAGAGATTGACTGAAATTCAGTTATTTGTTCCAAAAATATAGTATTATGTTTCATTTTATTAACATACTAGTTAGGCTGTGGTTTTTATGTAGTAACACAAAGTAGGAGGCAGACTCTGCTGAATGGGTTCTTGCTCATTTTGCTTCAACATTATTATATTTTAGAAGCGGAATTATTCATTATGAGGTATATTATGTATGTTACATTTGACTTTAGCATATATTGGTGAACAAGTTTTCAAGTGGTCATATCAATTTAATTCTCAGCCCTTTGTGACAGCTCAGAGTGCTTCTTTTTAACAACACTTGGCATTGTTAATCTTTGCATTCTGATAGGTATGTTTTATCTCTTTTTTTGGTGGCTTTAATTTGCATTTTCTTAAGGACTAGTAAAGGTAGACATCCTCAGAAATGTTTAGAGGCCATTTTCACATCTTCTTTTATGAAGTGCCTCTACAAGTCTTTTGCTTACATTATGGAGGATTTGTAGTTTTTTACATATTGAGAATAAATTTTCTTGCTTTGCTGCAAATATTATTTTGTGACTTTTGATAGCCCAAACTTCACAGTCTTAATTTGGTACAAGTTATCATGTTTTGCGTTAGATACACTGATTATATTATATCATTTAAAAAGAATCTTTGCTCCTCTCAAGATCATGCAGCTATTTTATTTATTTATTTATTTATTTATTTATTTATTTATTTATTGGTACTGGGGATCGAACTCGGATCCTTGAGCTTGCACAGCAAGCAGAGAAACCGCTGAGCTAAATCTCCAGCCCCATGAAGCTATTTTAATATGTTAGTTTTAGGATGCTTTATTTTTTTCTTTTTTTTTTTTTTTTTGGTACTGGGGATCGAACTTGGGTCCTTGTGCCACAGCAGGCAGCAAAACCATTTTTACTTTTAATACTGTTATATACCTCAGATTAGCTATTTGTATATGTATAAAGTAGAGGTCAAAGTTCTCTTTGCTCCCTGAGTCTAGCTCATTCATTAATCTAGCACCATTGAATGAGAAAACCTGTCTTTCTCTGTGGCTCTCTGGCGTCACGCTTGTCATGACTCAGGTGTTCATGTATGTCTGCATCTGTTTCTGAACCCTTTTCAGTTAATGATTTAACAACTCTTGCATGTAGTCCATACTGTCTTAATTATTGTAGCTTTAAAATAATTTGGTGTTTCCTACTGCAAGATATACCTCATTTTTTTCAACTTTAACTTACTTATTGTTGGCTTTTTGCATTAAGAAACAAATTTTAGAACTTATTCGTCCATTTTTACTACCTGCCCCACAGAAACCCTCCTGAGACTTGATTGTGATTGACTTGAATTTATAGGTCAATTTGGTAAGTGCTAATAGTACAGTATTGGTTTGGAAACATGAACATGATATATTTCTCCACTTCTTCAGTTCTTCTTTCGCTTTTCTTAATGATATTTTATGATTTTATCAGATGTATTTGTATATTTATCCCTAATTTATATTCTGATGTGATTGTAAATGATATAATCTTAACATCTCATTTCCAAAATTTTTGCCTGTTTATGTACAAATAAAGTTTGATATTTGATATTAATCTTACAAACTGGAGCCTTGCCAAACCCAGACATTAACTCTAGTAATTTTTCTGACTATTCCTGTAAATATTTTGCATAAACTATCATATATTGCAAGTCTACAGTCCCAACCTCTTCATTATTTGTGTATTTAGCCTTACTTCACTGTCTATAGGATGATAGTCACAACATTTTTTTCGAAAAGTATAGCAAATGAAGTGTCTTAAATTTTGCAGTCAGTCTTATAGGTAGTTCCTCCTTTAAACATAGTCTAATTATTCTAAACACCCGTCTGAATATAGTCCAAGCCTTTCTATCAATTTAGGTACTTTTCTTTGGTTACAGTATCATGGAAATAGAAAATATTTCTTATAATAGTAGAAAAAAGATTTTTAGTAATTTATACCTAAAGAAAATATATTGATATAAGAAACCAGAGCATTTTTAATTTTAAAGGGTAAGAAAAATAGGCAAAAAAAGAAGATGATGAGCAATAACAGTGTGCTGGGTATTGAACATTTAAAAAATATCTTAGATGAGTTTTCATGATCCACGCCAGTTTCATTGTCTACTACAGCTACATTTTGCATGAAGAAATTCTGAGTTTTGCTGTAGAAGGTTACAAACAGGTCTTCCAATGTTCATTTATCTATGTTACAAAAGCTATGCACTTTTTAATGCTGACAGACCTTTCATACTTTACAGTTATTTTAAAGAAGTAGTAAAATTCAAGAAACCAAAGGGATATCAGTGATTATTTCACACCCTAAAAGACTGAAAATTTCAAGAAAATAAACTTGAAAGCCTTTATTGTTTTTGATGGAATAACATCTAGTTCACTTTCTAAGAATAAGCCAATACAAGGACACATGAGATTTTTAGCATTCAAAAATATACACTGGTATATTTCAGCAGACATTATCCAACAGTAAAGACATTTTCTTCCACAAACAAAATAAATTATTACACTGCAACTTTTTCAATTCTATTATCTTATATGTTGCTGACATGTAAATATACCCAACTGTCCCAGTTGTATTTTTAGAACTTCTTTTGTTGTTTTATTTGATTCAAAATCCAATCAGAAAACATGCATTACATTTAATTTGTTGTGTTTCTTGAGTCTCCTTAGTGCGGTACAGTTTAGCATACTTTATGTGTTTTTTATAATATTGGCATTTAAAAAAATCTGGCTATCTGGGTGGAACAACATCCCTCATTTTGAATTCTTTCTTTACTGTTAATCCAATTTAAACATTTTTGGGCAGAAATATTGTAGAATTGAATTTGTGGTTTCCATGTCTCACTGACTGTTACATTTTATCAATTTGGTTAAGGTGGTTCCTGCTAAATGTTTCCACTATAATTAGTATATAGTCTATAAAGTGATACCTTGGCACAGTGAGTGTTTTGTTTTTCAAGATTTCTATGCCTTCTGGTTTTCTCGCCTGAGCCATTAATGATCATGGATGCAATACATCTGATTTTCTACTCTATTGGCCAAAGGCTTTGGCCACATTTTATGTTGAGTTAATGTAGTACATACATTTTGCTTAGGATTGTTTAGTATCCTTACCACTTCCTAACAATAACCCAAGTTTCCTTTGGGAAACTATTATTCTCACATTTTTCTGCATGTGATTTTCAGCTCCTGTTCACTTGTAAGGATAGGTCAAGGAAATAGTCTAATATCACTCACCTCTCTAGCAGTAATGAAGGACTTGGGAATGCACATGTGACCCAAAGTCACTGATGTTATTAGCGACAACAGGTTGGCTCAGATTTCTTTGAAAGTGAAGTTCTCTCTTTCATAAGAAGTGCCAGAGACTCTTTCCCAGGAATGTCATACTTTGTGTTTTAATCACTCAGATAACTGCCCATGAAATCAATATCCCCCAATACCCCTTACTTTTGATTGTGTTCGGAGGCAGGGCCTTAAAAGAGATAATTGAGATTAAATGACGTCATAGTCCAATACAGCTGGTGCCCTTGTAAAATAGATAATAGTATATAGAAACATAAGGAGGAAGGACCATATGAAGACATAGGGAGAAAATGGGCATCCTGCAAGTCAAGGAAAAAGGCTTACTAATGAAAGTAATGCTAACACCTTTATCTTGGACTTCCCAGCCTCCAGAACTCTAACAAATAAAAATCTGTTAAGTCACCAAGTTTGTGGTATTTTGCTACTGAAAACTAATTCAACTGTTCCATGTGAGATCTGGACTTGATGGTGAGGTTTCTGAGCTCTGAGGGTAGCCTGTGGAATCTGAGAGTGAAGGCAGAACCACAGAATGCAGAGCAGAGAGGTATGTGGAGCAGCTCTGGATCTACTCTTCACAAAGCAGCACAACTGTCCTTCAATACCGAGTTACACAAACCAGTAATTTTCTTTAATAGTTTAGAACCATTTAACTTGGATTTATTCCCCCTCAAAATGCAGATTTGCACAGATGCATGCAGCACAACACCAAGTCAATCCCCGTCGTGTCCGGCCTGGTGTTGATAGCTTCAGCACCTAACTTCACTAGGTTCTCCAGACTCAGAAGGAGCTTGTTCAGACAGAGTAAGCTTCCCAGGAGACTGTGGTGGTAGCTCATGGGCTCACAGGGCAAGGGACGAGGTAGTTCCTGGGAGTGCGGCAGGGGAGTGAAGCCACGGCCTTCATGTGATGGGTGGGGTCTGAGACAGGGGCGGAGGTTCTGACTGTAAGAGTGGTATTGAATGTGAGTGTGATCAGAGTTGAATGAATAGAAATTGCAGAGGAGAATGTAAGGGTCGCTCAGGCAATGGCGCCTCTGGTGTCGTGTTTCAAATTTCACTTTCACATTGTGACTCCTATCCTTTTCATCGAACTTATCATACTTATTCTCTGGCTCAAAGGCAACTCGTGAAGATGAATTGAACAATTTGCAGTCCATTTGAAATTTCTTAAAAAAAATCCTTGACCTATAGATACAGGTATTGACCTGCATTTTTCTTATTTAATATATCTGTGACAGTACTTTAGGGGTTTGCAGCGGGGAAATTAAACATATAACAATTCATAGGTAATACATATTTATTTCAGCTTCCAATGTTGATTAACACTAAGTGTATGAGTCCCAGAGAAACATATGTTAAATGAATTTTTCTTGTTATGCTTATATTTCATAATTTTATGAAGAAATTGTAAAGATCTGATAAAATTCTTAGATTCAACTTTGAGGACACAGGGAAGTTTCATTAATTTGTGGCCTACACAGTAATATTGATTTCAAGTTTATGTATAATTCCTTTGATGAACCAAAGCTTACCATTTATAAAGAATTGATTTTTCCATAAATAAATAGAATATCCTATTACTTCTACTACAGAAACACAGAAAGAGACTGTCAAGCTAGCATGTATTTTGGGTTTCACGAGATTCATCTAGAAATGGTGTCTTGTGGACCAGCAAGTTAAAAAAGTTTCAAGGTTGTCTCAATTCCTAAAATTTCCAAGCCAACCTTGTCATCCTAAGATCTTGTATCTTCAAGGGAAAGGAACCTGTGTATTAGGTAGCTTCTTAGAAGCTTTATGGTTGATGGCATGATAGCTTGGATAATTTAGGTTATTCAATTTTGCCTCCCTTGGAGGTGAAATTCTTGTGGAAGAATATTTGTGGGGTCCAGATGACCTACATAACATTGTACCTAAGTAAATTAGTTGCAGGGTTTTAAATCCCAAGAAGTAAGGTTGACAATTAATAAGACATATGTATTCTGTTGGTTTGGTTCCTTTGGAAAACCATAACAGTTGCCATATGGATAATTCAACAACCTTCTAACTTGTTTTGCCATCACCCTTCTTCCCTTTTTATTTCCCTAGTCCTCACCAAAATGCATTTCTTTTGCCATCAGCAAGGTATCTTTATAACATATTTGTAATCCCAAACTATACCTGTTGCCATGAAACAAAAAGATGGTGCATGAAGAGGTCTCATCTCTAGCTGGTGAAACACACATGAACACAGCAATATTTTAGTTAGCCTTCACTTGAAACTCAAATGATAGAGTCAAATTCAAATAGTCACAAAATTTAAAAGCAGGATCCAGTCTCTTCTTTGACTTTTCCATGAAACAAATCTCTGGGCCTGAGACCTTAAGCCACCACCTCTGATCAGGTGAGAACACCCTGTGTAGGTTTGCCGGGAGCATCCTTCTTATAACTCCTTCCTGTTCCCTGTCTTCTGCAGCTCCCTGGCTCCTTTCAGTCTTTCCTTAGTGCATTGTCCTTGAATATCATTCCAACCACCCTTGACACTGGGGCTTTTCTTACTTTAGTCTTCACTGATGGATGAGGTGGGAATATAATTGAGTCTTTTGGGATCTTGTGAGAGGAGGGGAATGTGGGTGGGCCATCACCATTTGGGATCTCAAGTTCAGGTTTGATCTACTTTATAAGTCAAACATTTATCCTTTGAAAATCCTTGTCTCTTCTATTTTTATCATGCTAAAATAATTGTTTTGTGTCACTCCTCTGCCTTGAATCATGTTATACTGTTTATCATGCCATCCTCAAACTTATGAGATCTTTTGACTCAATGTATAGGACCTTACTCTTCTCAGTGTATTTCTTGCCTCTTTTGTTTTATAGTTATATGGGACCTGACTTTTCCTCTCAACTACCTAAAGCCCTTACAAGAAGTTTATGCTGAGGTGGCTTTCCTCATACCTTGTCTCATTTCACCCTGATCTTACATCTCAGGCTTCATCCTATGTGACTTTCTGAGGCAAGCCCTCTTAGAGATTGTGTTGTATCCCTCCCTGACCTCCCACGGAAACATCTTTTTAAAAAATACTTCCTTCTTATAAATTTATAATTCAAACTTAAGAGAAGTTTTAATAAAAATAAATAGGACATCCTTTATCCAGGTTCACTGATAGTTAATATTTTTCCTATTCAGGTTGTTATTTGCATCCTCTTTCTCTCTCTCTCTCACACAGAGAGCACCATCATATGTAATACAATTTCTGAACCCTTTCAGTGAGAATTGTATACATCATAGCTTTTGCTTCCAAAATGCTTTTGAGTGTCTTTTCTAAGGGTAGGGATAATCTCTACACTAACTACAGCAGCATCACTAGGGTCCGTTATGTTAACTTTGATGTATCACTCAATCTAGACATCACCTACATAATAGTTTTGGTAATTCACCTGCTCATGACTTTTGATATTTTACAAGAATCAGGATAAAATGCAAGCTTATTTAGTTATCTTTTTAGTTTTCTTAAATTCAGAAAATTTCCATGAATTTTCTCCTAAGAAATTGATGTTTTGAAAAAATAAGTTCCCTATTTTTCTTTTTTACTTTATACAAAAATAAAACAAACTGTCATAACTAGATAAGAGAATAATAGTTATTGCACTATGTATCATTATGCTCAAAGTAGTTACTCCTTGCAAGACATAAACCAAGAAAGTTCTTAAAAAAAGAAAGTTATTAACACAAACTTTCTTTTCCACAAACTAAGAAACTATAACAACAAATGAAACAAATTAGCATATATATTGAAATATTTTTAAAAAATGGAATATGTAATTTGGGGAAGTATTTGAACATCTCCTTACTTCTTATTTATCTCTCATCTATTTTGCTCTATATATTGTGTTTCTCATATAAGAGAAACCATGCGATATTGGAGCTTGTGTGTCTTATTTATTTTATTTCTCAGTTTGTTTTTCTTCTTCTTTTTTCCCTCTATTTGTTAGTATATATTTGTGGTAAATAGTACATGTATTTATTTTGGGAAATTAGCATGCACCATATTGCATCTTGATCTTTTTTCTTCTTCTTATGTCTCACCACAGTGAAGTTCTGTGTTTCATGTTGGAATACTATATACATGATATTGTGCTGCGGCAAAGATTTCATTATTCTCTTAATCCTTTCTTTGTGTACATTGTTCTTGCTGGATAGTAATACCCAGGAAGATAGTGACTGATTTTGCCCTTTTTGCAGTTTTAGCTGTAGACCTGGCGCGTTGCAGGTGAAGTGAATATTTAATGGCTGGCAAAAGTGACAATGTAGACTTTCATATAACTTTTCTGTGAAATCAAGGTGCAGTTTTGCAGTTCCATGCAGGATTATCTTGTTGCTGCTAAATTAAAATAGGTCAGAATGGGGACCCCAGGTTTTCCATTTGGATCCAGAAGTAGAGCTGAACTAGGTGAGCCTTTTTATCCATCTCTTTCCTTTCAGACGTGCACAGTTTCCAGTGACCAAGTGAATGTGCCCTATTCTGAGTGGCCTTGGTGTAAGAAAATCCCATTATTTCTCTACAGTTCACCGAAAAAGCTGAAGGCACTTTTTTCTTAGACAGCAATGAATTCATATTAAATGAACTGTAATTGTCTGCTAAATGTATTTCATAAACAACTAAACCGGAGCTAGAGTTTTTTGAGTCTTTAAAATACTTGGGATACTAAAAATAGCCTGTCAACCTTGAGCACAAAGCTGTCAAGCCAGAAACATTAAGCATTTCTGAAAAAGAATTCAGAGGAGATTGGTGGAAAAACATTGAAATTCATTGTGAATATCATTTTTTAAGAATAAGGAGGCAGTTATAACATTGATGCATATTTATCCTAAATGAAAAGAATGAATGAATTCTGTTCATGTTGTAGGATGCACAACTCAGTGAGATTTTGCAAGTTTTGGAATTTTCTCCTTTTGCTTTTTGGGACCATTATCTGTGCTTAGCTTGTCAGATAGGTATGCATTGTTAGAATGGAGAGGTTAAAGCTAAAATATTTAAGAATAAGATGTGTCTATATGTTTATAAACATTGAAGCAATGTTGCTAAATATGAAAATGCCTCAAACTGCTACCCAAAGTTTGACAATATTTGAAGACACTCCCATTTGAAAAGTATTTGCAGTAATGAACTGCTAGCCAGAACTAAAACTGAGAATGAAGAAAACAAGAAAAGCAGCGGCAGGAATGATCCTCACTGAGGAGTATTTTCCACTGGGGAGCCCATTGGCATTCAGTTGTCTCATTTAATTATCCCTTGTGTGATTCAGCCATTATTTATGAGCTTCTTCTTGTTCTTAAAGAGCTCTGGGCTCTGCTTGCCAATGTTATGGCATATGATGAGGCACAGTTCTGTGGCGGGGGTGCGTGTGCTAATGCATTGGTCCACACTCCTGGCATGTTTTCTATCTGAACTCATCAGCTGCCAAAGGATGCAGAGCTCTCTCTTTAAAGATAAAACACTAACTGAGGTTTTAACATTGTGTGGGACTTGGCAGGCACCAATGCTCCTGCATTATTTAGGTAGAATACAGTTCCTAAAATGTGAGCAGTACGTGTTCAATAAAAGTCATTTGCATGGGATTTACACCAGTTTCTGTTTGATGCTATCTCTGTCACAATGAGGAAATGAGTTCATGGAAAATAGACTGGTTTTAATTAATGTAGTTGTTAAACATACAATCAATTGAAACATTTCCCATTTTTACTTTCAATCCAAACTCCCCTCCCACTTCCATCCCCAGCTTGAATTAAATACTCCATTGTGGCTGTTCCTGGTTTTCTGCTGAGTTAGAATGTTGGAATGAAATGCAAAAGCAAGAAACATCTTGCTAGGTTTTTGGATGGGAAAAAGGGGAAGATAATGATCAATGATGAAAAGTTCAGTTAATAAATATAGTATCAGAGCAGCATCAGAGCTGTTTAAAACAAAATAAATTAGTACCATTGATTTAGAATATAATAGGAAGGTAAATAGTCATTCATGAAGTTAGCAGTGATCTTTGTTAAAAGTAGCTGAATTGGGCTTTACCTTTAGCTAAGTAAAACAATCATAATTTTATAAAGATCATTTTAATATGAAAATTATTCCATCTGAAGAATTAGTACTTAATATATTTTAATTAAAATGTCATATCTAATAAGAATTTTGTTTCCTCTTCCTTGAGGAAAAAAGATCCTTAACATTAGAGAATCTCTAACTGACCTAGTCTCCAGGATGCCAATAAACACATTATTCAAGAGAATGACGGAGCGAATGTGGTGAATGATTGGTTTTTGTCACCTTGTAACAGTTTACTAAATTGTATTCTTAAACTAGATTGGCCCTATGCAATAGATAACAATGATAATCAAGAAAATTAATAAATTCTCATTCATGTTGTAAAAGGATTATGAATAACAGACATGCATTTTAGTGTCACACCAGTGCGTCAGCCATTATTGAATTGATCTCACTTAGTTTCCTAAGATGCAGACTATATAATCACAAGGAGTTTTTGTGACCAACGTCTTCTAAAGAAATATTAATGTCTTTAGTTTCATAAACAAAATTTACAACTTTACCCATCTCTTCGGAGGTTTGAACCCCTTCCTTCTTGCAATCTATAATATTAAGGCAAAAAATAAAGCTTTTTAGAACAAAACAATTCTATTTACCATTGACACACCTGGAGTCTACATGCAAGTCTTCCACAGATAACTAAACAAAATCAGTGATTTTCAAAAATAGACACACGGGAATACATTCTGAGGAATGCATTCTTAGACAATTTTGTTATTGTGTGAATATCTCAGAGTTTACTTACACAGATTTAAGTGTCTGTGAAATCACTAGGTGTTATAAGCTTATTGGACCACCATAAGAATTGATCATATTAGATCCAGCAATGACCAAAAAGTTGTACTGTGGCGCTTGATTGTATATGTCAGTGATTTCAAGTTAGAATTTACTCCCAAGTTTCTGCTCCAATTGGGGTTTAAGATGAATAATTTAAGAATTCTACAAAAATTTTCATATTTTAAGATTCTTTAAGTTTGTCTTCTTGTTAGTAATATAATTTGACTTTTTTTTCTTTTTTGTATCGGAGATCGAACTCGGAACCTTGCACTTGAGAGGCAGGCCAAGGCACCATTGAGCTAAATCCCTGGCCCTAGTAATATAATTTGAAATGGGCATTCTATGTGTGATACTTGCTGCCTTCCTCCTCTACCCCCATGAAATTGCTTCAAAAACCATAATTGTTTAGAATAAATACTATATTTTAATGGTAATATTATAGTTATTTTTGATTATTTAAATATGGCTATAGCTATTTTAATAATTACAAACTGGTCAGTTAAGTTTGTTTTATTGATCTTACCTTCAAAAGACTTACAATTACAGATAATCTATAGGTATTTATTTGACAAAATATGATAATCCTTGTTATTATATCAGATATTAATTTTTGCTTTGTATAAGCTTCTTTAAATCCCTTTTCACAAATTTGTGTATTTTAATTATTTTAATAATACAATTCAAATATGGAGAAAACCAGAGAGCCAGTCTAACAAACTCTTTTATTCTCAGTATTAACAAATGTCAACCTTTGTCATATCAGCTTTAGATATTTTTTCAATTTATTCCTAATCCAAACCACTCTCTTTTTTAGATAAACACTGCTATGAAGTTAGCATATGTCATCTTGACTGTTTTATATTTGAATGCATACTTGTGTGCCCTCAGTACTATATTGTACTGTTTGTTTTTAAACTTTTTAATTGGTAAATGTATTGTATACCTAAAATGTACCAATAGAAGAATTTAAGCAAAAAACAACAACTAAAAAATCCTTTGTAATTGGCATTAGATCATATGCATCATTCGTCGTCTTGCTTAATTAATTCATAGTGCTGCATAAGGATTTACTGATAGTCACAATGATTTGACTTATGATTTTCTGGCTTTACAAATGAAAAAAGTGATATACATTCAATAGGAACTGTACTTGGAATTTTGAACTGAGATGTTCCTGGGGCTAGTGATGTGCAGTACCATAATATTTCTCCATGCTGGGCAGCAGCAGCGAACTGCAGCTCCCAATCAATTACATCAAAGGGAAACAACCAATTCTATACAGTGTACTGTGTTGTGAAGCTTTGGTTTTGGTAGGTTAGATTAATTAAATGCATATTTGACTTATGATCTTTTTTAACTTACATTGAGTTTAATGGGACCTAACCACATTGTAAGTAAAAGAGCATCTATAGTTTTTTTCCCATTTAATTACCATGTAATAGTGGTTCTTAAAGTGAGGATCCAGAGCCAGCAACATTGAAATTATGTGGGAACTTGTTTAGAAATGCAAAGTATCATTTCCATCCCAGATCTGGTGAATCAAAAGTCTCAATGGTGGGTACAACCAGCTGTGTTCTGATAAACCCCAAAGTGGTCCTTATCAGAGTTTGGAAACTGCTGCTCTATATTGTGGGTGGGAATGTAAACTAGTACAACAACTGTGGAAATCAGTATGGAGATTCCTCAAAAAGCTAAAACTAGAAATTCCATTTGATCCAACTAGTCCCCTTCTAGTTATCTTCCCCAGTGAGTTAAAGATATCATATTACATTGATACATGCATAGCCATGTTTACAGCAGCACAATTTATAAGAACTAAATCTTGGAAACAGTCTATATGTCATCACAGATAAATAGATAAAGGCAGTGTGGTATTTATATGCAATGAAGTACTACTCTGCCATAAAGAAAAATAATGTTGAGTCATTTGTAAGAAAATAAGTGGACCCTGAGACCCTAATGTTAAGTGAAATTAATTAGACACACAGGCTTAAATATTTCATGCTTTCTCTTATATGAGAAACCAAAATTATAAATAAAGAGCAAAATAAAAGATAGATAATAAGAAGTAGGGAGACAGATCTTTCTCAAATGGCAAGGGAATCAAGAGATGGAGGAAGGGGTAGGCAAGTGAGGGAAAGGGTATGAAAGAAGCAATTAAGTTGTGTTATGCATATGTACCAACTCCACACAAGGAATGTAAACATGTACTGTAAATATGGGGAAATAGAAAATAAATAAATAAAGAGGAGATGGCCACAAACCTGGACTTTTAGATGGTCACCTACCTCTGTCCAATAAAAGAAATGAACTAAGCATGAGAGAGTTAAAAATTAAAAGATGACTTTTTTAGGGGGAAGATGATGAGTTATACTTTTATCATGGATAGGATGAAGGGCTTTTCTGTCTTCAAGGGGGAAGCTCAGAAGGACATCTCAGAACAGAGTATCACAAATTTAGATGTAGTAGATAATAAACACAAAGACACCCTAAAACCAACAAAACACCATGCGAGTTGGATCCAACTACTGCTAGAAGGCTCAAAAAAAGTAAACATCAGAATTATAGGAATAAAGAAAAAAATTAGAAGATGACTCAAAATGCATACAAATTTAGTGAAATAATATTAAAAATATTTTCAAGTGTAGGGAAATAATTCAATATTTAAATGTGAGACATTTGAAACCCCAAAGAGCCACAACTAGAACATTTCCATGACACATCATAATCAAAATTCCAGAAATGCAAGAAAAGGAGAAAATACTAAAATCTCCTAGAGAAAAGTAGCAAGTTACTTATAAAGGCAAGCTTATTAAAATTATGACACATTTCTCAGCACAAATCTTAAAGGCCAAGAGAATTTGGAGTGAAGTTTTCAAGCCATAAAAGAAAACAATTGTCAAACTAAGCTACTATATTCTACAAAATTAGCCTCCTAAATTGACAGAGAAGAAAAGACTTTCCATGACAAAGAAATCCTAAAGAAATACATGCCCACTAAACCAGCACTGCAGAAAATACACAAAGGATACATAGAGACAGGGAGACCAGCAGCACCAGAGAGCTCCCCCAAAAATTATACATCTAAATGGGAGAGTAGTTAAACAAAAGGGGAAAAAACCCCTAAAGCAATCAGCACTGGAAAAGTACTGCAATGACTGTACTCAGTAAACACCTCACAGTAATTCTCAATGTCAGTGATCGTAGCTCCACAGTCAAAAAAGATCAGCAAATTGGATCAAAAAGCAAAATGCAACCATATATTGTCTGCAGTAGACACACCTCATTCAAAAAGAAGCTAGTAGACTAAAAGGTAAAAGGACACAAAATGATTCTCCGTGCATCTGGAGCAATAAAGCAAGCAGGAGGAGTTATCTTATTTTCAGACACAACAGGCTTTAAGCCAAAACTGATCAGAAGACACAAAGATGGCTACTACATATTGATAAAGGGAACAATTCAATAGGAAGAGATGACAATTGTAAATATCTAAGTTCTGAATGTTGCTGCAGTCAATGTCATAATCACTACTGGACATTAAAGGACAGATAGATACTAATACAATTATAGTGGGTGGATTTCAGCATCCTACTATCACAGATAAAAAGTTAACAAAGGTCAAATAGAAGAAAAGTTAACAAAAAATATCAGTTACACCACACCATTAAACAAATGGACTTAACAGAAAACTACAATGTGTTTTATCCAACAACAAAATGAACATTTTTCTCAGCACATGGAATTTTTTCCAAAATAGATCATATCTTAGGCAATAAGGCATGTCTAAATAAATACCAAAAAAAAAAGAGAAAATCCCTGCATTCTTTTGGATCATAAAGGAATGAGTTGGAAATAGATAGCAAAACAAACAAAAAACACCACAGAAACTATAGAAACACATGGAGATTAAACTACATATTTCCAAATAACTAATGGCTCATAGAAGAAATCAGGGAAGAAATAAAAAGTTTCTAGAATCAAATGACAATGGAAGCGAAACATGCAAAACATGTAGGACACAATGAAAGCAGTTCTAAGCGGGAAGGTTATAGGCATGAATGCACCTATTAAAAAAATTTAAGCAATCTTAAATAGATAATGTAATGACACCCGAAGTTCCTACAAAACAGAAGCAAGACAAATCTGAAATTAATATAAGGAAAGAAATTACAAGGATCACAGTGGAAATTGACAACATTGATATTACAAAAACAATACAAAGAATCAATTCAAAATAAGATTGATCAACCTTAGCAGAACTTGAAAAAAAGAAAGAAAAAAATCTACTTCATTGCAATTAGAAATCAAATCACCGTCAACACTGCCAAAACCCAAAGGACTATAAGAAATTAGTTTAGAAATTTATATTCCAATAAATTAAACAACTAAGATAAAGAAATGGAGAAATTTCTAAACACATAAGGATTACCAAAATTAAACCAACAAGGCAAAAAAGCTCTGAATAGACCAATAATAGGCCAAAAAAAAGAGGCAGCGATAAAAACTCTACCAAGAAGGAAAAACCTAGAACCTGATGAATTCAATACAAATTCTACCAAACTTAAGGGAAGATCTAAAATCAATTCTCCTCAAACTTTTCAGTAAAATTGAAAGAGGAGTGCTACTAAACTCGTTCTTGGAAAATAGCACCACCCTGATACCAAAACTCCACAATGACTTAGCAAAACAAACAATTACAGTCTAATCTCCTTAATGAAAATAGATGCAAAAATCTTGAACAAGATACTGGTAAACAGAATTCAACAGGTCATTAAAAATATACACTATGACCAAGTAGGTTTTGTCTCAGGGATGCAAGGATGATTCAACCTGCTTAAATAAATAAATCTAAAACACTGCATTAGAGAAAAAAGGCCCCAAATCACATGATTATCTCAATTGATGTAGAAAAAGTCTTGGACAAAAGCCAACATTCCCCCCTAATGAAAACCCTGACAAGATTAGGGTTAGAAGGACTGTATCTCAAACTGATAGAAGCCATTTATGATAAACCCACTGCCAACATCACACTAAATATGGAGGGGAAATGAAAGCTTTTTCTTTAAAATCAGGAACAAAATAAATATTATACTAAAAAAATTAGCCAGAACAGTTGGACAAGAGAAAGAAATAAAAGAAAAACATAAAGGAAAAGAAGAAGCCAGACTATCCTTACTTACAGATGACAAAAACCTTCACACAGAAGACCCAAGACTGCTCCACCAAAAGACTCCTACAACTAATAACCAAATTCAGTAATGTAGCAGGATACAGATAAACACACAGAAACCAATAGCATTCCTGTACTCCAATCATGAACTTACTGACAAAGAAATTTGGAAAATATTCCCATTTACAATAGCTTCAAGTATTTAAATACTTTGGATTTATCCTAACCAAGGAAGAGAAAGACTTCTGGAATGAAACTGTAGTATCCTGAAAAAAGGAAATTGAAGATGACATCAGAAAATATAAAGACATCACTTGTTCCTGTATAAGCAGAACAAATATTATCAAAATCACCATATTGCCAAAACTAATATACATATTTACTGCAAGCCCAATCAAAATACCTAGAGCATTCATTATAGGACTAGAGAAAAAAATCCAAAAAGTCATGTATTATGACTTACACCAAAATGTTCCCCCAAACCTCATGCACTCATAGGTGAGACATTTGGGAGATGATTGGAGCCATGGGGATGTGATAAACATAAGTGTATTAGTCCACTCACGTTGATGTAACCTGGAAGGATATATCTACCTCCTTTACCTTTGATCCCTCTCTGTGTTTCCCTCTGACATTCCATGAGCTGTTTCTCCTCTGCCATGTCCCTCTGCCATGGTGCCCTGCCTGGAGTCAATGGACCATGGAATGAAACTGCTACAAACTATAAGGCAAAATAAACCTCTCTGCTTGAATTTGCAGGTGTTGGGTACTGTGTCTCAATGAGGAGATAGTAACTAAGAAGACACTAAGTAACTAAGTAACATATGGAACCAGAAGACATCCTGTATAACTACAGTGATCCTGGGCATTAAGAACTTAGCAGGAGGCAGCTCAATCCTGGACATCAAGTTATACTACAAAGCTACATTGATAAAAACAGAATGGTACTGAGCACCCAGAAGGAGGCTCCCCCACTGCCATTCCACGCTACTAGGGCAGAGATGGTGAGCCAGTCCCAGCACCTAGAAGGAGGCTCCCCTGTTGCCATTCCACGCTCCTAAGCAGAGAAGGTGAGATGCACAGGTGCCAGAAGCACCTCCCCACCCAAGGAAATGAGAAGACATGTAAACAAGCCTCAAAAACAGACTTCCAGATAACCTACAGCAACCCCAAAGGGAAACGAGATGGAACACTCTGATACTCAACCACCTGGACTCTGAACTGGCAACAAAAGAGAAACTGGGAAAAATGAAATCAGAAATAATATCTCAGATAACAGCAAAGATTGTGCCCATACTGCAAGACATGATGAATAAATCTAGAGAGGACAGAGATTAAAAAATAGAGGATCTGAGGAACATGATGAAATCCCAACATAGGAAACAAATATGGAGTCCATAAAACAGATGCAAACAGATTTCCAGGAGATTAAAAACTCCACTGAAAGTCTATGCAGCAGAATCCACCAATGTGAGGACAGAATTTTAGATATAGATGATAAGATTGCAATTAGTGACCAGGAAAAGAAAAA
>NW_004624811.1:1918584-1951043 GCF_000247695.1 Heterocephalus glaber | reverse complement strand
AGTTCAGAGAGTCCAGGTGGTTGAGTATCAGAGTGTTCCATCTCATTTCCCTTTGGGGTTGCTGTAGGTGATCTGGAAGTTTGGTTTTGAGACTTTTTTACCTGTCTTCTCATTTCAACAGGGGGGTGGTGGTGCTCTTGGCACCCTTGCAGTTCACCTCCTCTTAGCTGGGAGTGGTGGAATGGTGTCCCAGAAGCCCCTCCTTCTGTGCTGGGGGTGATGGAATGGTGGACTGGAAACCCTTTCTTCTGGGCTGAGAGTGGTGGAATGGTGGCCCAGAAGCCCCTTCCTCTTCGCTGGGCCACAGTGGCATTTTCAAACATCATTGACAAGGGAAAAGAAATTTTTTGGGGGGTAAGTATCAAGGGGACTGGGGGATGTCATATCCTTGAAGAGATGCTTGTGCTCCTTGGTGGGGCATCACTAGAGAGCCTTTGGTTTGAGATGATGTTGACTTTGGTGGAAATGTCCAATCAGCTGACTCAGGGACATAATTCATTCACCGTTAGGAAATTGAAAATGAGAAAAAGGAACATTTAATAACTTATTTACCAACAAACTTCAGCATAGGAAAATTTCTCCTGTACATCACACTGTTTACTTGGCAGAGAAATGGCTCTGTTAAATGCAAACCCTCAGTTTCAGTAGAAGGGAGATCTGGTTTCAGATGCACTCTAAAGTGCTCCTTTTGATCTTTTGATGGTCTAAATACATACAGGGCACTGGGGAGCTAATTAACCTAAAATCTGGTTATGCTATTCATCAGCAGATGGGGTTTCAGTGTAACTTTACAGTAGAAAAATATATGGTGATATCTCAATTATCAAATCATCTAGGAAGTAAATTGCTCTGAGTATACACCTGTTCCTTGCTGAATGACTTTAACTCTTCTCTGAAAAATCTGCCACTCCATAAAACATTTAAATGAAAAAAAATTTTCCAGTAATTCTATCAAGATTGATAAGGAAACAAAGAAACCAACAATGTCAGATAAACTCCTGATAATAATTTTTATGTAAATAGATATGACTTGTTTCTAAAGTGTAAAGTAATAATTCACCAAAGAAATGAGATGTCCAATCAGTTGGAGGTAGGATAGAAGATGTAAAGGGTCAGCTTTTGAAAGCATGTATTTCTCCCTGTACCCTTTTATTCACCCGTTTTCAATCTGCCTGGGGGCTGACAGTTAACCTGACCTAATCTCCATTTAAAAATAATACAGTACAAAAGAATAGGAAAACACATCCAGTCTGGAGTATCTCATATCAGGGTGCATTTATTCAGTGGGTTTTTAGATAGAAAAGCCTCCCAAAATGAAGAAGTTTATTAAATGCTTTTAAGATATTTCTTTTTCATTCTTCTGAGAGAGCCTTTGGAATTTACCCTCCCTCTGTTTTTATGGCAATTATTGATCACAACCTTGAAGTCTATTGCCACAGTAAGTGCTTCAGATATGATTATGAGGGTGAAGCTCACCAAGGAAACAGATGGCATAAAGCTCATTCAAGGATAAGGAGCCATGGAGTAAGGTAGAGAAAGACCAAGTGCTTTAAAGCCAAATATATTCAAATGCACGCAGACAATATTGTAGAAAAGGGCAGCTAGAATAATCAAATTTGAGGGACAAGCAGTCCCACAAAAGCATAGATCCAACACAGAAAGATGCTAGTTGTGCTGTACTCTGTGTGTCCAGAGTGGATGAATAGACCAATGGATGAGAGGAAAACTGGGATCAGAGAAAAGTAGTTATTTGATCTTTCAGTGGTCATAGTCATTGTTTGTGCTTACCTTCTTAGAAGCCTTATTCCTACATTGGGTCAGTGCTTTCGATGATGGTACTATTTGCACTCTTTCTAAAGAAAAAGTATCATTATAATTTATAGTGGAATTTTAAGAAAAGTATCAATAAATTCAAGGTTATTTGGAAGGAGTAGAATTTTCCTGGGCACCTTAGCCATGTCAGACTCTGTCTAGGTTTTTAGCATTCTATGGAGTAGGAGGCTCAAGGGAGTGGTATAAGGATAGAGGTATCCAAAAAAATCCCTCCTCCAAATATTTTTCCTGGTGGAGTCAACCATATTGAGTGAAACAATGAACATCTCTGTTGAAATGCAGAATTGTTCAATCTGTCTGGGGGCCAGTGGTTAACCTGACTGTGACCATAACCACCCAATACCTCTTGGACTCTACAACTGCTAAGACTTTTGCCTGGGTTACCTGTATGATAAAATTCCACTTTCTCATAATACAAAGGAATAGCACTCTCACGTTCTGAAGTTTGGGATGTAAGCATTCACCCAGTTTAAATTAAAAACTGGGGTAATTTCTCTCCATGGCTTTGTTTAAATGCTACAATTTAATCCAGAATTATTGTATAGTTAAAGAACTGAACACTTGGGGTGTCTTACCAACTTATGCAGACATTGATGGAGAGCATTCATAAACTGGGAATTTTTTTCTGCATGGATTGAAAAAATTCTAGTGTGTCAAAAACTTTCCTGTATATTATTCTCTTTTAAGTTCTATCATCATTACTGGTTCACCTGTACTTTTTTCTCCATATCTGTCATACAACTGAAATGATTTTGTGGGATTTTTTTCCATGTTAAATATAACCTTTTTTTTTTTCTAAAGTCATTGGAATTGAGCATGTCATTTATCCTTCTGCCCATTTTTCTTATATTAAAAGGTCTCCTGCTGGAATTTAATTTCAAGTTAAATCTTTACCCCACCCTCAGGCTGTGAGACTGAATTAAATAAATCCCACTAAAAGTAATAAACCTCTCTTAGCTGTGGTCTTGTGATATCAGTTGTCAGCCTGTCAGAGCAAATCTGAGTGTTAAATTCACTGCCTGTGCTAGTGAGGAAAGCATCAGAACATCAAAATCCCAGGGTATCAGAACCACTGCAGTCAGTCCAGTTTCATCTTAGTAGCAATACTTAATTCAGCATGCAAGAAAATACCTCTGAAGATGATTTTCGTGATGATACCCCTTTAAAATTCATATTGATAGTAAAACATAAAGGGTCAGCTGTCATTTTTATACTTTATTTCATAATATTGCAAACCTGTGAGATCTCTTAACAAGAAGGTAGAATTTCCTCTTTTTTGAGGAGAGGAGCAAAACAAGACTACTGTACTGATAGGAACTGATGAAGTTTAGATTTAATACATTAGTCAGGACTGGTATCCAAATACATGACTGAAAAGTAGGCAAGTTGAGAGAGGGGAAGAAAATATGTCATCAATTTTCCTTCATGAAAATCAGTCTACAAGGAAATCAATCCACAGAACACAGTCAGTTTTGCATATTTCCAAAGAAAACACTGAAAGGGGGAAAATAGCACGTTCTTTCAGTATTCTGTTCATCATACAGGGACACAGAATGATCCCTGTATCAGCCTGGATTTATGGGTGCTACTGATAAAATATGACAGCTGGCTTCAAATCTGTTGGTTTGTCATTCAGTTGGGCCAATTTACAAAATATTTGTCTACTCTTAAAACACTGAGCTTGTCCAAAAGGGAAGATCTTTAAAAAAAATCAAAGAATCAAACATTGTTTTCTCCATATTAAATTCTGAAGAGTTAAAGTTGTATAAATAGCCCCAAATCAATACTGTCAGTGACTTGGTATTTTTAAAGAACCGGACAACAGCTCAGCAGATTAACTTCCTCCTCTCCATGGCTGAGCACAATATTGCCTTCTATAGAGAGATAGCTGGAGGAATTCCCAGGGGTGGGGGAATTGAACACAGACAATTCTCTCAACAGGATTTCAGTAGAGAATTCTGGGATGTAGAAGATGATAGACGTCTCCCAGTAATTATTGTAGTTGCAATATTCATCTTTCTACAGACATAGTATCTTTATCCAACCCAGCACTGGGTATACAAACTTAACGCTTAAAACCTAGTAACTCCTCAAGCTCTCCCTCCCATCTTCTTAAAAATTCTTATCACTTGCTGATTTGGAAATTGAAATAGTTCTAGGAAAAGCACATTCTAAGATATAGCTTTCCTCCCATATTTTGAAGTAAATATTGCTTGTCAAAAGTATGCTTTTTGATTTGTTATATCTGCAAACAGTGCAAAATCATGTCATTTTCTACCCTCATGAATCGATTATTTGCAAAACACAAATGTGGGGAAAATAATTTTTCAAGTTCTTACAGCAAAGCACCAATGTATCCTGATTTCTATTGTAGAATTTAACTTTTTATACAGTCAGGAAATGCCTTTACATCTGTAGTGAAATTATTTAGCAGTAATAATCTGAATCAATGCTAGAGGATTTTGTATTTTCAACTTAGGTCTTAATTTTAAATTATTAGCATACATGTTTATCAGAATTTCTATTTTTTAAATTTACAAGCCCACATTTAACATATTTTTAATTGGATTGTATTTGCTTATTTACCAAATTATTATGATAAATGAATGGACTTTGTAACTAGAGAGATCTTGGTTTGATCTTAGTTTGTAACTAGAGTGATCCAGCCATTCCACATGCTAGCTGTTTTACCTGGACTCACTTTTCTATAATGATGCTCATATGCAAAATAGGGTTCACATTGCTTTCCTTGAAAGGCTGTTGTGAAGATGAATAAAAGTAATGTATGAAGTACCCAGCTCATAGTCTAGCTAGTATCAGACCCTTCCTTCTGACTTTGAATTGAGAACAGGTTTTATTGCCTATGAAAATCCACATTAATACATTTAGTTGAAATTCCTATACCAAAAATCCTCTAAAAAACTAGGGTATGGAGAATTTTTGAGTCAAGGGCATGCAAATGATGATTTGGATTAAAGAAAATATCTCTAAAATATAAAATATTTTCCTTGTTAGATAGTGAAATTCTTACCATGATACTTGATTTGATATCAACAATTTTTTACAAGATCAGACAGTTTCACATTTAAATTGTGAATATATTCCTTGCAACAATGATGTATCAGGATTTCTGCTAGGCCCGAGGAGCATTATAATGACTACACCTAGAGTAAAGTTGTCTACTATCCAGTAGGGAAGGGGCATGAGCAACTTGCAAAACAATAGTGGTGATAACGTATGTAAACACATGGACTGGGAGTGGAGCATGTAGGGCATATTCAAACCATAGATAGCAAAGGTAGCATAATCTCTTGCTCCTATCCCACTCCACATTTGTAACTTTCACTTTCTATAATTATGCCTGGTTCCCAAATGGCTTCAGATCTAAAGATTCCCATTGGAGAATAAAGAAAAAAAATGGAGATTTTCAACATTCAGGCAAGATTATGTGCTAATTTTACAGACAGCGCTTAAAATGGCAGTATATCCTGTAAAGCATTAAGAGAAGTTGTGTAGTTCAGGCTTCTAGAGACAAGCTAAACTGATAGAGAGCTACTTCACAAGTAATACAAACTATGTTCTCAGCCAACACCCACTTTTTTTGACCTCAGCCTAAAGCTCATATTCCGACCACCCATTTCTGTAGGGATGTGATTTCTCATATAGTTAACTGGAAAATAAAATTATGCTAGAAAACATAAATTATGTTAGAAAATGTCAATTAACAAAACTGGGAGCCTCCTATTTGACAATCAGAGCCAAAATAACGACAATGATGACAGCAAAATTTTTAAATTTACCTAATAGCTATTGACTGGTCCTCGGTTTCAAAGAATAACAGTTATCAGGGATATGAACAAAAGAGTTTTGAGGCCTTGCTTATGAGCTTCAGTTTGGGGATAAGATAGACAAATTTGGCCTGATTCCACCAAAACTAAAAGAATACTTAACCATCATTAGAACTTAGAGGACAATCTGATTTTTTGGCAGTGATTCCTGTAAGAGAAAGACAGAAAAGAAAGATGAAGATTAGATTTCACCGAATCAGAGACCCGAAGATGAGTGTCTGTTCGCTTTGTAATTAAACTTAAAAAAGAGAAAAATCCTTTTCTCTTAAACCGATTATTTTGTTCCATTTACTCAGTATGGCTAAAAGAGATATGACTGGTATATTTTCACTTTTCAAAATACATATTTTTACTTCTTTATTAAAGAAAAATAAGTTTGATTTAGCCTTTTAGAATGTATCTACTAGTTTTCAGGAACTCAGGCACAATGTCAAGTTAGACGCTGGTGTACTGTCAATGTATAAACTGGATGAGAAACTTCCTCTTGGGAGATGAGATCCCCCCTGTTGAGCCTGTTCTTTATTTTTCTCCAAGTGTAGCTTAGGGCTATGTTCAGGGTTGATATCTAATACACATTTGTTGATTGCTTCATATAGGGTTACAACATAAAGATTTAACTCCAGTTAAATGTTAAGGAAATGTCACATTCTCATTTTCCTTTCCCACAAATGCTAATGTCTTCTGAAGATCAGAAAGTCTTTGCTTTTACAAAGAATCCATTCTCTTCTTATCACATTGTTAAAATTTTATAAAGGGTTTAAAAGTGGATCTGGGTACACATTTTACCAATTCTGAGTCAAATAATTATAGAGTACAACGGCTGAAACAAACTTTCTAGAGCTTCTCATTAAGGGATTATAAACTCAAAAGCCTCTAAGGGTCAGGCAGGTAACATAAATATGTGGATCTGGCTGGGTTTAAGTTCATAGGAGGAGTGAAGCCAAGCCTGGAGTGAACTGGAGGCTGCAAAACCTGTCAAGTTCAAATGCAATTCTGAACACTGAAAACAGGTTTGGGAACAGCTTTCAGTCCACCAGCTACCTGTTTAAAAATGCTGAAGATAAACCTTTAATTTTGAGTATCAGTGCATTTAATCTGACTTTGCTACTTTTTCTGAAAGTTGAAACACCATCCCATAATTGCAGGGTCAGAGAGAGCCAGAAAAGGCACCTGACCTAGTAACTTTAAATTGACTTTGTAACATTCCAGAACCTATACATCTTTATTTTGTGAATTATTATCTAAATATGTATGTGGCAGACTAAAGTGACTTAATATTACTTCCATTTATATTTTTTCAGATTTTCAAAAAAAGGTATAAAAACAACCTAGTGAATTTCTTGTCATTCTTTGGCTTTGAAGTCAGATAAGCCTGGACCTACTTTTATGGCCTGTATCACCTCAGATAATTTGCCAGGCTCATTGAGTATTACTTATTTTAACAGAACATCGGGTTTATTTGCCATAGTTAGTTTTAGCATTAAATTTTTTTTCCTGTAAAGTGCTGAACACAAAGCTTTTTCGTGTTTGATGATCAGAAAATGTGAGTCTCCTACCTGCTATGCCCTAAACCCTTCCCCTCATCTTTTTTCTCTGGATCTGGGCCTATAAATTTTAAACCAGTTGGCAACAAATTGGTCCTGCATTCTATCCTTGCGCTCCAGCTGAGATCATCAACAGTGCTGGGGGTTTTGTTTGTAATACATTGTCAGATGAATCCTTTTATATAAAAAATGAATGTAAACATTTTCTTTAAGGATCTTCCTTGGAGATTTCCACCTCCTGGTTAAATAACAATTTGTATTCTTTCAGGCACATTTTTTTTTAGTTAATGTATCTTTCTTCTTTGTCTCCTTTCTTTCAAGAAAAATAAGATGTTACAGAAGGCCTCCAAATGTTATAGGGTCTTTAAATGTTCATTGTAGGAAATCTGGGTCTCTAAAATTAGCAGTGGTGATTTGACAGGGTAGTGAGCAGCTCTGTTATTATTTATTTGTTCATGTTATCTGAAGGCTACAGCTTAGAGTCCAGTAGGCTCTTCAGAAAAATCCCCAATCAAATGTTCTGGTACAATATACCATAATTTTAAGCATTTTGAAAAAAAATTAATGAATTTGGTCAAAGGTTCTGTGTTGTTTCATCATACAAAGAGATAAAAATGGGCAATGGACCTGCTGGAGGTAGTATAATTAATGCAAAGCTGGAGTTTGGGTAGGCAGTACCTGTCGGACAGACTGCTGTTTCAGGCTTACTGAGTAGGTTTTCTTTAGACATGGGTAAGAAAGTAGAAAGAAATATATTCTCCAGCAAATAAGGAGATCCCCAATATGTTTGCCTTACAAAAATATACTTCCCTGAGAACTCGGCATACCAACATGTGCCATGTATTTTTTTTTCCATCCCCTGTAGCCAATAGGTCATACTTTAAAAAGATAATACCTAGTGACACATTTATGACATCGCTTGCTTAATGTTATCTACAACTCTGACTACTGTCATCTATCAGCAGTCTCATTTTTTATTTTTTTTCTGTAATGCCTGGAACATCTGATATGGATTTGTTTTTTGTCAGACATTCAGAAAAAGTATACAAATAACCTCTATGATATTTTTTGCCTAGGTGATACTAATTGCTTTCAATATTGCTCTATTTTTCTGGTGGTTTGAAACTGGTCTTCTCAAATGGTATCTTGTATCATGCCTAAATCATTCAGATGCTCCCTCTGTTATTTATGTTTGAGTCGCTTCAAGCAGAATTTGTTTGTTTTGGATTTTGTTTCTGTTTCCTGAATCTCTTGCTATAATTTTGACGATTTTAGGAGTGGCATAGAAGCTGGCCTCTCAGCTTCCTTATTTTTTCTTCTCAACCTGTGTTGAGTTCTTGTTACCATCAACAACTGCATCTGCTACATAATCCCACTCTCAATTAGCCCTGGAGATTTGGCAGGGTAAAGAGCTGCTCTGTTGTTACTCACATGTGTCTTATGGCTGGCTTCATCCTCAGCTCCAGCCGGAAGGAAAACCAACCCTGCACTCCACTGGAAGGCACCATTAAGTCCCTGTACTCTCATCACCAGTGCTTATCTTTCTACTCACTTTCTCCAGTGTCCCAAATGCCGCGACCCTACTCCCTTTCATTCTATCACCTTCCCGGTTTCCCATACCCGTCGCTGTCCTTATTTCTTTGTGCATCGGTTCACATGCCACGTTTTATTATTTTCCTCTTTCATCGACTTGCTGTCGTCCACCTCACCCACTCTTTCTTCATCACCTTCCCAGCAAACACCCAATCTGAACGAAACACAACTCAGATTCCCCCGATGTTCTTCCCAGACAGGAGGACACCTGGACATAGCTGGGCAGTGCACGCATCTCTGTAGACCCCTCTTCCTTTAAATCGATGACTTTGAACCTGAGTTGCTTCTTCTGCAGCTTGGCGAGACTCTCCCACTTGTCTCCCCCAGTCACCCATCCCGCTTTTAGAGGACCACTTGATTTCCTTTCTCCTGAAAACTATCTGTACTTCTGTGTCACCTTTCTCAGCCCTACTTCTTGTTTCTATCAGAAGGGAATTTGCCCTGGCCAATACTATTAGGTAACATTTTCAAAGGTGCTTGTTATGGTTTGCGTCTAGATGTCCCCCAAAGCCGCATGTGGTCATAGGCTATTCTGGAGCTGGCTGAATCTAGAGTGTGTGATTGATTCATGGTGAGGCCTGGCCTAAGGAAACTAGGATTAAGAGTGTACGTGCTATTTTCCCTAAGTAGTCTGAATAAAATAAAAGGGGCAGAAACACGCTCTGAAGGTCTCTTGTTGCTTTTGCTATTTTCTGCTGCCATGAACTATTTCTCCTCTGCCACCCTGCCTTCGAGCCAGCTTATTGTGGACTGAAACCTCTACAAATTGAAAACCAAATAAACCTTTCCCCCTTTAACTTTGGGTGTTGGGAATTTTGTCTCAGCAATAAGAACAGTAACTAAGATAGTGCTAAAGTTTTTTTTTCTCAAAATATTGCAAAAATAATTAAATCTAGTCAAAGATAACTTTTATTTCTTTATTTGAGATTTTCAAAGTTCAAAATTCATTCATGCCCTCATTATCCTGGTACATGGGTTTTCTTGGGTTAGCAATGGTAGCCCCCTATCCTGAGTACCCTCAGTTTGAGGCTAGTTAGGACACTTTACTAACCTTACCAGGATTTAGCATGTTGTGCAGGTAAAAAGAATAGAAATGAAAAAAGAAAAGAAAAATAAAATAAAATAAAAGAATTTCATGCCTGCCTTTCTACCCTTCCATAGGTCTGTGGCTTTACAACAGGCATGAGCATACATACAACACATATAAGGGCTTGGTTATCTATTATTTTTATGGAAATAGAATCATGCTCTACAGATTTCTCTGCAATTTGCTTCTTTTTTTTTTCTTGGTGAATGAAGGAAAATTTTCCCTCTACAGAGCACTTGAGAAAAAAAATTGAATATTGTATTTCAACACAAAAGGGTCCAACCAGTAGAAGCTGATAAATAACCATGAACTTGGAATCATCCCAAGACACCAGGCCCTCAGTGAACCTAAGCAAAGACTGTCTTGACTGAGGAACAATAGGAATTGTTTAATCAACTTTATACAATTTTGTGGAATCATTTCATCCTATTCAGAGTTTAGTTTTCAATCCTAATTGGTATAACCACCATGAACTACACATTTCTAACACTTAGAAAGTCCTGACTTTTTCCCTTCAGTGAACCACTCAGTAAATTTTATTCACTGGTGAGTGTTCAGTTGGATAAAAAGATAACTTCAGCTTTTTAAAAACAAGCTCTGTATAGTCCTTTTTTAAAGAATTTTTTGGACCTAAACATTTATACTTGATCTCCAAACAGGCATTCTATGTAATATTATATACATAAAATTTTATAATCACAAATCATATACATGTTTTTGTTATCGTTTTCATGAAATCTTCAGTCATTTTTAAATATCTTGCCTTTCTAACAGGTTATCACTCAGATTTTCTGTGTTAACCTGTTCAATATCCTTCCCTAATTTTATCCTTGCTCATATTATATATAAGAGAAGGTGGATTCTAGTCTTTTCTTCTCTGATAATAATGGCATCATGTTGAACACGGGAGGAAACCTTCATGAACAGTTCCCAGTGATACCACCTCTGGGTTTTTACACTCTGGTCTACCTTAGCTCTTGAATGTGGGCTGAGTCTAGTGACTCACATTTGAGGAATAAAATGAAAGTGATTGTTTTTCAATAGCAAGATTCAACATTAAGACTGTTTCTTGTCCTGCTGTCACCCTCTGGCCTGCTCCTCATAGGCAACCAGGTGCCATTTGGGTGCTGCCCTGTGGAGTGGTTTAAGTCTTTAGGGACTGAGAGTGGCCTTGGGCTGTGGCAAGGAATTAGGCAGCCTGCCAACATCTGGGTCCTGCTAGCAATGACTGAGTTGGTTGAGATGCACAGGCTGCCCCAGGGACCTTTCAGATGACCACAGCCTTGGCCAACACCTTGCTGGCAGCCTTGTGAGACCCTATGCAGAGGATCATGTTAAGCAGTGCCTGAATTCTGGGCCCACAGAAACTGAAATGATAGCTCTTCTTGTCAAACCACTAAGTTTTGGTTAGAATGCATTTTACTAAATAGATTTTTCATTTAACAATCCACTCTGGAAACCTGTACAAATTAATTGATATAAATTTGATATATTCTTTGTGATGGCAACATAATATCACCTGGTAGGGACTTGCCATAATTTCTTTATATATTTCTCTATGGTTATTCATTAACTTGCCACCGTATTTCTAGTAGTGAGATAAAGTCCTGAATTAAGTAAATGATTTAAAAATATAATTAGAGATTATGTTCAATAACATTTTGTGTATTTCACATGTTGATTTAGAAATTGGGAAAAACATACACAGAAGAACAATATTGGAAGTCACTTTTCAAATCCTATAAGAAACTTTGGATCAAAATTATGATAACAAAGATAATTTCAGAACAAAATGACTTTGACAGAATTAGACTTAGTATTTGTTGGAGTAAAAATCTTGACATTTCTTAAGAATAAAAAATTTATTTTGCTATCTTTACTGACTACATAAATTTTTCTAAATTTCAGTAAGAAGCATGAAAATTAATATAATTATTTAATCTTATAGAAAGGGTTTAAAAATCACCTTATTTCATAATTTAATGACCATTAAAACTTTTCTACTGAAAGATTTTATAATTTATTTATTTATATATTGGTTTTTTGAGACAGGGTGTCACTACGTAGTTCAGGCTGCCCTTGAACTCACTATGTAGCTCAGGCTCACCTCAAACTCATGCCAATGCTCCTGCCTCAGCCTCTCAAGTTCTGAGATTACAGTCATGTGCCACCATGCCTGGCTGGAAGATATTTTAAATAATAATTTATGATTTTCTAAATAAGACAAATACATTTTACTCACATAAAAATGTAAATATTACAGATAACAATAAAGTTTTCTGTCCTGGTTCTTTTCTTTTCTCCAGAAGAAATCATAACTATTGGTTTCTACATGTAGTATTTTCAAGGCTTTTAGTTTATATGGCTCTGAGTATATATCTGTAGAAACTATAAATTAGTACATCAGATTGCATATATCATTTTACAAGTTACTTTATCAATTGAATGGCATTTGAGAACATAATTTTAACACTGCCTTCTACAGTGCTTTATGACTGATAATTAAACTTTGGAAGTGGAAAATGTTGTTTATTTCTTGGTTTGTTATTTTTATCTTTATATATATATACATATGTATTTTTTGGTTTTGTTGTCACATGGAATCAATATTACTGGTTTCTGTGCTAATGAAATAATCTTAGTAGCTAAGCTGGCAAACAACATTCCTTCCATTTAGAGTGTCTCTAAGAACATTTCACCCAAGGAAATATTTTGAAACCATGTGAGGCTGAAACCTTGCCTGCAAGCATTTCTCCTGACAGTCATTTTTCTGGTCTAAGTAAAGACTGGATATGTTTTTAACATTCGATGTCCTAATGCCTTTAAAGCAATTTTTTTCAGCTTTAACAGCAAAAACACATTTTAGAAATGCCTGTTAGAAGAGCAAACATTTGAACCAAAAACACACTTGAACTGTTAAGTTTCCTTGCTGAACCAAATGCTTTGCTTCACAAATGGTTTATAGATTTGCCTTAGTTCAAATCCATTCTTTTTTAAATGTTACAGTGAAGATTTTATAAATTAAGAGCCTTTACATCTTGGAATGTTTGTGCAATTTAGATTGAGTTTGACAGATATTTATGCAGCACCTTTGTGCTGACTCAATGACAGACACTGACTCTGTGGTAAATACTATGTTTTCTGCCTTTGAGGAATATGCTATTTAATGAGAGAGACAGAAAAAACCCCAAACAATAAATGCAATATAACATTGCAAGCAATATTCATTAATTAATTATCTAATCCATCAATGAGTTATTTCTAGAATTTCTCTGTTGGGCCAGGTACAATCCTAGGAATACCATATACATTTAAGAAGGAACATTCAAAAGGGCATAAGGAATAGGTACCCAGTCTTTCCATTAATGAAAAAGATAAGAACAAGCTTTTTCAGAGATGACACAAGAACAGGACTTGTAGAAAAGAAAATAGACATTACATAGATGGCAAAAAAAATCAGGAGCAAACACATGCAGTCAAGCAAAGCATTTTATGTTGAAGAAATATTGAAACACATTTTGGTCATGTGTAAGGGGGAGGATCAGCTGGAAGTCGGAGACAAAGACAGGTTGTGGAGGACACTGTAGCCTATTCTAAGAAGCTAATAAGTCAAGAGCTTACCCTACATCTTAATATTCAGCTGAAGCTCAGCTGCTTATTAATTCACTGATAATAAATTTTGACTTTTTACTACCTTAATAATCCTTGAAAAAGACTATCTGATAAGTTTTCAATGAACTGGAAAAAGAATATTCAGCAAATTATACTCAGTAATATATTGGTGCTTGGGTGCAATATGATTCAGTGTGACATAAAAAAGTTTGGATTAAAGTGGGGCAAGCTCAGATGCACACCCTTCTTGTCTCCCCTGTAGCATGCTGTTCTGGCAAGCACATTACTTTCATAGTTTGAGAGTTTTGACACATCTAGTTTAGATTGACCTGCAAGGAGTTCATCCAGTAATAGTATAAAGGATAGATTGATGGTTTTCAAATGGTATATATCATAGCTAAAGTGATACTGACTTTGAAATCTTCTGTAGGATTTTCAAGAATTAAAAACATGGCAATGTGAGTCAAAATAATATATTATAGTTCATGGATTACCATTGTGATTCAAACATTCTATATTTTGGTCAGAAATTCACTACTGAAAACACTAAGAACAGAAATTAGGAAAAAATATATACACTCCTAGGTCTCAGTTTCTACAAAACTGAAAAGTTAAGACATTCTTTTAGTCTCTTCTGGTTGTAAAATTATGTAAATCAAAGCCATTCACTTTGTGGTAAAATTATCCCTCCTCTGGTCAATGAATTGGCAGTGAGACCCTCACAATCTCTTGCTGGGTCACAGCAATTGAATGCCTGCTGGAGACTCTCAAATATTGTTTTGTCTTTTTGTACACTATGAAGATTGTCAATGTTCTAGACAGTAGCTTAATAAATGAAGTTAGTCATCTGACAATCTTTGGGAAGAACATTCCAGACACAGGCACATCAAGTACAAAGGCCCTTGGGTGGGACAATAGAAAAAGAAAAGGTAAAATTTGAAAAATTAAGTGATGGAAGAGGAGAAAGAGATGATAAAAGTGAAATAAAGTATGTAAATACGGAAGGGTGGAAAGGGTGAAGGGCGCACAGATAATGGGGGAAAAATAAGAACTAAGATACATCATGTGCAGGTACAAGCACCCAATGATAAGTGTAAATGTATGGTATACCTAAAATGTACCAATAAAAGAATTTTTTAAAAAATGAAATAAAGGATCCTATTAAAGAATAAAAAAGAAATTAATAGTATTAGATAAAAGTAACCAAAAAGGGGCTGGGGATTTAGCTTAGTGGTGCCTGGCAAGTGCAAGGTCCCAATCCAAGTTCGATCCCTGGTACCGAAAGAAAAAAGTAACCATAAAAAAAAAAAAAAAACAAGAAAAATTATTCAAAAAACCAACCAACCAATCCACCAATCAAACAAACAACAACAAGAAACCTAGAGAGTCAACTGAAAAGAAAAAATAATAAGGGAACAAATTAAAAGAGAATAAGAAAAAAAAGGAAAAAAGAAAAATAAAAGACTAAAAGAAAACAAAAATAAAAAGAAAGCAAAAGGGAAATTATAAAAATAGTCCAAACACCATTAAAAAAAGGTGAAAAATATGTCAAAAAAATTTCTACGGTATTTTCAAATGAGTGGTGTTTTCCCAGGAACTAGTCTTGTCGTCCAGTATGTCACAGTCCTTTCCACCCCACTTTATAATCTGTGAGTTTGTGAGGTGCCCCTCTTCTTAAAAGATGCCTCTGTCTGTAAACCCCAGACTGTGGCAACTGTTTAGGCCAAGGAGCATCCCCTAGTACACTGAGAAGCAATCAGACCACTGATCTCTAGATGTAGGCAGCCAGGTTGGGATTCAAGCAAACCACTGAACTCAGTGCCATCAACTTCAGATCCAGCCACTTCTATAAGCAACACCCTGCAGGTATGGCCTCCCACCACTGAGTGCAGGCTTTATGTCCTTCCCGGCTTGAGCTTGAACTTGTCATGTCTAATTCAGTTCCATACAATCAACCCCTTCCCAAAATGGTGCCTGATTAAACTATCCCTTGTCATAGAGTAGGCTTTAGCATTTCTTCTCTACCTGGATTTCTTCTCTACCTGTCTTCTACCATAAAGAAGTCACTCTCTAGGTAAAACCACAAGCTATTTTTGGAGTTTACAAGAGCCATGGGCTTTCTTGGAGCTGGCACCATGGGCCCATCCATTATTTCTTCTTGAACCTGCCAATTCTCCAGGTTTACCTTCTTTCCAGAGGCACTGGCCTCATCCATGATCAGGTAGGATGGCTAGTAGTTGCTTCTGTGGCTTTGTGCTGTGAGGAACCAACTGCAGAGCTGGCTAGCAGTAGCAGTTTGATGTAGCTGTGGGCATGGAATCACATTAGTTTTGAGTGTTCAAACCCTTCTTTTGGAGTAATATTAGCAAAATAGCACAGAAGCAAAATCCAGAGTCTCCCCACCCCCCACATCCCACCTTTCAGAATATCCAAACACAAGCAGAGAACTTTCAGTAACAACTTTTCTGAGCTCTTGCAACAACCAAGCCAATACTAAATGAAACGAAGGGCAAATTCAAAGCAGTTGAAAGCCGCGGTGGTGTTTTCACTTGGCTTTACCTCGTCCTCACTGTGTGGCTGCTCTTTTGCAAAGAGCAGCCTTCATCCTCATAGAGAGTCTCTGGACCCTCATTCTGGGAGAAGCAGAACAGACCTCATTTCCAAATTTTCATGTATGAGTGTTCTGCCTCTTTGGAAGCCTCCTGAAAGATTGACTGAGGGTACTTGTTTCTGTTTCCATCTAAACTCACAGCTTGTGCTGAGAAGGTTGAAGGAATTACTCAGAAGTCCTGGAACATGAAGTTCCACCTGTGAATGCTTCATGCGAAAGATTAGGATTGAAACATGTAACAGATCCTAATATCTGGGAGTAAAGGCTGGGAAGAGTTTTTTCAGAAAGTTAGGGGACAAAATGCAGTGTGAAAATGGGGAAAATCTAGAAAGACACGCACATCCTCAGGGCAAAGTGTGTGCTTAGAAAGGGCCAGAGAAGAATACAAACTTTAATCACAGGTCAATCCTTAGGCTCCATGCAAGACTATATGTTGAAAGAAAGCTATGGCACAGAGTTAATATGTAAATGTTGAGAGAATTTTTTATTATTTGTCTTTCAACTCATGATGTCCAGGCAAATCTCTATTAAAACACTAGCTAAGCACAAGCTGAAAAATAGAGACTTACACTACAAAGAATAGTTTCTTCACCAAAATAGTTTGGGAAAGTCCTAGACAATTACAACAGATGACCACAAGAAAGGTAAAATTGAATAGAGAAAGAAAGAAGAAAAGAAGGAAGAAAGGAAAGAATCAAGGAAATAAAACATTTGTTTTTATTTGATTTTTTATTTGATTTTATTTGATTTTCAGAGTTACTACCTTACAATATTTAAATGTCCAAGTTTCAACAGCAACAACAAATCACAAAGGAATAAGGAACAAAGATGTGTTTCAAAAGAACAAAGTAATTTGAAAGAAACTCTCCTTACAGAAGTCCAGGAAAAGGACTTATTAGCAAAGACTTTAATTACCTTAAATATATTTGCTTAGATTAAAAAAAATGGTAGACATTTTAGGTATACAATATAATGACATTCATCATTGGAAATTTGCACCTTTACATAGTCTCTCTTGGGTCTTATTTTTCATCCTTGCCCAGCCCTCCCTTCAACCCCTCCAGTCCTCCCTATTTACAAAGATTTTGTTCCTATTTTTCCATTTTCTCATATTAATCCCATTCCCTTCTATCCTTTCCCCTAGCCCTCCCACTTCCTTCCCCTTTGCCCCTTTTCTTCCTATTTCACATTACCTATTATACATTTAGTCCTTATTTACACTCTCAGTTTCTCACACCAGAGAAACTAGTCAGTATTTATACATGTGTGTCCTATTTAATTCACTTGAGTATCACCTCAATGTGCATCCACTTAGCTATAAATGTCTCTAATTTCTAATTTTTGATGGCTGAGTAGTACTCTATTTTATTAAAAAACTCACATTTTGTTTATCCAGTCCCAGTTGATGGGCATTTGGGCTGTTTCCAAGTTTTAGCTATCACAAACTGTGCTGCTATGAACATGGGTACACATATATCACTGTGGTATGATTCTTTTAATTCTTTGGGGAAGATCCCCAGCAGGGCAATAGTGGGGTCAAATGGGAATTTATTCATGTGTGTCCTATTTATTTCACTTAAGAGTATCGCCTCAATGTGCATCCACTTAGCTATAAATGTCTCTAATTTCTCATTTTTTATGGCTGAGTAGTACTCCATTTTATAAAAAAAACACATTTTCTTTATCCAGTCTCCAGTTGATGGGCATTTGGGCTGTTTCCAAGTTTTAGCTAAAATGTACCAATGATTAGAATGAATAATTGAAAATGTAAAATAGGAAGAAAAGGTCCAAAGGGGTAGGGGTAGTGGGAGGGGCAGGGGAAAAGAAAGAAGGGAAAGAAAAAATGCTGAGAAATGGAAAAAATGGAAATGAAGTCTTTGTAAATAGGGAAGGGTGGAGGGCGTGAAGGGAGGGCTAGGAATGGGGAAAAAATAAGAACCAAGATGCATTATGTAAAGGTACAATTCCCAATGAGAAATGTAATTGTGTTGTATACCTACAATGTACCAATAAAAAATTTAATACAAAAAAAACGAAATGGTAGACAAAGAAGTTTAAAAATTTGTGAAAATTATGTATAAACAAATAATATAATGATAATTTCAATGAAGATAAATGAATCTGATGTTGGCAAAAAAGGAAGAGTAGGGGCCGGGGATAATTTAGCTCAGTGGTTTCACTGCCTGCTGCTCAAGCACAAGGACCCGTGTTTGATCCCTGGCACCAAAAAAAAAAAAAAAAAAAAAGGAAGAGTGGAGAGGAAGGGAAGAAAAAAAATGAATTGAGATGTGTTCTGTACAAGTACTAATTCCCATACAATGAATGTAATCATTATGTATGGCAAACACATGCCTACAGAAAATAAGAAGAAGCTAAACAGAAATTTTGTAGATGGAAAGCACAGTAATCGAGATGAAAAGTTCATTAGATGGTTGGAACAGTCTGAGCAGGAAGAGAAAAGAACAAGTGAACTTTGAGCTGATACAATTGAAATGACTGAGTCAGGAGATCAGAGGAAAGAAAAGTTAAAGAGAGCCTAAAGAATCTGTGTGACATCATCAAGCAGTCCAATATATGTATTATAGGTGTCCCAGCAGGTAAATGGAGAGAAAAGGTGAGTAAGAATGAAGAAATAGTAGCTGACAGCTATTTGATGAAATACACGAATTTACATCCAAGAAAAATCAGTGAACTCCAAGTTAGATTAAACCAAAGAAACACACACTAAGACACATCATAATCAAACTGTCAAAAGATAAAAAAGAATAAATTTATATATACATAAAAAGGAAAAATATTCCGCTATAAAAAGTTCTGATACATGCAAAAGATAGCTGAACTACCATACTAAGTAAAATAAATTGGGCAAAAAGGGAGAATATTGCACAATTTTACTTATAAGAAATATTTAGACTAGGCAAATTCACAGAAACAGAAAACAGATTAGGGTTTATCTTGCCTTGGGGAAGAGAGAATGAGAAGTTACTCCTGGATGGAAATTTTGTTTGAGTGATAAATAGTTTTGGAAATAGGTATGATGGTCATGCAATACTGTGAAGGTAATTAATGTTGTTAAATATGTTCTCAAAATGATTAAGATGGCAAATGCTTTATATTTATCAAAATAAATTTAAGAGATTATTCTTCTGTATTGATTTATCATTACTGACTACTACAAAATTTGTCACAACATGTAAAGTTACATATTATACATTTTGATAGTAATCATTAAATATAAAAATACTTTGTTGGGAATGTATCTTAATGAAATCTATAAAATTAATTTTTCTAAAGAAAAACATGCATCCCTGGATGAAGTTTATTTATTTCTAACATGAGATATAGAGTCATGAATAAATTTATCTCTGGTTTACTCCTTATCTTGAGGCACATGCAAAGAAAACCGTTGGCATAAATAAAAACATTGAAATGAAGGGAGATTTGTAACAGTGATGTCACATAATTACTACGTTTATGTTAAAAAAGTGAATGGAAATCACTAGGGCTTTCTATTTTCAAACTTAAATCAATATTTTAAATTGGCTGTAGGATTTTTTCCCATACACAATGATGACAAAGTAGAAGTAGGTATGGTTGGGAATTATGTTTTCCTTTGGTAGAGGCAGAGATTGGATAGTGAGAGGTTAGGCATGAAAGAGAATTGCCAGAATATCTCAAACCCAGTCCTTCCTCAGAAAGCCTCTGTGAATCTCCATGGTAACAGATATCTTTCAGATAATGTTTGATTGGAAAGACTATTAGGCTAAGCTGCAAGAGATTTACCACTTTGTATTGGAAGCAGAAATGATAAAGAATCGGATGTTTCACAAAAGTTAACTGCTTTAATGCCATCTTTATTGAGGCTAATCCATTCATTGATGGCTAATCGATTCATGTATTGGTGTCCTACTACAAAGTTTTAAGAGAGAAAACACTTGGCAAAGAAAATAAAGAACAGGGAAACCATAGTTAAAGGTTATTCAGGAAACTTTTGTTTAAGTCTGTGTCTTCTTCCATTATTTCTTCTCTGTAACTTCATGTCCTTTCCTGTACTTTCTGTTTTGTTTAGTCAATTAGTTCCTGCAAGTCAATTACAAGAAGATACCTAGTTATTTCATTCTGAATTAAAAGCTTCTCAATATGAAAAGTACATCAAGTAAGGAGTACTGACGTCAATGTGGAAAGAAAATGCTGCTTTTTATTAATTTTATAAAAACTTTGATTTTAGGTCTTTTAAAACCTCACAGACAACATGCCACTGTGCCAAAGGAAGGAAAAGAACAGAGAGACATCTCTTAGACCACAAGCCTGTTTTCCTCACCAGGAAACTGTAAGCTTGTCAAACAATTTTGGCTAGTCAATGAGGGTGCTTTATAAATTAAACAAAAGTGAAATGAATATGCCCCTATAACTTCTTACTAGAGTTTGACCCTTAAAATACTAGGATCCTTTAGGCTTTGTCTGCATTAGACAAAGACCTAAAGAAAGAACTGTGATTTGAGTATACTGTGAAACCCTCATGTTTATGCTCTCTTTGTTTCCACTAGAGCCCTTCATAATTCATGCTCCCTGGCAGTCAGGGACATCCTATACGTGGATTATATCTTTTGATTTTACTTGTTTTGAAAAATCTTTTAGTGGCTTCCCTTTTTTGCGGGAATAGACTGCAAACTCCTCACAGTCACGATGACCTAGATCGTTCCTGCCTCCACCTTGATCTCCTCCCAGAGCGCCTGCATCTTGAGCTCTTAGCTGCTAGCCTTCTTTATATATCCAGTCCTTAAACAGGTCAAGTTTATGCCCCTGTGGGGCTTTTGCACCCAGTATTCCCTCTGTCTGGGGTACTATTTCCCCAGATTGCTCCTCGCTGATGCCTATTCTTCCTCAGGTCTCTGTTCAAAGGCAGGCTTTCCAGAAAGGCTTTTCCCAGACGATGCTTCTTTTCTCAGTACTCTCTACTCTACTGCATGTTAGAAAGGATTTGTCTTTCTAACTCGCATCATTATCAGAAATTTTCCTGTGGAAATATTCACTTATAACTTGTTCCCATCTTTCTATTGTAGCTTCTTCAAAGGAAATCTGTCTTGTTCACTACTGTATACTGCTCCTGTAGGTCAGTATAGTCAGTGCATAACAAAAATGTTTTGATGATTGACGAATGAAACAAATCTTCTTCTCTGCTTTTCCATAGATTATTTCCTACCAAATTTACCCATGGACATTTTTTTCCCCTCCACACTATGTAGTTTGTTTTAATTCTTAAAAACAGATTGACTTACATACAGAAGAATGGACTCAGTGGATATATGGAGCTCGGTGGCCTGTTACCAGAGCAAATATGAGCTGGTTAGTAACTGGCTGTAAAGAAAACACCTGGGATACACCTGGGATCCATAAGTTCACCCCCGGTTTTGGAACTAGAATGAGAAACAAAGGTGAATTGCAAAATGATTATGATCTGGGTTTCTATTTCTTGATCTGCCTTTTGATGTGAATGTCCTAGTAAATCATCAAGCAACCCTTTCCTCCCATAACATCCTGCCTTGTATCATGCCTTGCTCCTGCTGCCCAGAAATTTCCACAATGGAGGAGGCGGGTATGGGAAGCAGTGGTGGGAACTAGGAGAGGGCAGTGAGCAGCTCCTCTTGCTCGTCTGTGGTTGCCAGTAATTACAATATGTACAGTAGGGTCCAGCTCTGGAGTAGGTGTGCTGCTGTAGTTCTCTTGACTGCAACCAATTTGTAGAATTTTTCCATTAAAAAGGTCACTCTCCTAAACAGCAAGTAAAGGTGCACTGATGTTTATCATTTGTGCCTGAAGCAAATATTTCCAAGTTGTTGGCTATAACCAGTCTGTAGCTAGACTTTGAGCAACACCAAGAGTTATGAAAACCTAAGTATTAAGACAACTGTTGAATGGAGCTAATTTAATTGTTCATTTAAAAACTATTATTGTTTAAATTACAAAGCTACTATACTGTGCTTCAGCCAATTTGTATGTCTTACTATTTTTTAGTCATCAGCTGCCCAGCTTGTTAAAATAATTGTCAAAATTCCCTTCTTAACTTTTCCCCCATTATGCAACTTTTAATTCTAAGTTTCAAAAGGTCATTTAATTTTTAAGATGATGAACATAAAAACAAACATTAGTTGAACACCAAGTATGGTGTTCTTATGGCCACTGTTTTCTTTTAACTCTAACTAAATGGAAGCAATATTTTAATCTTTTAATTACAGATGGTATTATTTTTGCTGGCTGCAAAGTGAACTCAATATTGTAATGTTTCATTCAATTGTGAGGCCTAGGGCTTGGAAAAGAGAAGTGGTGCAATATTAACATAATTTTCTTTTTTTAAAAATTCATTCTGTGATTTTAATGAATATTTACTCACATTTCATAGGGTGAGATGATGAATGAAGAGCTCTTCATAAATAAATAATGTAGAAATCAACAATCAACTTACTCTAAAGGCCATGGTAAAGATGGAAACTTTCACTATTATTCCCACTTGAGGAAATGGAAATATATAAAAAACTTGAAAAAAAATATCAGACAAGGGAAACTTTGATAGAGTTAGGTAAGAATTTGGTATTTTTTTCTTTTAACAGAGATTTATCTTTGGAAAGAATTGAGAAAGATCAGAAGAAAAACAATTATCTGTGGATAAGATACAATTATTTTTATAAGACCTGTTTCCGTGATTTTAAGTTTTTATGTTCTCTGTTGCTGCCGGCCTTAGGAACATTTTGCTATCTGAAGTCAGTAGTGCAGGTATAAAAATCATAAAATATTTCCTTTTGTATTTCAAGAATAAACATTTTTTCTTCTTTAACTCAGAGTAACTAGCTTCAAGTCCTTAACCAATAAGGCTAGTTTCAAATTTCAACTGAGAAAAAGTCTATTTATCTTTGAGGATGGTTACTTCTTAATAATCTCTCAACTAGAATAGCTGCTAAGCAAAAATATAGAAACAATTATAATTTTACTTGTTTTTGTTAAATTTAAAGAAAACCCTGATCCTATTTAGCAGATTTATAATCCAATCTCAGGAACACAGGTAGACGTATTCATATGAAATTTATCCATCTCTTATCTTATTTCTCTGTGTTTCATTGTTTTTAAAGGAAACTTGATTCTTAATTTTTTAGCTATGGACAGAGTCTGCTATCACTAAAGACTTCCTAATCTTGTATTCCTCCACTAATACTAAAATGTGTGCTTATTCTGGAATATGACTATGTATCCTTTTTGTTTACCTGGGTCTGGGGAAGCAAATAAGTTTCATTAAAGTGTCAACTGTAAACAGATTTCTGGTGTCTACAGGGAGTGATGGACTGAGAAGGAATCTGAGGCTATGCTTGATGTCAGTGGGAAAGATTTCTTGTTGAATTAGTGAAGGCTACCATTGGCATGGTAGGAAAGAACAGCTCTATAGCTATTTGCTACGCCTGTCCTTATGCTCCAGGAGGTGCTTAATGTAGTTTGGCACATGATAAAGTTTACAGGATAGACAAATAAAGTTTCATTTTATTTGGACAATCTGTCTATGCAACAAACAAACTCTGAGGTTCATTTTCAACCTAACCTTCTAGCTTTCCTTGCCACCAAGTCCAGAAACTACTCTTTGGATTGGTCGGCTAAAACTAAATGCAAACTGAACTTACACTCTATACTATATAGTTCTCACTTATTTTATGTATTTGTCTTTTATCACTATTGGGGTATTTATATATACTTGATTTAATGATATTTGTGGTCTAGCTGCTTTAATTTTGTTCTGTCTGTTCTCGTGGTTGACCCTGGCAAAATTATGAGGCAAGCCATGTATACTCCTTGTGATCCAAAGCTTAATAATTACAAGCTTTACAATTATTTTCTTCTCTTTCATGGCCTTTCTCACAGTATCAAAACTCAAAACACGTTTTCAGGAAAGGGCCTGCTATTGTATTATATAATACTTTTAAGAGAATATATTAGTTTTTATGGAAGCGTTTTACACTATTTATAGTGTGAAGGTCTTTCTTTTAATCCTTAGAAAAAATTTCAAGCTACTCTGAGAAAATGATAAAATAATATTTTGGCACCTGATACCTCCCTCTAGAAGTTTACATCCAGTCTTTCTTTTCATATATTACTCTCAATTTTCCTTCTCAGACTGTAGAATCTTTCATAATTTAGACAGTATTTATTCATTCCTTTCTTTATAATACTAAGTACAGTAGTTATGTAAACTAGGAGCAAATAGAACAAGAAAATAACAACAAAATCTTTATCTAAACACCTGATGATAATTTAAAAGTGCTGTTCTTTTTATAAATAAATAACACTAGAACATATATTTTAAACTGTTAAGAGAAGTGTGTTGTTTTTGCTTTCTTTTTAATGCTTATCCAAAATGAAAATCATAAAATCTACTTCATAAACCATATTAGGATGAAACACAGACACAGCTTACCACAAATACAGTGCCTGTCTGTGACAGACACTCAGTAAAGGCAGGTGCTGCTAAGATTTGTGCTGACCCTTGCGTGTGTCTCAAATATGTTTCTCCTTCACTACTATGCCTTGGAAAACATCACTTATTACTCTATCGAATCTTGAATATTTGTTGTCATAAGGGTAGGGTGAACATGACTCGCTGAGAGGTTCCAATAAATCAACATCTACTTTTCCCAACCAAGTGGTTTACAAGGGGTGAGGTCAAGTAGTAAACGTGAATGATTTGAATTTCACATGGTTTCTCTGATGGCATTTTTCTGTGCATCTGCATGTGTTAGAATACTTTTTCCAGCAGAAAAAAAAATGCCTCTAAAATATACTTTAAGGGTAAAAAAGCAAAACAATAAATCTAGAAAACCAAAATTATGCTCTGAATAATTGAGAATTGGTCCTCCAAATGCTTATAAGCAGATGCCATTGACTTGTTTTGTTTTCTCATTTGAAGCAGCAGTTTATAAACTGTTTGAAGGAAAATAAATTATTTATAACTTCATAATCCTTACTCTAATGATATATACTGAATTAAATTTAGTAAATATTTTCTGAAGGAATATAGCAAACTGTTCACCTAATTTTGTATTGTTTCTTCATAGTGTAACTTTGCCCTTGGCATATGGCCACCCTCTGGGGACTGTATTTCCCATCTTCCTTTGCAACCAGATGGAGCCCTATGAATGTTTCTCACTATAGGTGAGTGGGGATGAATCTGCCACTTTGGGGTTAGAGTGCTAAAAAAGGGATGTTTTTGCTCCTTTTTTTTTGAGGAACTTGGATTCAGATTGCGCTGAGGGATGTAGAATCTGGAGCCCAAGTCCCTTACTTACCATCATGATCACTCACTCTGAACTAGAGTGAGAAAGACACACTTTCTGAGTTAAAATACTGAAACTTTGGAGTTTATGTGTTGCAGTGGCCGGCAGTTGCTTCACACAGGCCCATTTTTTTTTTTTTTTTTTTGGTACCGGGGATCGAACTCGGGCCCTTGAGCTTGTGCAGCAGGCAGTGAAACCACTGCGCTAAATCCCCGGCCCAGGCCCATTTTTGATGCCTCCAGCAAATTTAAGTTAGTTTAAATACCAAGCCTATAAATACCATTCCACTGTGAACTTTTATTTTTATCTCAAATTTCAACTTCTGACACCTTACCTGTCTAAAGTCTGACATCTTAATGTTAACAAATTTAGTAAAATAGTAGTTATTTTGGTATTTTGAAATGATTTATCTTTTGACACATCAAGATAGGAAAGATTGTCAAACTATTGTACTGCTCTTGTTAAACTGTGTTTGAGATAGTTGCCTGAAGTGATTGTATATCTGATATTTTGGTATGTAACTATTTTGTGGCCTAACAGGATAGTCGGGAATCTGTTGCTTGAATCAGAAGTTATTGTTTCTGTTTATCCTCAGATATTTTCTATATTTAAAAAATGTGAATGAAAAACAGAACAAAAAATCAGTCAAAACCTAAGTTTTTGTTTGGATGGTAAAAAGAACTGAAAATCAAAGAGTGAATTACTTCAAATTGGTATCTTTCAACTATAATTTCACTAAGTTGTTGTTTGGAGCATTTTTATGTCATATTTTTCAAACATATTTTCTTTATAATGGTAAAATTATGGTCATTTGGTCTTTTTCAAATCTGAGTTGTTTTGTGCACAAACACAGTTGTCCTTCACTGGACAAGTTACAGGATAGGCCCGGAATGATAACTTTATTTTTAAACATTGTACCTCTGTGATACTGTAAATAGAAGCCATTTTCCAATTCTGCCCTGATAATTTCCCTGAAATTTCAATTTTAAAGAATATAAATTACTCTACGTGCATAATTAAAGTGTTTTAAGTATTTTCAACTTTTTGTATGAAAAGTCTGGACCATTTGCTATCCATCAGATGTCGACCATAATCAGAAATTGTATGGATATACCCTTAATCTGGGAACTCAGTGAAGTATTATTATGAGTCTCACCTTAGTTGTTAGCACAAATGATAAAGTACAGTGTGAGAGAGGAGAACATACAAGTATTCTGGGTTGAGGGAAATCAAGGTTTAAGCTCCTTTCACTTACTAATGTGATGGTCTGGAGAAGGTTATAAGAATTTGCCAGTCACTTTTCTCTCCTGTAAAAGGGTGGGTTGAAAGTGATCCATATAACTAACTCCTGCCATGAATTAAGTTCTCAATCATAACCTCATCACTCACTTAGCCTTTAATTATATACCTAAGTCTTGTCATGTGAGCATTGCTTACATTCCAAAAGTGAGGATTTCTTTCTTATATTTTAGAGTCATAAAGAGCAGTAATTCTAGGGAGAATTTTACATCAGCCAGCTCTGTCCACAATAATTCAGTGTAACAAACCATCTTCAAATGTACTGATAGACAATAATAGGGATTTATTTTCAGACTCAGAGACCTGCTGGTCAACAGGTGGATCTGATTTAGGATAGAGCCATCTGGGGAAGTTTGACTTAGATGGCAAAGCCAGTTGGTTCAGTTCTAGGCTGGGTACTGGAGTCAACTGTATTTAATGTATCTCTGAACTGGGTCCCAGGTGGAAGGGATGGCATCTATCTCTGTTGAACTCTTTTCTTGGTGGGTCACCAGGCATAAGAAACCAGCCAAAACATGGAAGTACACCTGCTACTTTTTAATTCTAAAGCAAGTGATAAAGTAGAGTCTTACAGTGAAGTAGGAAAGCATATTCACATTGGATTGGAAGGCAAGAGAATATCTGTGGGTTCCTCAAAGTATCACATATTTCAGAGAATAGAGGATAAAGAATGAAAGCAGAAGAATCAAACAGAGAGTGTTTCTGGACTTCTGTAATAGTGCGCAAGAAATTGAATGAGAGAAATAAGGGGAAGAAAAAAGATAAGAGGAAAAGGTCACAGCAGACCTGAGGATTGAAATATAACAGTACTAAAGAGGGAGACATTCTAAAGAGACAAGATTTAAAAGTACTGTAGCAGTTAGTTTTGAAAAATGCATGCGTATTTAGCTCTCACACAAATAGAGACAGGCAGAGTAGTTATTAAAATGAACTATGTGTATTCAATATTCAGACTTATTCAAGCACAAGCTAGTTACTCTTGTATCATTTCTGGAAAATATATATTATTCAGGCAATAAAATATATGATGGATTGAAAGCCAAGAAAGTGATTAGTTTATAAGAAATAAACTTCCCACAAAATGTTGAAATCATTTTGGCAATATGTATTTACATGAAACAAATATGGTCCTAAGTAATGATTCTATTAATTAAAACGTCAGAAACTCATTCTTTAATAAATTGTTAGCTTAATTTTATTACTGTGTATAATGAAAAGTGTTTTCTTCAAAACATTATTTTGAACATATTTATTAATTAAGACTTTTCATAAGGTCAAATTCATTCTCAAAAATGGACTAGATTATTGTGAATATAAAAAAAACCCTGCAATTAATTTTTTCTAGTGGTGGCAAAGTTTCACATTTATTAAACGTAGGACAAATGGAAAGGTAGGGAAAAATAGGGTCTGCAGGTGAGCTTAGGCCAAGTAAAAGTAGGAAGAAAAGGAGAGAAAAAAAATACACCCTAAGCATAGGGCAGGCCATTGTAAACACAATAGCCTGTAATTAATTTTTTATTTAAGTGTTCTTTCAATAAATTGTCTAGATGTTGAAAATAAAATGATTAGTTAAAAATAAGAATTCTGACCTTGAAAAAACTCAGAGGAAATATATATAATTTTATGATAATGTGTGTTCTGTAACTGAGATTATACAAGAGATAAAGCCACTTTCAGTACAGGGAAAGCCTTAGTGTTATCAATGTGGGGGACTGAGTTGGAGGATATTGTGGTTTAGTTTCGGGCTATCCTTCCAAAGTTGCATGTGTTTGGAAGGTTTTTGGATCATGGGGCACTAAACTCCTAAAGGGATTTGTCCACTGATGGGCTCATAGCTGAAGTGCTGTTAGGAGGGGCCTTGGGCAGAGGAGGCTGGTCCCTGGGAGCATGACCTGGACGTGCGTATCTCCTTCTCTGCACTCTCCGTTTCCTGGCAACCGTGACATGAGCAGATTTCCCCCCTCTGCCATGCCACATCTGCCTTGGAGGCAGTTGACCAGGGACTGTAAATATGAGCCCGAATAAACTTCTCCTCCTTTAAGTTGTAGGTGTTGGGTATTTTGTTCCAGCAATAAGGAAAAGGTGAAGCAGACGTTGGGTAGGTGAAAGGTAAGGGCCATTCCAGTAGAAGAGATGATGTGCTAAGGCATAGAGAAATGACAGGTGACAATGGTTATAGGAAATAAGTAGGCTAGGATGGCTTGGTGACTGTTTTGATAAGAAGCAGCTGGAGACAAGATTGGCAGTCTAGTATGGAATCAGGGTTAACAGAGGTATTAGTCACACTGTCTGCCCTTCCTACAGCCTCCCCTTTAATTGCTCCAAAATCATGTGACATTTCCAGTCCCATAAAAATCTTGAAAGATGTTTCTATTGAGAGCTTGAGATAGACACACAAGTAGGAAACCTAGGGACATGTTACTGTCCTAAAATTCAGTCTATCGGGGAGAATCAGTCTGATCTCTATGAAGTCTTTTTTTTCCCCTTAAATTCTTTTATTGATATATTTTAGATATACAACACATTTAATTTATCATTGGGAACTTGTACCTGCACATGATGTATCTTGGTTCTTATTTTTTCCACATTCCCTGCACTCCCTTCACCCCCTCCACTCTTCTCTATTTACAAAGATTTAGTTTCCATTTTTTCCTTTTCTCATAATTTTTCCTTTCCCTTCTTTCCTTTCTCCTTCCCTTCCCACTTCCCCTACCCAGTTGGACCTTTTCTTCCTATTTCAAATTATCAATTATTCATTTTAATTCTTATTTACACTTTCAGTTTCTCACACTAGAGAAACTATTTGGTATTTACACATGTGTGTCCTATTTATTTCACTTAAGAGCATGACCTCAATATGCATCCATTTAGCTATAAATGTCTCTAGTTTCTCATTATTTATGGCTGAGTAGTACTCCATTTTATTAAAAAAAACACATCTTCTTTATCCAGTTTCCAGTTGATGGGCACTTGGGCTGTTCCCAAGCTTTAGCTGTTACAAACTGTGCCACTGTAAACATGGGTGCACATATATCGCTGTGGTATGATGCTTTTGATTCTATTGGGAAGATACCCAGCAGGGGAATAGCTAGGTCAAATGGGACCTCTAACCCTATTTTTTTTGAGATTTCTCCCTACTGATTTCCACAGTGGTTGCACCAGTCTGCACTACCGCCAACAATGGAGAAGGGTTACTTTCTCCTCACACCCCAGCCAGCATTTGTTATTGGTTGATTTCTTGATAGCAGCCACTCTTTCTGGAGTGAGGTGAAATCTCAGTGTTGTTTTCATCTGCATCTCTCAAATGACCAGTGATGTGGAACACTTTTTCCGATGTTTATTTACTGCTTTTACTTCTTTGTCTGAGAAATGTCTGTTCATTTCAGATGCCCATTTTTGAATTGGGTCTTTAAATTTGTGGGGTCTGACTTTTTTCAGTTCTTTATATATTCTAGATAGTAGTCCTTTGTCTGAGGTACAGCTGCTAAAATTTTTTTCCCACATTGTAGGTCTCTTAGCTCTGTGGGTGGTTTCTCTTGCAGTGCAGAAGCTTTTTAATAAGATGAGATCCTAGTTGTTGATTCTTTGTGCTAGTTCACTGGCAACTGAAGTTTTGTTTATAAAGTCTTTTCCTATGCCAATGTCTTCAAGAGTTCTACCTGACTTATCTTCCAGCAAGTTTAGTGTTTCCATTTTAATATTTAGATCTTTAATCCACTTCGATCTTAGTTTATTGCATGGTAATAGGTATGGGTCTAGTTTCAATCTTTGGCAGGTTGAAATCCAGTTTTTCCAACACCATTTATTCAGACAAAAGCCAATGTGGGTTTAGAAAAAAAAAGGAAGGTAGCTGACTGGATCACGTTGCTTCCCAGAACTGCATTCTGTAAACTCTTGGCCTTGAGCTTCTAGGAGTGATCTTTGGTGTAAACTAGCTCACCTTTTGTTAAATTCAATCAAACCTGAACCCTCTTCTCATATCCATTTCAAACTTTGATATTTCACAGGTGAGTATGCCAGGAAGATATTTGTATTTTATAATTTTGTAATACTATAATATCATAGAAATGACAATTCACACTTATTGAGTGCTTACTGGATGACAAAGTGTCATATTACCACACTCTACAGCTATGAATTCAATTATTATTAAATTCCATTTACACATGAGTATATTCTGAAATATGAAGTCATTCCAATCTAAGTTCTATGTACCAATCCGTAGCACTCCTACTAGAAAATTAATATATTGGTTTTGAAGACTGGTGAAAGTCATAAAAGCCAGTTAGAAGTTTATTATAGTATAGACAACACAAGGGTTTGCATGGACTGGATGAGATGGATAGAATGGAGTAAGTGGAGTAGTGTGACGATGGAAGCAATGATGGTTAATCTAAGAGATATTTAGGAACTGGAACCAACAGAATTGAGATGTGGTGAGAGGGAAAGGGGTAGAATTTTCATCATATTTATGACTAGAATAGAAGTTTTTAGTGGTGCTAGCACATGCCCTGGAAGAATGGGCACTTTAGTGGAGGCTATGGAGTCTCTGAGTGTAACACTGCCTTTGTCGCTATCTTTCTAGGTCTGAGGCTGAGCTCTTCATGTTATCCACTTCCTCTATGTCTCTTCAGCTTGTGCAGTTTTTGTCCCTTAAGCATTATTTTAGTTCACAGTTTTGGAAATTTCAGTTTATGGTGGATTGGCCTGTTGCTTTTGGATCTGGGGTGTGGCAGTGTGTAGAGGAGGAAATTACTTATCTCGTGCCAGCCAAGAGACAAAAAGAGAGGAGGGGCCAGGCTCCCAATATCCCCAGTGATCTCTGTTCTTCCTACTCTTCCTACTCGGTCTTGTGTATTAAAAGTTTCATCACCTCCCAGCAGCATCACAGTCTAGGAACCAAGCTTTGAACACGTGGAACTCGGAAACAGTTTGTACCCAAACTACAGTAAGTCCTTGACTTACAAACATTCAAGTTGTGATCTTGCACAGATAGGAATGGATCTTGCATTAGGAACATTCATAGATGGGAACAAATTGTGGAAGTAGCTCCTGTGTCTGTCTGCCACTGTCACGTACTCAAACATCACTGGATCATTTGTTCAAGAAGGTAGACAGAAAAGTATCCATCAAAAACCCTGTTCCATCAACATCAGGTGTGAGTGAAATTCCATCTCGCCCTCACCTTCTATTGATGATCCTTCAGCTCCACCACTCCCACCCACCCACTCTCCTCCAGTTCCACTCTCTTCTTGTCCGTTGTTCACTCCATGCAGTCCCCTATACGCCAGTTGTTTTGCACTGTAGCACCATTTTAAGGTAACTGTAAAAATAGTTTATCCACAGCATTTTTCTGTGTGGGCTTTGAGTTTTTTAATGCTTTACACTGTACATTTTTGTCAAAGGTACATAAGACTCACTTTGTTGGACTTAATGAACAAATCTGACTTAGGAACATTCTCAGGGAAAAGAACTCATTTGTGAATTGGGGACTTACTGTATAGCAAAGAGTTTTCAGTCCTATATCTGTGAAATGAAGCAATGAATCCTCTTCATTTGCTCCTACAATCCAGCTAGGGCTACTGTCCATCCTGATTCTTTGACAACGATCCTGGACTAAGCTCTGACACTAACATCTCTGAGAACTCCTCCGCCTTAGGTAAACTGAGGTGGTTGTTACCATATGTGTGTGTGTGTGTGTGTGTATATATGTGTGTATAT
>NW_004624811.1:1902554-1918484 GCF_000247695.1 Heterocephalus glaber | reverse complement strand
TTTGACCTTTTCTAGTTTTCTTCTTTCCCTTCCATGATCATAATACCCAGTTAAGGTACTGATCTTTTTGATCTTTTTCTCACTTCGGACTGTTTCAACAGACTCCTAACTGTTTTCCAGTCACTCCTCATCAAAATCAAAACTACCTTTGACAATAGATTAATTTTCTTGTTCTAGTAATGCCATTACCTTATTCAAATACTCCTAGTTTCTGCTGTTTGCCCACTGAATGAAGCTTACATGCTTTAAACTGCTATTTGGGGCCCTCCACAATTTTTCACTAGCCAGCCTTTCTCATTTTTATATTGATGAGTCATGAGTGACTTCTGTATCTTTTAGAATTTGGCATTCATTGTTATAAACAACGGTGATATTTTTTTCTGAGAATTGAAACACTGAAGTGATTTGTAGTTGATAAAATCTAGATAGGCAACACTTTTCTGTTATATCTATTCACATTTATTTCCTTCCTATTGCTTAGATGGAATTGCAGAATAAATCTTCAAAATAAGTTAATCTCTTTATAGGAGAAGAGCAGTTTAGAAGAGTTGTTACAGCATATCCAAGAGGAAAACACACTTGAAAATTAACAATATTTTGGTAAGCCAAAGTGATTTTTAGTCATTCTTACTGACAAAAAAGTTAATGCTGTTGTATAAATTATCATATTGTATATCTCCCTTCTCTATGATTGATAAGAAATTTTTTGATGGTGTTTTTCACATAGAATAACCTAGAATTTTCTTAATTTATTTTAAGCTTAATTTTTCTCCTGGTGTTCTCAAGCTGGTTTTTCTCCTCACCTTACTGTTATTGATGGACTTTCTTTTGCCTGTGGAAGGGTTCAGAAGTTCTCTTTGTATAACCCTCCCAACCTGGTCTAAACTCCTGAGGACTTCTGGTTCCACTCCACCATTGCTCTCTTCCTTGTAAAGACTTCAGTGTGAATCCAGTGCTGTCCTTTCAAAGCAGGCAAATGGCTCCTGCAAGATTTTTGTACTTGCTAATACACATACTGCCATCCTTTGTCTCTGTCCTATTGCTACTGAAAGGTCAGAAACCCTCACCGCTTTCTGTTGTGGCTTTCCTTCACTTCTAGGTTCATTTCTTTTTTAGACCCAAACTATTAAACATTTTATACCTTCTGTTTAAAAACCACACATAGGTTGGCATTATGTTTCAAATGAGAATGTCTTTGAGCTATATATATATATTTTCATTTTTTAAAGATTGCTGTACTAGAGTAAAAGTCTATGTCAACTATCCACTCTTTCCTACTTTCTCTAGTAATGAAATATGTAAATCCTTAGGACTAAATATCACACACTGACATGGAAATGGTGGCTTTAGAATCTGTGATGATTTTAAAATATAACCTCAAACTCTTTTATACTTCCTTCATCCAGAAATGGCTTGTAGGCTCTTGTCCCTTGAATCTGGGGAGCCTTGGGATATTTGACCAAGAGAATGATGAAACTGTTACTGTGTGACTACGAAGCCTGAGTGTCCTAGTTTGTTTTATGCTACTTTAACAGAATACTACATGCTGGGTAATTTATAATGACTGTAATTTATTTGGCTCATGGTTCTGGGGATGGGAAATCCAAGACAGAGGGACAAACACATAGAAAGAGGCTTTGTGCTGTGTGATCCCATGGCAGAAGTTGGAAGGGGAAGACAGGGAGGTGGACCAAACTCATCCTTTTATCAGGAGCCCACTCCCACAATGGTTAACTCCCTCCTGGGATTACAGCATTACTCCACTCTTGAGCAGAGCTCTGGAGACTTAATAGCTTCTTAATACTGTAGCATTGGAGGACAAAACATGAACTTTGGGGGATACATTCAGACTGGAGCATTAGGCCACAGAAGACCATGCAGCTTATTTTATGGGATACTTATTCTTGGGGTCCTGAACCACCATGCTGTGAGTCTGATTATTTTGAGGAAGCCAGGCTTTGGGGAAGCTCAAGCAACATGGAAAGGCTACCTACTCAGCATTTGGAGTGAAAACCCTGCCTGGTCCCTATTTTAGAATGTATCAGTACCAGGATTCAAATATGTGAGTGAAAATATCTCTAAATGATTTCAGCTATAGTCATTTAAATATTCACAGCTGAAGTACCATACATGTTGCGCTACAGTGGCCTATCCAAATTTCTTACCTGCAAAATTAATTTTATTTTAATAAGTTTTGCTTCAATACATTTTACAGTGTTTTAAAATACTGCAATAACTCTAAATGTCACATCTGAATGGGTTGTTTTATTTCTAATTTTAGGTTTCTTCATCTCTAAAAAGAAAATACTAATGATCTCTTTTTTGTTGGCTTTGAGAATTGAATGAGAGAATGTGTGTAAGCCTAAAAAACCAGAACCCAATTCAGGCTATCATTTCTGTTATAAGCAATAATAATAAATATTGCTCTGCTTTTAGTGAGACTAATGGTTGCTTTTTTAAAAATAAAAGTTTCTTGTAAAATACATATAACATTTGCTATCCTAACCATTTTTAGGATCAGTAGTGTTAAATATATTTATATTGTGCATCCAATTTCCCAATTCTGACCTTGCAAAACTGACACTCTATATCCATTAAACAAGACCTCCTAATTCCTTTTTCCCTCCAACTACCAGTCTGGATTCTGTCTATTTGAACTACTCCAGGCATTTTAGGTATCTCATATAACTGGCGTCAAATGATATTTCTCTTTTAGTAACTGGCTTAATTTCATTGGCTAAATGAACTGAAGGTCATCCACGTTGAAGTACACATCAGAATTCCCTTCCCTTTTAAGGTAGATTCATATTTAATTGCAGGTATATACCGTATTTTGTTTATCCATTCATCCTTGGATTATTTGAATGTTTTGGCTCTTTTAGAAATATGTATATAAATACTTTTAAGCCCTGTTTTCATATCTTTTGGGTATATATCAAAAAGTGGAATTACTAGATTACATGATAATTCTATTTTTAATCTTTTGAAAAACCATCCTCCTTTTTCCAGAGTAACAACACCATTTTATTTTCCAGCCATTATTGTATGTGTTCCAATTTCTTCATATCCTCACCAAAATTTTCTGTTTCTGGTTTATTTAGGTATTTTTAATAATAGCCATGCTAATGAGTATGAAGTAACATCTCACTAAGGTTTTGATTTACTTTTCTATAATGATTAGTGACGTTGACCATTTTTTTATCTCTTATTGGCCATTTTTTTATCTTCTTTGGAAAAATGCCTATTATAGTTCATTGCCCAGTTTTAATCTAAATTTTCCTTCCTTCTTTTCGCTGTTGAGGTACAGATGTTTATATACTCTAGATGTTAACCCCTTATCAGATATATGATTTACAAATATTTTCTCTCATTCTTTGAGTTTCTTTTTTTATTCTATTCTTGTGTAGTGTTTTATTTTTTGGAAAGTATCTTGATGTATTATTAATTGAAAATCAAGAGTTAACAATATATCACCATAAATCTAACTGTGATAGAATTAATCTTGAATTAGAAATGACTCTCATGTTAAACTAAGTTTCACTTTGAGACTGACAGCATGGAAGTTTTGTTGAGGCAATCAGATAAGTACAGTAACACTCCTTACCAGCGTGATTTATGGATTTATAAGAAAAGAAAGCTTCTTCAGTTCTTGGGATTTTGTCAGTCTGTACTAACTCCTAGTGAAATACACAGTGTCTGTCAAGTGCTGGACTGGCACCCTGACTGTAACTCACAGAAGTCATTGTACTGACTTCTACCCATCATGCCTTGCGACTTGTTGATGGACAAACCTCTGTAGTCACTGCTGCAGCCTCGAGGTGTGAGCAGTAACTTATTGTAGTAGTTATCGATCTTATTTTGGCTTCAGGTGCTGATGTATATATAGCAGGACGATCAGTTTTTCTTTTCTTTTAAGGAGTTCAGTTTACATTTCCGTGGAGTTGCCTTATAATTACATATCTCAAAGTAAGTTTTAATTGATTGCTTGAAGTTTTCTCCATTCAGATATGTTTAAGTCTTCATTATGTATTACTTTATCCCAGATCCCTTAAGAAAAGATTTACGTTCAGTTCAGATTCACTGGCTAGAAATTAACTTCTCCTTGGTTAAGAATCAGTATGAGAATTCTATGTAGGATTTTAGAAAAATAATAGGAAATTCTTATGGTAGGTTAAAGGTCATTCACCTTTAGGCGAAATCTTGACCTTTTAACATATGAGACATAGTGAATTAAGCTTAATACACACATTTTGAGGCACTGGTCAATAAAATGTATTGCCAGAAGTTTAAAATTTCACCCATGCTTCAAACCTTAAAGAGTGATGTAGCACATGCTCTCTTGAACTTTTGAATATTGGAAATATGAGGATAAATTGTTAGATTTTGATGTAAGTCTTTTCAGGTATGTAGCCCAATTCTTAACAGGATCTATTTAAATACTTTCAGGTTCTGAATCTCTGAATATGTAAAATACTTAAAGATGCATTAATTATACATTTATCTTGAGAAACTGGTGGAAGGATGTAAGGAGAAAATATTCATATTTTGGAATGAAAGGAAATGGAAGCCAAGAAATCTGGATTCAAGATCTGCACTTGTCAGTAATTATCTCTGTGACCGTAAGCATGTCACTCATACTTTCAAGCTGTCATTTTCCTAATTAACTAAGCCCATGCAAGCCTCTAACATTTAATTTTCCTATATGTCTACAAAAATTATACAAAAAGGTAGGGAAAATGCTTTCCCACTTACCCACAAACACACACATTTCCTTTTGTTATCTTAACTTCATGTCAATTTTTAGTTTTGTCAGCTCATCCCACTTTAAATAACAATCCACACACCCATGCTTACTTGCTTAATTATTTATATATCACACTCAGAGGGGACATTACCATGAATCCATTATGGATGCAGAATGGACAGAATGAATACATTATGGAACCTGTCCCTGATAGTCAGGATTTCTGAGATATAGTTGTATTATTCTGGCAAGGCATCAAGTAATAGCTGAATATATCAAAATAAGAAGTAAATATTAATATAAAAAATGAAAAGTGAGTTTCACTACAGTTTAATGTGGATATTAATATCATCATGACAGATGAGTGTGGCAGTTCTCTTTTTATTCTTAATGTCTAGATAATAGGAAAGTGAGCAGAAGGGGAAAACAGGGGAAAGGATTGATAATCACTAGCATATTGGAAAGGTTAAAGTAACTGGGATGTGTAGCTTGCATTGATAAATCTTGGGGAAAATCAATGACTACTTGTTAGAAATTAAAGTGATGCTTTTCAGATTTAAGAGGTAAAACCAGCCAGAAAGTGGACTTTTGGTAAATTCAACTGGTTTTGTAGAAGTAGAGTTTTATTCAACATGAGGTAAAACTTTCTAACAATTTGAACAGTCTAATAATAGATTGGCTTCCTCATGGGATAGACTGTTTTCCATGAAGGGTCAGAAGTCAGATTAGTAGATCAATTTAAATGGTGTGCCAGGCAAGTAACTAAATAACAAAGTGGGTCAGCTGGGACAAAAGATCAGTATACCATCCACTGAAAGTTTGCCAGATTTTCTGATTTTTCTAAAGAAACAGGAAATCATGATTTTTGTGTTTGTCTCCTGGTATATACATGTTGGCTTGAAAATTTTTTAGAGTATCTGTGGACTTAACAAGATCCACCTGGTTTGAGGACAGACTGATCTATCTCGTTTGCTCTCGGAACTCTATTGCAGCTATCTAGCTGCGTTGTGGTCTATAGACCAATAAGAGAGTATTCAATCAGGTCACTGAACTTAAGGAATGATACTACTTATGATTAACTTTATGGGATAAAACCACTGGCTGCACCTCATTGCATGTATGCATGACAGAATACGTATTCCAGAGCTACCTATAACTTAATATTCAATATTACACCTCCCTCTGCTTAAACATCCTCCCAATGTCTCTGGAAATTTGTGTCAGACCAATTTCCCAGTTCTTTTTGTTCTAGGATTCTGACATCTGACAGGTTTTTTTCTCCTCTCTTAATAGCTCCTTGGTCCCAAGCTTCGTGTTCAGTTACTTACATTTCTTGATGAAGTTCAGCTCCTCACAACTCTTCATTAAATTTCTGTTTCTACCTTTGCTTATTGAAACCTGGTCCTAAGTAGGTTCAAACCTTTTAAGCACACAGAACACTAGTAGAATACTGAAAAAATTCTGCTTCTTTTAGAATGTGCCATTTTCAAACAAAATGGCAAATTAAGTCACAAGAAATATTTCTGAAAATGAAAGCAGAGGTCTTCAGAGTTTGTTATAATGGATTATTTGAGCACGTTTTGGGAAAGATTGCATTATGAGTGGAGAGACACTTGAATTGGATCTTGGATTTCATCACAAGCTTTGGAAGTTGTCCCTGTCATTTACCTTTCCTATGCCTCAGTTTCTTCATCTTTATTGAAAGAATATATAATTTATTATTCAGGATTGTTTTAAGGATCAACATTTATAAGTACCAATCACAGTCTGATTTAAATCTGTTCAAATTCCACAACATATTTTCTAATTTTGAAAGACACCCCCAAAAGTCACTGTGCTAAGCATATTAGTTGGGGCTCTCTGAAGCAACAGAGCTGTGTGTGTGTGCATGTGTGGGGTAGACTTGTAGCCAAGCCGAAGTGTGATTTACTAGCAGAATCTCTCTTCCTTGGGGGAGAAAAGATGTTTTCTTAAGCCCTTCAACTCAAGACCACCCTTGTTGTGGTATGGAGGGTGATCTGTTTTGTTTATTCCAGGCCCATTAATTTAAATGTTAATAAGTTAATCACACTTAAAATATTTTCACAGAAAAATCTAGAATAATGATTGACCAAAAGTCTGGGTACCATGATGTAGCCATGGTAATACATATAATTATCCATCATGTTAAGTATGATTTAAATCTAATTTTGAATTTGGTGTCAGACAAAGAAAAACATATTTTATGTTCTATAGTCTTTATGAAGAAAGACAATTTCTTCTTAAAAGGTAATTTGTACATTAAATTGTAAAATATGGTTTCTCATATAAAATCTTGTGGATGTTGACCTATATTATTGGTGGGGATTTTAAGAATTACTGTTTTATAATAAACAGAGAAACAATTTTTGTATGATTCTTTGTCCATAATTCAGTGAAGGTCATTTTTCTCAAGGCCACTTGGTGATTTGTTTTGGGGTACATTTCTAACTCCCACAAGCCTCTCATGAATTGAAGGAAATTTATAAATATGTATCTACTTTTACTTTTTTAGGGCCCAACTAAACTTTTTAGATATGTTTGAATTGGGAATCATGCCATCTTCTGTATCCAATCTGTCATCAAATCCTGTCATTTTTGACTCCAACATTCTTTAAAAATTGTGCATTCCACTCCTTGTTGCCAATGCCTTAGTTTAATCTCTCATTGTTTCCTTACATAAACCTTGGCAATAGCTTCCGAAGTTATCTCAGTTTGTGCTTGGTCACTTCAAATGCTGTCTTCACACAGTCACCAGACAGTCTTTTCCCAGGACACAATTATACCATGCCTTTGCTGGACAATTATCTCTAATATCCCAGTGTATAAAATCCAAAGTTTCAGCTTTGCTCTTCCACATGCACCTTGACCTTTGACCATATCAAATTATGTAGAATATTCAGAATTTGCTATTCCTCCAGACACTCATGAAGGAGCACACAGTTGTTTCCTTTGCTCAGAATGAGCTACCTTTCTCCTCAGCCTAGACAATCCCAGTCATTCCTTAAGATTCAACTTAAAGGTCACTTCCTTGACAGAGTTTTCCTGGCACACATAAGCAAGAGGCTACTCCTTCCTAGGGTCTGAGATTAGGATACAAGGTAGAAATCTCAGTTGCCATTAACCTTAAAAATCCCTTAAATTGTCCAATATGTGAGTCTATATTCATGCCAATACACTATTACTCTTTTAGTTTCACACAGCATCTTTTCCCTCAGATATTGGAACAGTTTGTGGTTTCATTAATTAAGCATCAGTAAAGCAATTGGCTTATATTCACTTATAATTTATGATTTTATAAATATACACACCCACATATGTATGTGTATAACATATATATATATATATATGATAAAATACATAATTTTTTCAAAACTAGATAGGTCCTCAATGGTCCACAGAGAGGTGCGTGCTCGTGGACCTGAGGTGGATTATGAGAATTTTTGCAGACCATCTATTTAAATTGTTACTTTCTCCCTTCACTCTTGGTCTCTCTCTCTCTCTCTCTCTCTCTCTCTCTGTTCTCATACTTTAATACAGGCAAGGTTATATAATTATTCTGAACCTTGCGTAACTTAATTCAACTCTATTAACTTAGGTAAAACAACCACCACCCACAAAATGGCAGCATCTTTGCTTATTTCCTCCCTGGTCTGCAATGTTTCAAATCCTTTCAATGACCGATTCTCAGAATAATATGTATTATAATTTTGGTGCATCCTTATTTTAACATTGGAGTACTCCCACCATGGTGCAAATCTTTGTTTCTCCTCAGGAACACTCAGATCACCCCAGAGCGGACAGCTCCATGGATTTAGAACTGTAGTTTCAATCTCTGCTTCTCTTCCTCACACATATTAGGAAGTCACCAGCTGTTGAATCAATGGAAAAAATCTTTTAAGAGAAGACAAATGCCAGGCATTGGAATTCTCTTCGGCAGACCTTCCCGTGCGCTGAGGAGGAAGTGTAACAGGTCTGGCTGTTTGAGACCAGGTTCTACACAGGGACAAATCCAGTCTATTTGGTAGGCTTGTAAAAAATAATATAGGACAGTTAAAATACAGCATAAATGCTAAATAATAAAGTGACAAGCACAATATGTCAGGGGACGCATAGAAATGCAACTATGTCTGTAAAACATTTACTGTATTTTGTCTCTAAAATGTACAACAACAACAACCCACCAAATGGCGGCATCTGTGCTTATTTCCTCCCTGGTCCTCGATATTTGGAATCCTTTCAATGTTCAATGCCCAAAAAACGCAATAAATATTTTTACTTTGATACATCTTTATTTTAACATTGGAGTAGATACCAGCCAGGATGGTGGGGTTGCTCCCATCATGTGACTCTCCCCCCACCATCCGAAGTGTTTACGGGCGAGAACAGATCCATTGAGCGTCAAAGGCAGCGCTGGAGAGTCCTTCTGAGGGCTAAGTGAGGGGGGCCCAAGAGGTTCGCTTCTCTTAGGCTCCCTCCTCCCTAGCTCTGGGTGGGGTAGGAGTCGGCGAGGGTAGGTACTGCGAGCTCTGATCTCTGGGAGCAGCAGGTGGCGCCACTGTCCTCTGTCCTGCTGCTGCCGGTCTGCGTCAGGGATAAGTCCGGAAATAGGAGTTTGTAAGAAAAGCTGGTCGAAGGCTATGGAGCTCTATAGGTTGGGTCAGGAATGGGTAGATAATACAGAGATCAGAATGTTACTTATCACATCCGAGGAGAGATTCTAATCATGTGGTTTGATATTGTTAAACTCAAATTTATGGACAGGAGATATTGTTTAGCTTAGGGTATTAGTCAATTATAAATTTATTAACAAGTTAATTGGCGAAGTTCCTAAAGGCATAAAAATGTGTAGAAAACAAGCTAATCTAAATTAAACAAAGTCACTCTAAGTTACTTCACACATATACAGCAGTCCACTGAAGGATGTGTTTATCTGCTTGTCCTGTTAGGCATAGTCCCTCCGTTCTGCAGTAGTTGGTTTCTTGAGGAGACTGTGGCTAGGCTAACTGATCAAATTCCACTCCTCTCATTTGCTCTGAGTTAAGTTTAGAAGACAGAAGGGATCTATAGCCAGCATAATATTCTACAACCTAATAAACATTTTGAAACAATATCTCTGGTTTTCTCTTGCATGTACACTTTACAATTCTTTTTTCACTTTCACTTTTAATTCATGTTATCTTGCAGAAGTTTGTATGCTCTTAAAATCTTCTTCAAATGCTCTCTGAGATAAGAAGGGGCAAGCATGTGATTAATTATATAATTATAGGAAAGCTCCATTAGTTATCAATTGCTAGGTACCATGAATCAATAGACTTGCTCCTGCCTTCAAGAAGTTTACAACAAAATGATGGGCATTTGAGAAAATGTGTCCTAAATACAGACTTTTTAAAAATATAAGTTAGATGAGTAGTGATATTTCAGAGTAAACTCTAGGGAAAGAGGAATACTTGATTCTAAGATTAGCTTTGTAGTTCTACTGTTGGCTTTGTGTGGCCTCCAGCGAGATAGATAACTCTTTCTAAACATCAATTTTTCATTACTAAAGGGCAGATTCATCCTGGGACAGTCAAACGCTTGGATAATGTAAAGGGATGAAAGGCATGATGTACTATATTTGACTATTGTGTAATATTTGTTTATAATACCACTGCCAGCAAGAGTAGTAGAAAGATCAATTCATATACTAAGAAAAAGATATATTTTCACTGAAAGTCAGCCTATTTCTTATTGGGAAATGCTGTACTATTAAAACTATAGGTACAGTAGATGCTGTTTTCATTTCAAGCTTCTATTTTCAGCAGCTTCAGACAATATTTGGCATTGTGTTCTTTAGTGTCAGAAAGTAAATATTTTTGAAAAAAATGGAAACATAAGTCTCTAGAGTTTTAAGCCTAGAAAACAAGGAAGTTGAAGAGAATAAAATTAGGACTATTCCCCATAACTATTATTCAGCAATTTAAAAAAATCTAGAATAAAAATACCTGACATTTCCATTGAATTACTTTCCCAACTATTTTGTTATTTTTCAGTGCCTTACCTGTTTTTTAAAAGAAAACAACATATGTAACAGATGCCACAGAGTCATTACTTTGTAGAAATTGAGAGGAGATTATTTTGGACGGGTGGAGAATAAAAGAGGTTGGAGCTGCAGGAGTTGGGTAACTGGATTCTTGTCCTTAGGTTTGGTGACTTCATGGAAAGCATGCATGGACTGGGAACAGTAGAGTGGTAGTAGGCTCTGGGGTCAGACAGACATGGTGGAACCCAGCTTTCTCTGTGACACCAAGTCCCTTAACTTCTCTTATCCTTGGATTCCTTGCATAAAGTAGATGCAATGAAATCAGCTTACTAAGGGAATGAATAACACATACACAGTTTAGAGTTCAGATCCAGACCATGGCAGAGGCTCAATGGGTGGAAATAAAGACTGGCAATACATATGGAGCTCAGGGGTAGAGCACATGTTTAGGACATGTGAGGGCCTGGTTTCAATCTGAACATGAAAGAAAGAAAGGAAGAAAGAAGGAGGGGGAGGGGGAATAGGAAAGAAAGGAGGGGGAGGAGAGAGAGAGAGAGAACTAACAGGCAAGGAATGACTAATTCAAGATTATATCCTTTTATTCCTTTGACATATTTGGGAGAATAGAAACGATGTCTTTGCTTTGTGGCTTTACTCTTTTGGGATGGCAGATGGCTTTTGATGGAGTACTGTCATCATCTTTAAACTGGTGCACAAGGCCAATCTCCTATTGCTTCCCCCCCAGTTTCAAAAATATCATTCCTTCCATACTCTCATTTACCACTGAAATCTGCCTTATCAATAAACAGCTTCCATGGGATCTGATTTTACCTGCTGTCTTTATTTATTTTCAGAAGGCTTTTCAAAAAATTTTTAAAGTAGCCAGCACAAAGTCATGCATTTTAGTTTTCTTCATATTTTTTCTCATGTTCCCATGTCAGTGAAAGACCAGCCTCATGCCCTGCCTTCTGCTGCTTTTATTCCCCAAACTAAAGTGCTTGCCTTTGGTGTCTGCTGAAGCCTGGCAGCTCTTCCTGAATACATGTTCTAGGAAAGACACCCTGCCCAGCACGGTGCATACCAAGAGGGAACTGTTCACCCAGCTTCAGGTACACTATAAATGAAATTTTCTTATGTTTCCTGAAATTGAATTTGATCTCTACTTTGAATTCCTTGTTGCACTAAACTATAACTACTTAATATCAATCAAGTTTGGGCTCTATCTTTTTTTCTCCTGGTTTTGTATTTTAATCCAAGGAAATTTAGGAACCACCAGGAGATGGACGTAATTCTTAGTATTTTCACTGACAAATGTTGACATCTGCTGAGATGTCTTCATGTGGGGATGGTCCCGAGTCTTTGGTCTATATGCCAACTCCCTTATTCAGCCCTACCAACCTCTAATTCCAGACCGAACCCCTGATAACACCAGGCTCTGAGTACATAGCCACTGCTTGCTTGTGCCTCCAAGGAGGCTGCTGTGCTCCTGTGTGCATTGGCTGCCCAGGCTCCTTTTCTGCCATTCAGTCCTCAGAAACCTGGGAGAGAAAGTTTAAATCCATTAAAGAGGAAATTGAGGCTCAGGGAAGTTTAGGGTCTTGTTCATTGTTATATATTTGACAAGTGGAGATGCACACTTTCAAAGCCAAATCCAACTAGCTTCATCATTTAAGTTTCTTCCACATGCTGGACTGCCTCAGTCATGTGAATTAAAATATGAGTCACTTTTAAATTTTCATGCTGAAACTTACTATCTAGTGCCAACTTCTAATAGTTTAACTCACAATTTTCAGCTAAATGTCACCTGGAAAGTAAAAGCCAGAGCTTTTAGGCAAAGTTTCTCAAAATTTACTCTATATTAGGATTGCCTATACTGCTTATTAAAAATTCTTATTCATGGGCCTGATCTTAGCCCTACAGAATCAGTTTCTCTAGCAAGTGGACCATGGAATCTGTATTACAAATAAGTTCACCCCATAATTATTATTTGTGACAAGTTTACAAAATTTTCACACCATTGTTTTAATATGTATGGATAAATCTATTTTTATCTGGATAAGCAGGGCTAGAAATAGATGAAATATCAGGTGTTATAGTTTAGAAGTGGCTTATCAGGGCCACTATTGTAAATTTTGTTGATGGAGGAATGACCTTGATATTGAGAAAAAGAAGAAAAGAGATGAACAAAAGGTGGATTCCTGAGATAAAGCCTCCTGACTTTTCCCGAAAGGAGTCCCGAGTGAGCGTAAGAGCTGGTGAGAAAACAACAGATTTAAAATCTCAACTAACTTTTGAGTTAAGATCTATACTCCCCAGTGAAATAACTCTGTTGTTATTTTTAATTCCCCTTGCCCAAATACCCTAAGGCATTAAGATGCTTGATATAGCAGTTTCTAGGTGCAAGTACATTTTCAGAACCCAAAGCAGCTTTTCTACGTTATTCTTCACATCACAGTCAAAATGTGTTAGATGAGTTAAATGCCTGGGTTCAAAATTTCAGAAATTTGCACCTAAATTGCACCTGTAAAATATGTCCTCACTCATGTATGCAAGTCATTTACTTGCAAATCATTGTTTTGCATATGCAATTACTTGCTTGCATCTGGATATACATTTTGTGGAACAATTAAGTGTTTACTTTAGAAAATTAAATCACTAATTTTATGTTCATTTGTATAAGACTTAGAACTTAAACTTCCAGAATTATTTTTAGGTAATAAGATCAATATATACTAAGTGGTGGGGGAGAGGTGCATTCTTCTACCCATGTACTGATTTGAGAAATGTATCTCCAATGCCTGTTCTGGTCAGGTGCTGTGCTAGATACAAGAGGCACGATGATAAACCAACAGTCTTGCCATCAAGCACGGATATGAATGCTATACATAGTTGGGTTTAGGCAGGCTGACAATTTCTTAGTATATTGTTTGATATTGTACAAATGAGCAACTTTCACTATTTATAATTGACTGTCTTGAGTTATTTCTGAGTATGTGCTATATTAATATGAAAATTGACAGTAGTCATTTTGTCTCCACCAACTCCAAGTAATGGAGTGAATAATAAAGTGGAGAGCTCATCTCTGAATCCATTATTCTTGATAATTCACAAAATCAGTATCATTGTCTATCTTTTGTGGGATTGCTGGGTTCTGTGCCAGACAGTAGGTAGATGACTAATGGAATCCTGGCTTAGTGAAATTTAAGGGTTCAACTAGTCTTTGAATGAACATCCTTCTTTTGAGAGGCTATTCAGGGGGTTTGAGAGCTTTCTCACTTTTCTCTGGTCATAAAACTAGATTTTAAAATACCTTTCTGATAACGACTTCAAGATTAGAGCAATATTGCTTTATGTACCAACACATTACTTCAAAACATATCAAAACACATGTACATACATGCATCTTGTTTTTAGAAAGCTTAGATAAAACACTGGCCAAATAAATGTATTAAATTTATCTTTCAGAACCTAATATAATAAAGCAATTTATAGGTATTTTGGATCAGAAGAATCTTGAAGGTATTTTTGGTTCAGTTATCTTACTTTACAAATAAGTAAATGGAGGCCTAAGTAGGTTCAATGAGTCTTAAAGAATACATAGAAGTTGGGGTGGGGATTTAGCTCAGTGGTTTCAATGCCTGCTGCGCAAGCAAGTGCAAGGACCTGAGTTCAATCCCTGGTACCAAAAAAAAAAAAAAGAGTACATAGAAGCTAAGAAAAGGTCTGCTGTACAGGCATTCATTACTTTTAAACAATGTAACAAAATGTAATGGAAACTAACTAACTTACATCTTTTTGGATACAGATTATCTTTAGACAAAAATGATATGAAATGAGAAAGAGTCAGAGAAGCAGCAAAACCCTGTATTTTCTATAAGTAACCAGAAAGCTTGACACCAAAGCTTGATGGCCAATGAAGACGAGAGGCAGTGACAGTAAGGAAAAGAATAAGGGAGAGACATATCTAGGAATTTATGTATTTACACACTGTTTTGTTTTGTTCAAATCAGGGTCTGAAAAGGAAACAGATGTCAAGCATAAATTAAGAATACTTCAAGAAAATTTATTTACATAGGAACAAATTACAGAAACGTGGGCTTGATAGAAGAACTACAATAAATAGTACTGTGGTGCTGGGTAACCATGGCACTACTATCATGGCGAAGTTATAGGAATGAGGCAGAAGAGTACTTATAGAACCCAGACAGAAAGACTGTTTTAGAGAGGGCTATCTTGAGAAGAGCCATGGTTTTTCTGTGAAGAGGCACAACTGGACTGAGATAACTCTTTCTCCAAGAGGAAAAAACATCCCAATATCACTGTCTCCCCATGTCTGATTTCCTGCAGGCTTTCCTGCTACTGAGTATAACAGGAAGCCAGAGAGCAAGGAAGCCCAATGAGGTCATCCATCAAAGAGGGAGAAGGCAGGGGAAGAAGTATGATGAAGGATTTGGGGTTGTAAACAGAAGATATGAGGTACACTTCCAAAATGAAGGATATGTATGATGTCACAAGATAGTGTAAGTTGAAATGCAGTGGAACAAAAAGAACAAAAAGAAAGAAAAGGAATTGATGCCACTGAAACCAAAGACCTACTATAGTTTACAGCTAGGTGTCCTCCAGGAGCCTCATGGTTCAGAGGTGGAACTTTTGGAAGGTTATTGGATGATGGAGGTGCTGCAGCTAAATACGCTGTTAGGAGATGGGGTATGGTCAGAAGAAGGAAATCACTGGAAGCACTGGGAGTCTATCTCCCCTCTAGCCCTCTCTTTTCCCTCTGCTTTTTGGCCAGCACAGTGTGAGTAGCTTCCTGCTGCCAGGCCCTTCTGCTGTCTTGGAACCAGCTGGCTTTGGACTGAAAACACGATCCCAAATAAACCTCTCCTTTTTTATTTTAAATTCTTTTATTGGTACATTTTAGGTATACAATACACTTACATTTCTCATTGGGAACTTGCACCTTTACATGATATATCCTGGTTCTTATTTTTTCCCCCTTCCCCTGCCCTCCCTTCAACCCCTTCATCCCTCCCTATTTACAAAGACTTCATTACCATTTTTCCATTTTCTCATATTAATTCCATTCCCTTCTTTCCTTTCCCCTACCCCTCCCACTTCCCCTACCCCTTTGCCTCTTTTCTTCCTA
>NW_004624811.1:1879999-1897580 GCF_000247695.1 Heterocephalus glaber | reverse complement strand
AGGTGGTTGAGCATCAGAGTGTTCCATCTCATTTCCCTTTGGGGTTGCTGTAGGTGATGTGGAAGTCTGGTTTTGAGACTTATTTACATGTCTTCTCATTTCAACATGGTAGGGGGTTTTGCTGTTCGTGTCACTCGGCTCACCTCCTCTGAGCTGGGAGAGGTGGGACAGTGGCTTGGAAGCACCTTCCTCAGAGCTGGGAGCGGTGGAATGGCAGTTCAAAAGTCTCTTCCTCTGGACCAGGAGTGGCAGGATGGACAGAGCCCCGCAAGCCCCTTCCTCTGAGCTGGGAGTGGTGGGACGGTGGCTCAGAAGCTCCTTCTTCTGGGCTGGGAGCAGCAGGCTGGATGGTGGCCCAGAAATCCCTACCTCTGGGTCAGGAGCAGTGGGACAGATGTCAGCCTGGAAGCCCCTTACTCTCTCTCTCCTCTTTTATCTTGTGGGTGTTGAATGCTTTGTCCCAGCAATGAGAAAGAGATTAATATAAAACCCTCTTATACAGCTGTTAATATGAGTTGGACATTTATTTATCACTGATGTAATAGTTCAGAGATAGGTAGTGTTCTATCGCAGGTGACAACTCTGCTCCATGAGAAGATCAGCTGACAAATTTATTATATCTTTATTCTTTGTTCAGTATCATTAGAATTGTTTTTTAGGTAGCTCAAATGAGTGTAGAAAGCAAGCATCTTACTGTTAATAAATTTTACTAAGACATTGCACACATCACTTTCATATCAACAGTCCTTCTCTCTAACTCAGTGTTGGATTCTCCTGTGATATGCTGTTATTTACTTTACCTTGGCCACCTGTTAGGTCAAGTATTTGGGCAACCAGGGTAGACCAGAGTCTTGCCCTCAGAAAGCCAGGCTCTCTATTTGCCCACTCTGGTCAGTTAGGTTTCCTGTCTAGATTTCTATGTAGATCTTCCTATGTAGATCTTCCTATCTAGACTGTCTCCCCATATCTGGATTTAGTTGGAACACAATGCCAAAGGGCACTGTGTTTGATTCTCTGAGGGAACTGTGTTTGAGTCAGTGGGCCAAATGCACTGTATGTGTATGTGTAGTTAATTTTTCATGGGAAAACTTAGTCCTCTGAGAAAGAGAAGAATGAAGGAATGGAGGAATTCTTTAAAGCACAGCACTTCTTTGTAGCCCACCTGGAGAGGTTCTATGCAATAAACAGAAGCAACTGCCCAGCAACAAGCTATGTACTACTGAAATATTATTTTATATTTTATACATCTCATTTCTCTTTATTCTTATTTTTGGTTCTCTGTATTTACACTTACTCAAAAAGTATTTTTAGTTTCATTCTTGATTCAGTCTTTGTGTTTGGTGGAAACTGAGATAGACTACACTTAGTCACACGTGACTGATCAGACCTGTTACCTGATGAAACTATAAGTAGAGAAGTGTTGGCACAAGACAAATGAGAGAAATATGGACTTTTGGACAAGTAAGAAACTTTTTCTAAAGGTTAACCAAATAAATTCAGGAATGACAAAAATAAAAAAAATAAAACAAAGTAAAATGCATAGTAGAACATTTTACTCAAAAGTTTGATTTAACTTTTATAGAAGCCATTATTAAAAACAAAATATTGGTCATTCCTGTGTGCATCATACGGAGAGAAAGAGGGAGAGAGAGAGAGAGAGAGAGAGAGAGAGAGAGAGAGAGAGAGAGAGAGAGAGAGAGAGAATTGAATGTTTAGAATTCCTAATTCTTGATATGAAGATCTGACTGAGTTCCAAATTCATTATGAATTCCACCTGAAGTAAACAATACATCTAACAGTGACTTTATAATAAATATCTGGTAATCTCAGGCAATTGGAAGTTTGAAACTGAGCATATTAAGTTTTATTCTGTGGGTTTTTGGTATCATTAGGAACTAGGTTCTTTTTATGTTCTGCCCTTCCATCTTTAGTATGCTATTTCAGTCCTTTAGTTTGTCTTCTCTTGGTGGTGAGATACCTGCCTGTATTCTAAGCATCCAAGATAGGAAGTAAAGAAGTGGGTGTAGGGTGAGGGCAGAGTTGTTTTTAATCTCATGTCTCCCTTGTGTTGGGATGGGGAAGATCCTCCCTGGAATTTGCTTGCAGTAAATTCTGTTCATGTCACACTACTCAAACGGAGTCATCATGGCCACTCCAACTTGAAAGGAGGATGGGAATATGAACACCTGTCTCTTAGAGCCTAGAAATCTGGCAAGAGGAAGGGGTTGAGAAAGGCAACTGGAGGAAACTGGCTGTGTTCTTAGAGGTTCTCATGATGAGAAGTACTCTGATACAATGAATTACATATTGCAGTAGGTATATGACATATTCCCTATAGCTATATTTTAAGTGCTTTTGACATAAGCCGATGCATTACACTATCATATAATGAGCAGGAATCATTCCTCATCCTTGGGATAGATAGGTACAAATCATATAGCCTAGATATGTAGGCAACAGACTTGACTTACATATTTTAGAGTAAGAGAGAAAGTACAATAGTTGGTCCTAGTGTGCTGAAATCTTTTCCTGAATCTTATTTATCTTGATTTTCTTATTTATCTAGATTTTCAAGGATAATATATATGGCACTGACATCCAGATTACCCCATGGAAATGTCTGAGCATGATTTTTTGCTTTTTGCCATTTGTACATAAACCCAGAATTACTAAGAGATAATCAAGTCATAGGTAAAGTTGCCTAGTTTGGGGTCAAATCTAAGAAATCTAATATAAATGTATGCATGCTATCTCTGCTTGGATGTAATCATGCCAGGGAGCCAGCTTCTGCTCAGAAAGTTGTTTCAAATTGGCTGCATTGCCTGCACAAATGGGCAATAAAGGCCCCCAAGATATATTCCATATTTTATTACAGAAATAATTATACCTGAAGAATTTTAGGGCAAGTGAAATCACATGCTTGCCTGGACAAAAGTAAAATATCCATAAAGTACCCATAAAATGCTAAGCTTTCAGTAGTGCTGGTTCCTGGTGTATCTCAAAGACAAACTGTTAGTGGATGTGCACCAAAATAACTAAATGAGGTAACTCATTGTATGGGGTTGTTATTTATATACCAATTAACAGTAATATAATGGCTTCCAAAAATAACAACTTTAGCTTTAGAATAATTTCTCTGTGCTTCTGTTTGGCAATAATTAGCAAATAGAACTGGTGATTCAGGCCACTTCTAGTATGAAATAATAAAGCTATATTATCCTCATAGAACAGAATCTTTTACTTTCTTCCCCTTAAAATCAAAAGTGAGCTAATATTTATTCGTTACTTTGCATACTTTAATTTGTCAACACCATTAAAGTAGTCCCTGTTTTTCAAATGTTATGTGACTCAGAAAATTTAAAGAAATTTTTCAGGCCCTAAAATTGTACAGATTTAGGATAATAGGGATGGCTGAATCCAGTGACTCTAAAAGTGGAATCGGATCATTAGGAAACAAGAAAGAGCATGGCCCAGAATATCTGTCTGGCACTGACCCATGATCTTTGAGTTCAAGGTTGTATGGGCAGGGAGGCACAAAGTATTTGTCTGCATTTCTTTATATTATGTTTATTTCATGAGACAAAATCTAGCAATGTCAAGGTGAAGCCTTCACACATTTTTTTTTCACATCCCAGCTCCATCTGCTCCATGGTAAATGAAAATCCCAGTTACATTCCGCTGTTAGCTGGTGGTATTGTTAGGTCTTTTATTTCTGTTTTCATAATTCCATTGGTGATAACTCATTGCTAATTGGATACAACTTTAAATTTGATGTCTTGTTTTATGGATTTTTAAAGTCACTATTTTTAATTATTTGCTTTTCCTTGTGTCTTTAAATTTTTAATTCTATATTCTAAGGTTGTAATTCTAATTTACCACATCATGTAATTTTCAAAACACTTCCCCATCAATTAAAGGTTCCCATCCATCTCCACCCATATAAGATTTGTTTTTGTTTGAAATAGGTGATTAACATGTATAATCAAGAAAGTTTGGGAAGCATACCCTCAATTTTGGATGATGAGAATTGAAGAATAGAATTCTAATAAAGTTCCTTCTTAGAGTTCTAAGATGGAACAACTTAAAAAGAATTCAAGTTAAGAGGAACAGAATATCTCAGACTTATGAAAGAAAACAAGAGGATATGTATATATATTTTTTTTCTTTGTCTAATTCTTTGCACCTTCAGTTGTGTTTCATGTACCCACTTTGGAAGTTTTGTTCTCCTGATTTTAAAAGATTGACATTTGTGTTCCCCATATTTCCCAAAAAAGTTTTCATTTTTTGAATGAAAGCCATACTTCCAGTAATCTAGTAAAAAGTAGTGATAGTCTTGAAGCAAAACTACAATGGTATAACTATCTTTATCAAATTTAGAATGCCATATAATACTTTGTACTTGGTGTTAGTTTGTTTTGGAAATGTTATTAAAAATGAGAAGACAATTTTCTCCAAAGGAATTTCAATTGCATTCAATTATTTTATTAAGATTTTCAGGGCATGTGTTTTGAATGGGAACTAAACTAGTGCAAAATCAGTACAAAAGTATCACAATAAAAAGTATATTGTCCTGTACTTTTTTGACTTCTTGACAAAAACATAAAAGCTATTTTATGTTAGCAGCTTTTAGTACCTAAAATACATAACTTAAAGAAGGAAAGGTGTATTTGGGCTCGCAGTTTCAGAGGTCTAATCCACTGTGAGCTGGCTTGGCTGTGTTTCTGCCTGCAGCAAAGCAGAATGTAATGTCTGTAGGGTGTGACAGAGAAGAGCAGCTCTCTTCATGGCAGAGAAGTGAAGAGGTGGTGGTGAAGGGGCCAGGGGCCACAAACACTCTTCAGAGGGATGTCCAGTGACCCAGCCCACTTCCTAAGAGCTCACTCGGCTAAGAATTCATTAGCAGTTCAGTACCCTTATTATCTATAGGTCCCCTCTGGAACTTGCTGCACTGGGGATGAAGCCCTCCATACACAAGTCTTTTGGGGATTCTTCAAATTTAAACCATGATATATTCTCTCTCTTATCCTTTCTTATAAAAGGACGTCCACATCTGTATCTGTAGCTGCATCTGTATTCATTTCTCTATCTCGATCTATTTCTATCTGTATCTCTATCCCTTACCAATATCTCTGCAATGACAGATAGAAATTCTCTAAGCTGTGCATTAGAAAGGCAGATATGGGCATAGAGATGACATAGAATTGGATTCTGCCTATCAGAAAAGGTCAGAAGGAGATTTTGTTAAAGAGAAAACTAAGTTTGAATTGCACCTGAGAAAATGGCTAGAATTAGTATTTCCCGCTAATTAGTAAACTATTAGTAAACTAATTTTAAGCAAATTTTCTGTTGAGGTTAACTTTATGAACTGCTCAGTATCTTCACAAATATCCTTAAAGAGATCAATCTGTTAAGAAAACTATGAAGACTTATCAAGCAGGATCCAGAGGAAATAAAACTTTGGGAAAATAGCTAAAATCAGTCTTTGTCAGTCTCAGAATGGAGGACTGAGGACCATGGGGCTGTGCATCACTTAGGACAGTCCTCATGCTGAAAAGGTGGGTGTGGTATGCAGGCCAGGAGGCAGGAAAACTCATTTTTCTTCAGGTGGGATCCCCAGTACTTGTACCCTAGGAGAAAATATGAACTAGTGTGCTGCCCCCAAACATGAATAGAGATTATCTGATACTACTGCCACCCATTAGTTCTTGGCAAAAGCAGAATTAAACCTTCTCTGGAGAAAGATAACATCATTCTAGTTCTCCAATTGATTCTATTGTATTAAATAAAATATTCATTATAAAATGTAGAAAAATTCATAATTCAGAAAGACAAATTAGCATGAACAAAAAGCCATAATATACAACAGATGAAAACTAAGCTCACTGGGATTTAGATGTAGGCTTTAAAGTAATGACCGTTACTAAGTTAAAAATGAAGGAAAGACCCAGCATAGAGCACAATATTAAGTGGAAATCATTGATGAGGAAAATTTAAGGTATTTATCAAAATTGTGAATTCATTGGATAGATTTAATGCCAAACTAGGTACAGCTGGACAGAATAATACTAATAATTTGAAAGATAGTTGAGAAAAAAATATCCAAATTGAAGCAATGAAACCACTGGAATGAAAAATATAAACACACATGAAAAGAAGGTATAATATACATCATCCAGAGTATGAGGAGGAGAGGACAGCAAGAAAATGGGCTAGATGCATTTTTTGAAGACATAATCATCAAGAATTTCCAAAACTAATCATAGATCTCAAGACAAAAATGCAAGAAACTATATGAAATTGAAGTGGGAAAAATCTGTGACTAAGATCGTTATAATAACAAAACTTCTATAAATAAAAATGAAGAAGAAAAAACCTTAAGGCAACCAAAAGAAAAGCAAGATTGTTCTTAAATAGCAGCTGACTTCTCCACAGAAAGAATGAAAGCCAAAGAAAATTGAATGATGCCTTTATAAAAATACAAGACAATCAATGACAATGGAAAATTTTATATTCAGTAAAAATATTCTTCAAAAATCAAGCTGAAGTAAAGATATTTTCAAATATTTTACTTTTTATAGTAGATCAAAATAAATTTGTAAACCCAGTTTTATAATGAGAGGCATTAAAGTGTATTTTATAGGGAGGAGGAAAATCATTTTAGGAAGTTATGAATAGGTATAGGTGAAATGTAGACCAAAGCGCATTGTACATTCACAGCCTACTTTAAACAAATAGTGCCTGTATAAATGATAATATTAACATCATCATCTTACTGCACCGTAGAGTACACACACACACACACACACACACACACACATTAAAATACATGAGCATTCAATTCTAATACACAGCATTTAATTCTGAAAAGCAATTATTGGAGTCAAAAGTGTTTGCATTGCCCAGATAAGAGGATCAAATAATCAGCTAATAAATTTAAAACAAAATGCAAAAGGATGTAACACTGTCATTAAGGAAGCAGATTTTTTAAAAAGTTCACCTCTGAACAGTTTTTAATAAAATACAGAAGGTTTGAGACAGTTTGAAAGTACAAGATTTGGGAAAAGGATGCCTAATAATGGAACAGAAAAGGCAGGGGAAGTGGGTACATGTTTAGCACTGTCCAAAGATTACAATTCACTTAAGAATGAGGACAAAGGATAAATACGTCATTGGCAGCATTGTTTTTAGTATTACAGTGTGAAAGAAGGCTGATAATGTTCATAATGCAAGAAATGTCCCTGACACTTTTACGGTTGAGATGAAAAGGTATATGTGCACGATGAAGGGTTTCCTACTCATGAAATATGAATTTTGAGTGCCTTAGCTAATAGAATTATAACAAATTCTATATGGTCAGTCAGGATCAGGGGAACAATGAACTGGGGTCTTTAAAAGTTTCTGTACCAGAAGGAACAATAGAATCACATAAGGAAATTATTATGTTCTATTGAAAATAAGCAAAAAGAAATATTTACTATTGTGTTTAATATGAATGTTGTAATCATAATTCATCTGTTCAAAATTTACTTAATAGAGTAGAAATAACATATTGACTAGCTCAAGTGGATGAGTCATTTCTATTCAATTAGACACATAAAAATTCTCACACATAATGATTAATGGACATTATTATTTGTTTATATAAAAACTATTTTAAAAATTTTTATCTGCCTATTTCAAATTATTTATTGTACATTTTGATCCTGATTTACACTTTCAGTTTCTCATACCAGAGAAATTATTCAGTATTTACACATGTGTGTCCTATTTATTTCACTTAAGAGTGTGGACTCAATGTGCATCCATTTACCTATAAATGCCTCCAGTTTCTCATTCTTTATGGCTGACTAGTACTCCATTTTATTAAAAAAATAACCCCACATCTTCTTTATCCAGTCATCAGTTGATGGACACTTGGGCTGTTTCCAAGCTTTAGGTGTTACGAACTATGCCAGTATAAACATGGGTGCCCATATATCACTGTGGTATGATGCTTTTTTAGTTCTTTTGGGAAGGTCCAAAGGGGAAGAGGAAGGGGAAGGTGAAAGGGTAGTGGAAAGGAAAGAAGGGAAAGGAATTAATATGAGAAAAGGAGAACATGAAAACAAAGTCTTTGTAAATAGGGAGGGATGGAGAAATTGAAGAGAGGGTGGGAGAATGGGAAAAAATAAGAACCAAGATAGATTATGTAAAGGTGCAAATTCCCAATGATGAATGTCATTATATTGTATGCCTAAAATGTACCAATAAACTTAATGAACAAAAAAAACTGTATCTGTCCACTTCTCTGCCCACAAGTTTGAGCTACTTTACAAACTAATATGAAATATTTAATCTATTTTATGTTGCAGTTTTATATGGTAGTTTTTAACCAGAAGTCTCGAATAGAATGTACAAGTCCTTCACTTTTAACACATTTTAAAAACTTCTCTCCTCCATCAAAATTTTAATTTAACTGATGCCACATATTCTTCTTAAGTTCATATCCTTGAAGCATTTTAGTTCCTGGAGTGAATACAGTTAGTTGATGCAGTACATTTACTTAATAAGTCAATGATACAGTTAATTATCTGTTAAGAAAACTCAGAAGCAATATAAGCATGTGCCTCCATTTATAAGTTAAGCCTCTACATACATATTTATATTCATTTTGCAGTGTGAATAACATTGGAAATTCATTGAACTTATGAAGGAAAATCATTTGGAGGCATTGCCAAGTAAGATTTACATTGCTTATCAATTGATGAGTTATTAATTCAGGAATCTTTGGTTGTAGGAAGCAGTAAGTGTAGGAAAGAAGTGGAGGAAATGAAGGTAATTTTCTATTATAATGGGGCTGAAAGTTGCAGACTGGGGTGGGTAAAAGGTAAACCAAAAAAATAGATATTCAATATGGAACTAAAAAACAATAAATTAAAGTGGAGATCTCCCTGTTTAAATAGAAGATAATTTGTGCTTCTTTAAATGTATAGGTTAGTGCAAATTTAAGCCAGGGTATTCTGGAGAAAATACAGGAGACATTTTTTTCTCAGTGTATAGAAAACTAAAAAAATGTGTCTTGCTTCAGAGGTGTTACTACAATCTGCAATGGGTTAATTACTATGACAGCATTTACAAATTGCTCAGGTTCTAAAGATCTTAGGAAATTCCTTGTGGGAGCACTGAGAGCTTGAGGGACAGTTACTAAACTTCCTTTATTGTGTGTCAAAGCAAAATTCACTTAAAACCAGTATTAGTCAACTTTCCATTGCTACAAGAGTTACCTGACATAAACAACTTAAATGAAAGAAGATTTATTTTGGCTCATAGTTCAGATTGATCGGTTTGCTCTGCTGCCTTTGAATCTGTGGTGAGGCAGAGCATCTTTGTGGGGGAGCCCGTGTAGAGCAAAGCTGCTCACTTCATGGTAACCAGTAACCAAAGACAGCAAGAGGAAGGCACCAGGGTCCCATATCCCTTCATAGACATGTTTCCAATGATCTGACTTCCTCCCACCAGGCCCCACCTCCCAAAGGTACCACCATCTCCCAATAAGGCCAGGTTGGCGGCCATGCCGTCAACATATGGGCCTTTGAAGGACATTTAAGATTAAAATCATAACATATGGCCTCTTAGTTTTCAAGTCCCCAGTAATGAGGCAAAAGCCTTTACAGAGCACTTTTATCTTCCATAATGATGGAAATTTACAGGCTAAAGTGGAAATGAACCAAGTTGCAGACATGTTGATTTTGAAAGCTGTCCATCACTCCCAACTGATGCTTTTAGTCTGGGGAATATTGGAGACAAGACTGCCTCCTCATGTCAATTTTAACTTTTCAAATTGAGAGTTTGTTTGTGAAAGGAAAAGAGTCTAATTATTTAAGCAAATTAAACCATGAACTCATCAGTGATTTGGGGAAAAAGGTCCCTATATTTATTCTAACACCATTTGACCCATCCAGCAAGTCTTTTTTATACTTAATGATGATTTTAAGAATTTGAGCAGATATTGACACATTATGTAAGCATAAAATTAAAGGTGAGGGAAATGGAAAATTTTTATTTTTGAGATCAAGTCTCAATCAGTTTTCTCTTTGCCTTTAAACAATAAGAATCATGAAATAAAATTCTTTTTCCTCATCAGGTGTTTCTTGTCACAGATATTTCCTGTTTTCTAGAGCTTTTACTCTTATAAGCATAACTAACTAATTCTTTTGTTTGTAATTTTAGTCATTTCAGCAAATATAAATAGATGACTCAGGCTCTTTACAAAGCACAGTTAAAAGTACTGTGCAACCAAATACTGTCTGTGTGTCATCTCTTACCTCAGCACCCTTGTGGAGGAAGTTAGGAAGAGAAGGAGGTTAATCATCCTTCAATCCTGTGTAATTGTTTGTAATATGTTTGAGTGTATCCAGGGAAATCTTCTTTACTGCCCTCTTGGGTTTTCCATAGGTTACTGTAAGTGACCAGTTCACATCTCTGTTAGGGGTGAGGGAATGGATAGGGAGCTACAATTCAGAGATTATAGAAATCTAATAGTTGAGAAAATCTATAGTCCTACACAACCAGGGAGAGAAACATTCTAGCCATTAACAGCCAGGAAGCAATTTATAAATCCTAGTTGTGAGTCAAATGTGACTCAAGCAATGATAAGGGCTGATGACGCCGTTACCTCACTAAAGAAATGGGAGAATATTGAGATCAGGTAGTCTTGCTGATCATACAACACAATTCTCATCATATATTAATCATCATCATCACCACCACCACCACCACCATGTTACAATCAGTAAGTGTTATTAACTGTATAAAGTAGCTCACATTAAGGATGTCTTTGACTCTCACAAGCAGGCAGGTGGGTATTACTATGGTTCATTTTATAGATGAGGAAATCAAGGCACATAGCCATTAAATAATTTACTTAAAGTCACATAGCTAATTAGTAGCAGATTGCAGCCTCTTCACTATCAGACTTGGGCTCTTAATCGCAAAAAGTTTTAAATATGAAATCAGCATCCTAATTTATAACCTATGCAAAAACAGTGAAAAATATTATTAATGACTTCAGCAAAGAATAATGTAAGAGCTGGATAATATAAATGCCTAAGAATAATTTCATCTTTCCTGATTAAGATCTTTTCTGAGGAGTTGTTTTGAACAATATATTCATTTGCCCCCAAGTATATAATAGAAAGGCATCAGTGTAGCAGTGCAAAGCTTTCTGAACTGCAGAATGTAAGTGAAAAAGATATCATCCACTGAAACTAGATGATAGGTACTTCACTCTTTCACTTTCATGTTTTATGAAACAGCTTTGACTGAGTAACCTAAGTCCTTATCAGAATATTTCTTGCTTTAGAAGAGAAACTCAGTAGGGAAGATAAGGTTCATTTTAACCTGTTTTGGTCACATCCATGCTTAAATAATTGCCACTGAATGCAGTCTGATCTTTAAGGAAAATAATTGAAGTTAAATTTGGAATACTTGCTCTAGAGTACTGATTCTACTCATTGTGTGAATCAAGAAAACCACCAAAGTTCAGTAGGCCTTTATATGTAGGAACATATAAACCAAGTTTTGGCTCAGGTGATACCCAAATTCACATTTGAGCACTGAACTTGACTAAGGGCCAAAGAAGGAATCCCTGAGCTTTTTCATAACACTTGTCTCAAAGATTTTATATTTTTTTTATCTCTTTTGGGTGAAGAGAGAAGGGAATAGAGGAAGTTAGCACACACACAAAAAACACTTACTCAGTGATAATCTATTGTTTCCTTACTGTCGTATTTTAAAAAGAGGAACATTAAGAACTTTCTTCCTCATTTTGTCAGATCCCCAGGCTAGTTTGCGTTTCTCTAAGTGTAACCACAACAGTAGATTCCTGAAGTCTGTTGATTCTAGACAAGGTAAAAGTAAACATCATTAACAAATCTGAAATACACCTTAAAGTTTTGATCTGACTGTTATTTTATATTTACTTTATACTTGTGGTGCAGTTTTGGAAAGAAAGAGAAGGAATGAAAAGTTTGTTTTTCCAAATATGTGATGCTTAATGAAACTATTCCATTTTCCCTCACATCACATTAATTGTTTTTAATTTTTCCAGCTATCTTGACATTCATGTCATATGGAAAACTGAAGGAGCAGAGGGAAGCATTTATTTCCAGAAGAGGTCAGAGAGCATCATCAGGAGACATGGACTAGTAAGTAATCAAGCATGCAGTACACACTTTCATTAAGGCCCATGTGTTGCAATACCACAATATTTTAATTTTCTAGTTCTCACTGTTTATGTTGAAGAGGTTCTATTAAGATTTATTTCATTTACATTTTACAAGGAATGAAAGTGTGACACAGTCTTGTTAGAAGCACAAAGCTTTCTTCTAAGGTTCATCTTCATTTATACATAAGGAAAAAGCTCCTCTTGATGGTTAAATAATAAAGGAGGCTGATTGTTTACAGAGTCAAGTAACAAGACTCGATTGTGTGCCATGATCCAATCTCTCCTTAAATCTAGAAATCCTCATCCAACTTAATGATGGTATCTGCTGAAAGGAGGAAATTTCCATGACACATCTTTGTAACAACACTAAATCTCATAGAACAAGCCAGGAGAAAAATGTAAATGAACATAATCGTCTATGAAACATAAACTTAGAATCTTTCTCTTAATGGGAACTTTGTTTGCAGACAGGGAGCTGTCTATCTGGATAACACCAACAACATCTGCCACTGTTGGTAGGAATTGACCCCTTTAATCATGAGCTATTCACAGCAAAATGACTGAAGGCTGTTGGGACAACATGAGTCTTCTTCAAGAAGCCCCTTTCTGCAGCTTCACAGAGACTGATGCCAAAATCATATTTTATCTTTTTGTTCTAAATGCAGTTTTCTAAGACAAGGTACAGGGAACACACAGAAAAGGGAAGAACAGCAAATCGATCCATAGAGAAGAAGGCGATCTGATTTGTTGGGCATCCACTCTGGAAGAGCAATGCTCTGGCAAACCTTTATTTCAGCTTAGATTTGTCAGTCTGAGGAACTCTTTTCTTTCCTCTCTTCTGTAAGTCCATCTTTACTGTGATGGTAACAGCTGTTTGTTTTCATTATTAGATGGTAGGTTCCAGCTTCTGACCAAAATGCCCACAGAGAGGAAGGACATGAGGGTGGGCATCCACCGTCCTTTACAGGTTCAAGGTCCTCACTTTCTAACTGTCTCAGAATATTGATATGATAGAATATGACTTGTGTGTAGTATAGTTGGGGGTTTTATGGCTCTTCTATCTGCAGTGATCCATGGAAGTTCATTTTATTTTCAGCCTGTTGCCATTGATGGTAAAGCAGCAACATAAAAATAACTTTCTGTTGATACTTAAGGCTAACTTGGGAGCTATATCTTCTGACACAATATTTTGTGTTATTTTATGTTATCTAATTCTAGAACAGAATCAAGCAATTTGAAAGGATGTAGAGGTCAAGTTCAAACTACCATTTCATCTAAGAAGGACTTTTACATTATTCTTGATGAAAAATCATCATTCCTGCAGAGTTATTACTAGGAATCGTGTGTAAGATTTTCAACACTGACAGCAGTGGAAAACCAAAATCTATCTCTAGATAGTTTCTATAGAAAAAAAATCTCTCTTCTATGGAACATCTCTTGAGATAAATGGGAGAAAATAAAACAAGACAAAAATATTGCATCCTTCCCACCTCTGAGCCATCTTTTCAGGACTTTAAAGTGGCAATCCCTTAGATGACAAAGTTCCCAGATCTTTCTCTATCCTCCTTCCTTTCTGTGAACAAAACTGCAAGTATGTAGGTCTAAGTTAGAGTGTATATATGGAAAATAGAGCAGAACAGAACAGAACAGGAGGGAGCTAGTGTAACTCAAGAATTTCAGAATTAAAGAAACATCTACATTTTATAAAAGTTTGGATTCAGTAGAAATCTGAACTCAGAGAAATTAGACAAATTTTCCTATGTAATGCAGATGGTCTGTCCCAGAATATTGCTTTCTTCACTTTTTTCTAAACTTAGAAATAATACTTTAGATGTTATCTGATCACCTGAGGGTCATATGGATATAGTTCATTAACAACCATATTATTTGGTTATTTTATATTACTTACACAAGTAATAGGTCAATCAAGGCTTTTATAATTTATATTTTCTCTTACCTTTTATGGTTTGGATGTTTAATGATGGTGTAAGCTTCTCAGGATACTGTTGAATCTTAATTATTTCATTGTATGAATATATTGTCTATCTCATTTTTATTTGTGCAACTTTTAATTGTCAGAATTTTATGTCCTTGTTCAGATTATTGTTAGAAATACAGGTATTCAGTAAGGCAGGGGTAAAAACAAAGTAAAACAAGAACAAGAACAACAACAACAAAATACCATAATAGTAAGATACAGTTCTAGATTGGTAATCCATTCATCAAGATGTTTTGGAACCATTGCTAAAACATGAGTGTTTACACCTGTGTACTTCACCTAGGGCATAGTTTTCCTCCTTGGTTGAAAATATTCACATGGTGAAGGTCTTTTAGCAGATGCCTCACTGGAGCTAAGGCATTGTCAAGGACATGGCGACTCTTCTGAGCAGAAGTTATGTGACACGACTTATACTAGTAAGTGCCTTATGACTGCTTGGAAATCTAATTTTTCCTCTTTTCTAGGAGAAAGACAATTTTTTAATTTAGAACCTAGTCTAGAATTTTATTAGTAGTTGATGAAACATCCATAATTTTAATTTTTTTGTTTGGAAATTAGGAGATTTCTTGGACCTCCTCTATTTATGAATTCTCAAAATATTATAGTACTTTGGAGATGACGTGTGCAAATACTTAATAGGTTGGCATATAAATGTAATGAGCCTCATTTTGAATACATTTAAAGTTGTTCATATTTTATTAGAAACTAAACCCTTGATTTCAGTTTTCTTTTGTTGGCATATATTTTGCCAATTTTAAGAATTTTTAAATAGTAAATACTATGTGTATGCAAAGAACATTTATAAAGTCCATGTCAGTTATTGGGAAAATTATATAAAGATACCTACGTACCTAAGCACAACTGGAAGAGATTCATTAGAGAATTTCCATTAGCCGCAACATCTTTTGAGTGCTCCTTTCAAAAATCTCTGCTTTACCAGCTTCCTGGTTCTTGGAGAAAAGATTCTACTTTTCCCACAGGGTCTCAAGTTTAGTGTTTCCTCTCTAGGTCCAGGACCAACATAAGAAATTTTCTTACAACACCCATTTGGGGGAGTGCCAGTGGTCATATATTTCTCATTTATAATTTTACTAAAGACTTTGCCCTTTGGGGAATTCAAATTTAACTGCACGTAAATTTTCTATTTGATTTACAACCTTAGTGTTCTGCCTTTATCTGCTTTCTCTTCATGCCTTGAGGAGTGTGAAAAAGTTCATTGGGATTCAGCAAATGCCCTAATTTCAGCCAGCAAGTGGGTTCCTGTGGGCTTTGTTTGTCTCTGGGTCCCTGTTTTTCTTAATGCTTGATCTCCATGTCTATTTCTTTCTTGCCAGCTCAAATACGTGTCTCTGTGTGTGTGTGTGTGTGTGTTTATTTCTTTTGTGTCTTTTGTGTGTTTTCTTATGTGTGTATTTTTTATGTATCTTTGTGTTCCTGTCTTCTGCCTTCAATGTAACAGGTCCCCCTCACCAGATATTCATTTATTTGCATATTTTTCAGTTATTCTTACTTCTGATCATGTATATTTACAGGTGTTTTCAATCTGATCTTATAGTTCCTTCCACCTTTGAGAAAATTTTCTCCTTTAACATCTTTAGAAACAGGACCATAAGTATGTTTACAAAGATACAACAGTCTTAAAATCAAAAACAGAAAACTCACTTCCAAGAACTTGCATAAAATTAGTTTTTTAAAGGACCTGTGTCACCATTCTCGTTTATGAGTACCTTGATACCATATATTGTTAGACCCATAAAGCCTCTCTACCTCATGTTGCTACCCAGAACATAACCTCTGTCTTCAGAAAATGACAATCACTCCTTGCTCTGGGTGGTAATTCCCAACTACAATGGGATAACAACAGGTTTAAAGGAATTTTGTGACAAAACAGATAACCAACCGATATAGCTTATTGATATGCAGTTATGTTTCTTATGAAGCACTTAGAAAAGGACTTGGACTGATTTATTCAAGGCTTCTATAACAATTACGGGTTGTTAGTGAGTCTCAGTTCTTACCATCAAGTAAAATTCTCAGTTCTCAGTTCTTCCTACCAAGAAAAAGTAATATCAGTAAATATATGTAGTAAGTGGCCTAATACCTTTTTGGTATGATGGAAATGATTTCTGGTTTATTCCATCAAATTCAGACTCTGAATATAACTAGAGTGACTTAAAGTGATAAAACAATCCAAAGTCTTTAGTATTCATCATACAATGATCTTTTATAATACTCTCCAATCTATAGAATGCTGGTTTTGAGAAAAATTCACCTTTGGCTATAATTTATATGAAATTGAAATATTGTATTTAGATGTATTTTTCATGATAGCAAGTATCCCTGTTGTAAAATTATAACAATGCATTAGCCAATGAAGTCCTACATAGAATTTAAAGAACAGTTGCATTGCTTCTATTTGCAATTGTTTTATTCATAAAGTAGACTAAATTCACAATTTGATTAACTTAATAGTCAAAAAACTACATATAGTAAAAATTTTGATGGGTATCTTTTATATCTGCACATATGAATTTTATGTGATACTTTCATTGTACGATAGTTTTCTTAATTTTTTATTTGCTAATTTACATGTATTTTAAGATGAAAGCTTGTTGTTTGTTTAATTTTGCAAGTCTTGGTCCTTGTGATTTGAAATTGTACAGATTTACTAGAACTTGGATTTCTCTTATGTACTCTGTGGGCTAAAGATAATCTTGACTTCCTTGTAAATTTTATAAACTTTAGTAAAAACATCATTGGTAGAATGTTTATTAATAAACGTCTCCTTTTCATTTATTTTTTTAGGGGAAATTATGTGGCCTAGGAGTTTGAAAATCCCTATCTTGTCTCCAAATTTTTTTTTCCCCATTAAGTTTATTGGTACATTTTAGGTATAAAATACATTTACATACATCATTGGGATCTTGTGTCATTGCATGAGTATCTTGGTTCTTATTTTTTCCCCTTCCCCTGTCCTCCCTTCAACCCCTCCACTTTCCCTAATTGCAAAGATTTGGTTTCCACTTTTTTCCTTTTCTCATATTTATTCCGTTCTTTACTTTCCCCTACCTCTCCCACTTCCTCTGCTCCTTTAGACCTTACTTCCCATTACACAATATCAATTATACATATTTAAAATTAAAATATCAAGACCTAGGAGACATTACCACAGATTTTACAGAATTTAAAAGGATATAGAAAGCATATTTCAAAAATCTGTTTTGAAGTAAATTTGACAACTTCTAAGAAGTATCTTGGAAGGCAAATTAATGAAACTAACTTTGGGAGAAATATAAAATTTGAATAGCACCTATTAAAGAAAGTATATTCCTAGCTTGAAAACCTACCTATATGACAACAGCAGGCTCATAAACATT
>NW_004624811.1:1827408-1878408 GCF_000247695.1 Heterocephalus glaber | reverse complement strand
TATTGTCTAAAATTTTTTGGAGTGCTGGTTTGGTATTTATGAAGTTCCTGTGGTGCTCTTTATCATGAAAGTATCTTATTTCTCCATCAACTTTGAAAGATATTTTGCAGGGAACATCAATCTGGGTTGGAGGTTGTTTTCCTTTAGGGCTTGAAATACATCACTCCAAGCTCTTCTTGCCGTGAAGGTTTGCATTGAGCAGTCTGCTGTGATTCTGAGGGGCTTTCCTTTGTATGTGATTTGTTTCTTTTCTCTCACTGCTTTTAGAATTTTGTTCTTCTGTTGGATTTCTGGAATCCTAACTATTATATGCCAATGTGTAGATTTTTTTTTTTGATTAAGGCTAGCTGGAGTCCTATATGCCCTACTTATCTGTATGTCAAGTTCTTTCCCCCTGCTTGGGAAGTATTCTGCCATCAGTTCTGTGAAGAGATTTTTATGTCATCTGCACTCTCTCCTGTTTATTCATTGACTCCAATCTCTCTTATGTTATTCTTCTTATGTTATTGCATCATCTAGCAGCTGCTGGATTGATTTCTCATGTTCCCTCACAATTTTAAAGCAATTTTTATTTTCCTGGTCACTAATTGCAATCTTATCTTCTATATCTGAAATTCTATCCTCACATTGGTTCATTCTGCTGCACAGACTTTCGATGGAGTTTTTAATCTCCTGGAAATCTGTTTGCATCTGTTTTATGGATTGCATTTATTTTCTATGTTGGGTTCCATCATGTTTCTCAGATTCTCTGTTTTTTTATGTGTCCTCTCTAGATTTATTAATCATGTCTTGCACTATGAGCACAATTTTTGCTGTTATCTAAGTACTTATTCTGATTTCATTTTTCCCAGATCCTCTTTTGCTGCCGGTTCAGAAAGTCCAAGTGGTTGAATTATCAGATTGTTCCATCTCATTTCCCTTTGGGATTGCTGTAGGTGATCTGGAAGTCTGTTTTTGAGGCTTGTTTACATGTCTTCTCATTTCCATGGTGGGGGGTTGCTTCTGGCTCCTGCAAGGCTCAGCTTTTCTGCCCTGGGAGTGTGGAATGGCAGCGGGGGAGCTTCCTTCCAGGTGCTGGGACCGGCTCACCTTCTCTGCCCTAGGAGCGTGGAATGGTGGTGGGGGAATCTTCCTTCTGGGTGCTGGCATGAGCTCAGCTTCTCTCTTGTCTCTGAATATTTAAGGAACTTCAAGCCCAGTAGGCACAATAGATATGTTCACAATGATGGACAGCTTAATGAGAACAAGGATTCCCTTTTATCTAAACCTTTGTGTCATGCCATAGATTGCTTAACATACCTAACCCAAATCTGTGTATGGGTCTTTTCTTGCAATACTTGTTCAAAAATTAGGCCAAATGGAGAAACCACAACAAACTATGTTCCAGTGGTGACAGAGAGAGAAAAAAAGAATGGAGTAGCATTTGAAATCTGGCATCTGTTAAAAAAAAAAGTTCGGTTAAACATAAAATATCGTTCAAGGGCTAAATGTTTAAGGAGAAATGATTCTGTTCCTCATCCTTCAGTTCTTAGTTGTGCCCAGACTTGTGATTTTCATGAATGAGGACAAAATCCAGACCAGTATGGCAACAGCAGTTTGCATGGTAATCCAACATACTGATTAATTTCCAATAATAAGAGGAATCTTGAGTTTTATCTCAGGAATAAATTCAAAATTGAGTTTCTTTCAAATAGTAGATAGTAGAAATGTGAGTTGTGTCTAATGGGAAAATGACTTTCAATGAGAACACAAAAGGTTTCCTAACTGGAATTTAAGTTGGCATTAAATACTTAGTATTTAAGGATTGCAAACGAATCAGTATTACATCTAAAATATTTGGTAACCTAATAAATGAAAAGACTATGTTGTGTATCATTTAAGTATCTAAATTACTAAAGAAGTCATAATCCATGTGGCATTTGCTTTCTTTTTTAATTAAGTTTATTGATACATTTTAGGTATATAATATGATGACACTCATCATTGGGAATTTGTATCTTTACATGGTATATCTTGGTTCTTATTTTTTCCCCATTCCCCTGCCCTCCCTTCAACCCCTCCACCCCTCCCTATTTACAAAGACATTGTCTCCATTTTTTCCTTTTCTCATATTTATTCCTTTCTCTTCTTTCATTTTCCCTACCCCTCCCACTTTCCCTTCCCCTTTAGACCTTCCTATTTCAAAATATCTATTTTATATTCCCCCACCCCAGTACTGAGGATCGAACTCAGGGCCTTGCACTTGTGAGGCAGGCATGGTGCCACTGAGCTAAATCCTCAGTCCCATCTATTATACCTTTTAGTCCTTATTTATACTTTCAGTTTCTCACCCTAGAGAAACTATTTGATATTTACATGTGTGTGTGCTATTTATTCCACTTGAGTATCTCCTCAATATGCATCCATTTAGCTATAAATGTCTGTAATTTCTCATTTTTTATGGCTGTGTAGTACTCCATTTTATTTAAAAAATCCTACATCTTTTTTATCCAGCCTTCAATTGATGGGCAATTGGGCTGTTTCCAAGTTTTAGCTATTACAAACTGTGGCACTATAAACATGGATGCATCATATATCACTGTTGTATAATTCTTTTGATTCTTTTGGGAAGATACCCAGGAGGGAATAGCTGAGTCAAATGGGACTTCTAATCCTAGTTTTTTGAAGTATCTCCATACTGATTTTCACATTGGTTGCACCAGTCTACATTCCTACCAACAGTGGTGCAGGGTTCCTTTTTCCCCATAGCTGCATCAGCATTTGTTATTGGTTGATTTTTTGATAGTAGCCATTCTTTCATTTGCTTTTCTTGATAAGAAATAAATTTATTGCTTGTTCACTAACTTGGTTTATTTTCTTTTTTTAGAGGGCTATCTTTTTATTGTTCAATGAGAAAAAACATGAAGTTTCTGGCTATGTTGGAACAATAGAGTCTTGACTTACTTTACCTCCATAGACAACTAGAAAATTGTACAAAGTGTATGAAACAAGTTGTTTTGAATACTGGATAGTTATGATCCTTACGAGAAGGAAAATGTGAGATGGGCCTATGATCACCTGACTTTCACTCTGGGGGCACATTCTGGACTCTGCTCTAGGGAACGGACTTTCCAGCAGGGGGTGGCTGTTTTGTGGGTTGGAAGAATTAGAAATGGGAACTGAGGATAGATGAAGTATTGGAGGTTGAAGTTCTGGAGAGCAAGCAACTACTGAGAAAAAAGAGTTAGTAATATTGATAGGAATCTCTTTTTCAGTCATTATTTAATATTAATACAAAATTTCATGAGGTTGAGCAAAGAATGATTGGTGAAATATATTCAAGACAACTCTACAACTCACAGAGTGGGAGAGGATTAATTTTCCAACACTCAGAGTAGGAATTCTCAGTCTGTATCCAGAGAACCAAGTAGTAGCCTTAGCAGATGCACATGGTAATTATAAGGCCAAACCATCCACAGAATAAATGGGAGTGTCCTAAAATAACTAGATAGAACTTTGAAAGGATAAAATCGAACCTTGGCTTGTCTGCTTTCCAAAATAAATTTCAACATCACATAGGAAAACAACGAAATCCAAACCCACAGAAGTGCAAATTACAGACTGCAAATTACAGCATCCATGCAAAAATTATTAGACATGAAGACGACAAGCTTATTAGACAGTGAAAATATAATCTTTCAATAAAAAGGGATCCAGAAATGACAGGAGTGATGGAGTTAACAGACATAGACCTTAAAAAATTCATTAAAATATACATACATATCAAAACATTTAAAAGAAAATGTGAACTAAATATAGTACATAAAACTCAATGAAACCTCTTGAAAATACAAAAAGTATTGAAATGATCTCTTTACCTAGTGAGGATAACAATAGGCTAGATACCATAGAGGAACAAGCAGCAGTGGAATTGTGGACAGAGCAACAGAGATTATTCTAATTCAAGTTAATATAGAAAAGACTAATATTATGTAACAGCCACATTAACCTGTTGGACAATATCCAGAAATCATCCTTGCAGCTGCAATCTTCTAAGGGCAGAAGACTACGACAAAAGCAGAAGGAAATGCTTGCATAAATAATATTTCAAAGACTTTCCAGATTTGATAAATCAATAAACCAAAAACTGCAATGAATTCCAGGAAAGATAAATGAAAAGAAAATACACATTAAGCCATGTGAAGATCAAATTTCTCTGAGTCAATAATGAAGAGAAAATCAATCCAGAAAAAAAGCAAAAGCATTGTGTACAGAAGAATGAAGATCAGAATGACTACATATTTATTTCCAGAGTCCCTGGGATTCAAAATAAAATAAAATGGCATTTTTAAAGTTCCTAAAGAAAAACTTGCCGACCTTGAATTCTTTGTCCAGAAAAAATATCATTTAAAAATAATATAAATAAAAAGATTTTTCGGAGAAAGCAGAGCTGAGAAAATTTATTATTAATGTCAAAGCTAGACTAAATGTTGAATAATATACAACTGAAATTTGGATCTATATATTAAGCCACAAAGAACACTACATAGAAATGAGTGAGCAAAAGTGGTATTTTTTTATTTGAAAGTATTTTATGGATACTTATTGCTTACTACACCATGACTAGTTTACTCCAGAAATCTGGAATTGTTGTAATACTTTTCAAAAATTATTATAACTCTATATATTATTAGAAAAAGACAAAGCCATGCAATTATTGCAATTGATAAAAGAAAAGTATATAAAATTAATATTTATTAATGATTAGGAATTCTCAGCAAATTGGGGTTAGAAGCAAACTTCCTAAACTTTAAATGAGGCAACTATAAAAGTTTAGAGCTAGCATTAAACTTACAGGCAGAATTATTAAAGGCTTTCTCCCTATGACTGGGAACAAGGGAAGAGTGATCATTCTTCTCTACAACCTTTCACCAAAGGCCATTCTAAAAAATCTACAAAAAAGTGACTGAAAGTAATGTTAGTATGCAGATTTGAAGATGCAAGGTCAATATATGAGCTAATTGGATGGCAGTGACAACTGGAAGTTGTAATTTAAAAATATAACATGACAAAAAAATGAAATTCATAAATATAAATTTAGGAAAATACATTCAATGCCTGTACACTGAAAACTACAAACCATGATGAATAAAATTTTAAAAGTCCTAAATAAATGTAATAATGAGTCATGGTAATGGGTCAGAAAACTCAGCATTGTTAACTGACAATTTGCTGAATTCATCTAGAAATTCAAAGCAAACTTACTTAGAATCTCAGCAGTCTTTTTAAAAGTGTAAGATGGAAATCTAATTCTAAAATTTATATAGAGAAGCAAAGGAGCTAGAAAAGACCAATCAATTCTAAAAAAAAAACAATTTGGATTTCAAGATTTATATAGAGCTGCAGCATCAGGATGATGTGCTCTTGGCATAAGAACAGTCACATAGATCAATGGGATAGACTCACATAAATGGCAGAATGTCTAGTGTGGTCATGGAGAATCTTTCAACAAATCAAGGTAGAACAACTGAATATCCATGTGGAAAATAACTTAAACCTTAACTCACATCATCCACAAAGTAAATCAAAAAGGAGCACATAGATCTAAACTTAAAAGCTCAAATTATAAAAATTTAGAAAATTACATATTTGAGCATATGGCAAGCCAAAGGTAGGTAAACGCAAAATGACCCAAACTATAAAAATTTTTAAAAGTTAATTGAGATTTATTAAAATTAAAAATGAAAAGATAAGTTCTAGACTAGAAGATATTCACATAAATATATGATGAAGAGGTTATGTCCAGAATATGTAGTAACCCTGGCAACACAATAACAAGACAAATCATCCAATAGAAGGTTGAAAAAATGTCTGAACAAGCCTTCACAAAAGAGATATGTGAATATCCAATAGCACATGAAATTATATGTAGCTTCATTAGTCATCAGAAAATCTAAAATAATACTACAGTGAAAGTGCACACTCATTAATGTGACACAAATTAGACTGACAAAACCAAACGTTGACTAGTTTGTTTATTAACTGAAAGTTTCATACATTTCCTGCAAAAATATCCAGTGGTGTATTAACTTGGTTAAATAATTCAGGCATTTCTTATAGAGTTTACCATACACCTAATATGTGACCCAGTCATTCTCCTGCCCCAATGTTTATAAAAAAATAAATGAAAATATACATCAACACAAAGTCTTATATTGGAATGTTTTGTATGATTGCTTGAAACTTTAAACAATACAAATGTCCTTCATTGGTGAATAGATAAATAAATCATAATATAATAGTAAAATACTACCTGCAGTAATAAATCATTGATATAAACAACATGGATAAATCTAAACAACGTTAAGAAACAAGGCACAGAAAGTATGTATCTGTGATGTGATTCCATTTATATGAACATCTAGAAAAGATTAATCTGATTGATAGTAACAAAAAGCACACTAGTAATTGCCTGGGGCCAGTGTGGGGAGCTGATATCAGTAGGCAGTGATTAACGGAGTAAACACAAAGAAATCTTCACGAGTGATGAGGTATCCAGTGTGGCAGTAGTTGTGAGCTTTATAGTTGACAAAATCCAGTGGACTATACACTTAAAATTGGAGCCTTTAGAAGTATTGTAGTTTGTATCTCAATAAAGTTGATTTTTTGGGAAAAAAAAAAGATAATCTTTTCTTTTACTCATTTGTTTGTGGTAATTTTCATATGCAGAAATTTTAATTTTCACAGTCAAAATATATCAATCTTTCTCTTCACAGCTTTTGAGTTTTGTGTTATGCTAAAAAAGCTGCACAGTTCATAGAAAGACCACTGCACAGAGTTTTTCATAAAGCAGATTTTGGCATCAGATAGCCATCAAGAGACTGCTCCTACTTGGGAAAATTATTTAAACTCCTTATTCTGTAATTTTCATATTCTTCAATATGGAGGATTACAGCTTCTACCTCAGTGATAGACAAGACAAATGCAATCAAAGTAGACTGCAAAGTAGCACATAGACCGGCTTAACATGATCTGAAATATTAATAGAAGCATGGGGATTATTAGGTGGACATTTGTGTTTCCATTACTCTGTTTTGTCAAATGTTAAAATTTAACATTGTACCAAGTTTGTTTCAGATACAATAACTGTAAGAAATGTGGATAAAAGTGAATTCATCTTTGTAGTTTTTGAATTCATCTTAGTATTCTTCTTACTATTCTTTCTCCAAAGTGTCACTTAACTGAAATACATGTACGTTCTTGTTGTTTTTGTCATAGTTTTACTATATAATTTTTATAAATGTAGAAGGATTATATTTAATATTAAATATTACATTTAAACATTAAATTATATTTAAATGGTGCACTGTATGCATTATTATACAGTTTGTATGTCTTATCTATCTGGATCTTATTTTCTTATAAATTATGATATATTTTATATAATATGCTACCTTTTCAAATGTTTAGTTTGTTGTTCCACAAATGGATAATATAATCATTGCTTTTCTTATAGAAATGATATTATGCCATTTTATATACTATCATACTTAAACATATAGATATTCCACTATATTTAGTCTATATTTAAAATATTTGAGTAGGTTACTTGACTTTTTCTTCTCTTCCACTGATCTTATATCCCCCGGCACAACCACATTCCTTTAATTATTTTAGCTTTTATATAATGTTTAAGCTTTATTTTATTTATATTTGCATGTACATATATATTTGAAATACTTATACTTTCACAGTACTGTAAATGGTGTTTTTAATTCTTTGATTATTTAATTTGTAGGATGTAAAAACAATTATTCTTAGACTAGAAAATGTAAATATTAATCTTGACAACTTAAAAATAATATTATAACCAATACTTTTGATTTAAGGTAAGATTTGTGGGAGGAAGTTTAAAGTACTATCAAATACTTATTTTTCCAAGGAGGTAGCCAACAGATTCTAAGCTTAGTAAACCAAGTAGTGGAAGTCTAAATTTATTATTTCAAGTTAAACAAAAATTGTAAATAAAAATAAGGAGGTGAAAAAGTGAAGAAACAGTGTAAAAAGGCTAGATGTTTTATTTTTAAAGGGCATTATGCAATGTTGCCACCTTAAGGCATAGAAGCAGATATGTACTGCTTAAGATTTCTACATGTACATCTATCTATCTGTCATCTAATCTACCTATCTATCTATCATCTATCTAGCTTCAAAATATCTAGAAGTACAATTTGTTAGTAGAGACTAACTATCTTTAGAGAATGACCTGGAGGCCAGTGAGGAGATTTTAATTTGTACTTTGTACCACCTCATGTATTATTTTCACAACGAAAATAATTTATAAGGTCAAAAGCTTCATAACTGGGTGTTGGATCAATTATGTCCACCGCATATCACTGGTCAAAAGCAGATGATCTACGGGTTGGCTTAAGACCCCAGATTATGTTCCCTGTTTAAGTGGACTGAGTAGTCAGAAGTTATTGAACTTCAAAAAGTAACTAGGACAAACATCTCTGTAAATAATTAATAGACACATTCCTACCACTAATTTCAAGAAAGCCAATCTAGAAACTACTTATCACTATGATGTTATCCTTTGGAAAGGATCAAAGAAGGATTCTCTGGAGAATTTTTTTTTCTCTGATTATGGGTGCTGAGCAGAAGCTTTCCAGAATAGATATATTCTCCATAAGAATTCTTCTCTAAGTGATTGGTTAATTTTAGTTTTAATTTGTTAGGTTTTATGCTTGGAATATTTAACTTTCTTAGGAAATAAAGTCCAATAGTTTCAGAGATATTTCTCCTTTCAGATCATTATCTTACATCTCCCAGGAAAGTGAATTCTGAGCACGGCACAAATGGTTCCTGACCATTATTTTTCTGTCATCCAAATGTCAGTGTTGGGATGACTGGATTTTAAAAAGTGCGTTGTTCAAGTTTAAGTGTATCTTGATAATTTCCTTGATATCATGCTCATTTCCTCTTTAGTCCTCTGTATATTTTTACTGACAGTGAATCATTTCCTTAGGAAATATTACCTCCTTGGACTCTACTGGGAAATCTGTTGGATTTGTATGCGCTCATTTTCAAAGGTAATTTCTTCTCTGGCCTACTACTCATAGAAAGGTAGGACATCAAAGCTACCTTCTACCTCCTTCAAACCCCCATTCTAGACTTAGTCATTTCATGATTTTCTTTTTGTTAATGAAAATTCTTGAGAATACTATTTCCATTTTCTTACTGGTAGTTCCACTGCTAATGTCTTGGTTTAGGAAGACTGGGCTCCAGTAAACTCATTTTCTGCTAGGGAGAACTAGTTGGGTAGGCTCTATTTTGGCCCATATCAGGCAGATTGAGTCACACCACACAGTGGGAAGCAACAACTTCACTGGGGATGAGCTATAGGAAGATATACTTAGAGCTGATAAAATCCCTTGGATCATGCTCCCCAGTGACCAAAGCTTATTTGGGGAAAAAAATAGCTTATTGGGGTTAAAGGAAAGGGATTCTATGTATTATACTTTTGAGATATGTAGAATAATATGATGGTAAACAAATATTACTTCCTGTTTTCAAGGCTTTTAGACTTTTCTCTTTACGGCCATTGTAGCGTGAAAGGAAAAGAGCAGAAATAAGATGGTAATTGATGCATTGGCCAAATTTACTTTTTAAGCTGCCGGGGAAATGGCTGTGAAGCTGCCCAACAAAAATGATAAGAGCTATTTTACTCTATTTTTTATATAATTTTCTGGCAAGCAGAATATGATCTGTCTTAACACTTATATTCTCCCTGCCAACGCATATGCTGTATGTTTGGACATATGGTCTCATTTTTGTGATCTTTTAACCTTTATTTATTCTACGTACCCTATAGCAAAGCTAATAACTCATGGGACTTGAATGCTAAGGAAAGTTCCCATCTGGAGCCTCTGAGAAAGGAGAAGGTTGCCTCCACAGGGAAAGAGATTTAAAGACAGATGTAGTCATTGCCACAAAATGATACCAGTACTACTAGTGATGCTTTTGACCTTGTGGTTTAATATGTAAAGAAAAAAAAAAACCTATACAAAATTTTCTCTGTCTCTTCTCTAGGATTTAGCACTATAAAAATCATGTACTGAGCAACTGATTCTTCCCATCAACATTGGTTCAAAAGTATTATTTTAAAGCTGGGTCACAGAAGTCCTGAACTGGATTTCCATAAATGATTGGTGTATCAGTTAGGATTATGTTTGCCTCAAATTGTCGTAAATTCCATATAGTAATGACTTGACCAAGATTTAAGATCATTTTCTTATAAAAATGTTCAATTATGTAGTTCAGATTTGTTTGATGACTCTGTGATTTACCGGCTTTTTCAATATTTTTGCTCTGATTTGCCAATGTGATACTTTGTCTAAAACGGCTTCCAGAGCTCCAGACATTGTATCTGAATCCCAGGTAGGAAGACGGAGGTTGGGGATCTCATTCAGTAAAATCTTGAATAAAACCAGTGAATAGGATTGTCTTTGTCTCCTTCCACATCCGGGGAAATTATTAACATTTCACAGTTATGTATGATGCTAACATTTAAAAATTTTAAAATTACTTAAACAGAAATTTCCTTCTGTTTTTAATTTAAGTTTTAAATAATGAGTGTTGAATTTTCTCAAATTTTTGTTCTGAATTTATTGAGCTATCTAGTTGTTTATCCTATATGTTGTAAACTGCGTTGATTCTTTTTGAATGTTAAATCAACCTTGCATATCTCAAATAAAAAGAGTTTGGTTATCCTTTCCAGAAACTAATGGATTCAGTTTGCTAATTCATTATTTATTTATTATTTCTTAATTTATGTTTATGACAAAAATGTGACTCTAATTTTTGTTATAGTTTAGATCTAAAATGTCCCCCCAAAGTCTGATGTGTTCAGAAGTGGGGTTTAGGAAGGTGATTGGGCCATAGGGGTAGTGAATTGTATCCCTCAGTGGATTAATCCATTCCTTAGTCCAGAGCTGAATGTGTTCTAGGATGTGGGGTCTGGTTGAAGGAGGTGAGTCACTTGGGCGTGCCTTTGCAGGCTATGGCCCTTGCTCTGGCTCTTGATTTGCATATCTTGAACCATCCTTGAATACCTTGGATGAAGCCTACTTGTTTGTGATGTATGATCTTTTTGATGATTTGTCAGATTCTGTTTGCCAGTATCTTGTTGAGAATTTTTGCATCTACGTTCCTTAGAGAGATTGGTCTGTAGTTCCTTTTTTTGGTTGGATGCTTGTCTGGTTTTGGAGTCAAGGTAATGCTAAGCTTCCAAGAATGATTTTGGAAGTATAGTACTACTTCTTTCTTGATGCCATTAAAGGGTTTGAGGAGAACATATTAGGTTATTTCTTACCTGAAGTTCTTGAAGAATTCAACAGTGAATCCTTCAGGTTTTGGGATTTTCTTGGTTGGTAGGTTTTTAAAAAATTACTGCTTTAATTTCATTGCTTGTTTTTGGATTCTTCAAGATTTTTATATCTTTTTGGTTCAGTTTTGGTAAATCATATGTATCTAGGAATCTCCAATTCTTCAGATTTCTCCTTTTTTTCTGGTCTATAGATTTATGGAGTAGTTGCTAATGATCTTCTGGATTTTGGTGGTGTCCACTGTGATTTTAACCTTTTCATTTCTAATTGCATTAGTTTATGTCTTTTCTTTCTTTTTGTTGAGAAGATTGGCTAAGGGATTGTCTATTTTGTTTATTCTTTTCAAAGAATCAACTTTTCAATATTGTATGTTTTATTCTCATTTCATTGATTTCTGCTCTTATCTTCATAATTTTCTTCCTTGTACAAGCTCTAGATTTGGATTATTCTTGTTTTTCTAGGTCCTTGAGTTGCATCATTAGGTTATTCATTAGCACTCATTCTGTTTTTCTGACATGAGCATTCATACCAATAAATTTCCCTTGTAGGACCACTTACATTGTGTCTCCTAAGTTCTGATATGTTGTACTGTACTGGCATTATTTAATTGTAGGAAGAGTGTTATTCCATAATTTCTTCTATCACCCATTAATTATTTGAGTGTATTGTTTAATTTCCATACCTATCCTTGATTTCTTTTGCCATTGATTTCGTTTCATTGCACTGTGATCTAATATTATGCATGGTAAAGTATCAATTCTTTTGCATTTACTTAAGCATACTTTATTAGCCAGTGTGCACTTTATTTTAGAGAAAGTACTATGTGCTGCTGAAGGAATATGTATTCTGTTGCTGTTGTTGAGTGGAACACTATGTATACTATCAATTAAGTTCATTTGTTCAAAGATTGGTTTCAACTCGGCTAATTCTTTGTTGACTTTTGTCTAGTTGATCTGGTATTGAGGTTCCCCCACTATAATTGTATTTGTGATTATCTGATCTTTTATGTCCATTAATGTTTGCTTTATGGAGTTGGGAATACTGTAGTTTGGTGCAAATATATTTATAATTGTTATCCCCTCTTGTTAAATAGTTCTGTTAACCAATATGCAGCATTTTTCTTTGCATCTTTTGATCAGCTTTGGCTTAATGTCTACTTTGTCCAGGAAAATAGGATAGATACTACTTCTTGTTTTCGGGTCCTCTTATATGGTATATTGTTTTCCATCCTTTGATTTTTAGTCTATGAATTTATTTTTGGGTTGAGTGTGTTTCTTCTATATAGTATACCATTGGATTTTGTTTCTTGATCCATTCTGCTAATCTGTGTCTTTTGATTAGCAAATTGAGACCATTCAGATTGATAGTTATAATTGATACTTATTGTCTTATTTTTGTCAATGTATTATTTACCTGTTGTTGTTTTCCTTTCTTTTTCTTCTACTTAATTGCTTACCTGTTGCATGTATCCTATTGAAACTTTTTGCACTGTTATCTTCATTGTCTCTTTCCAGGGTATCCTTGATAATTTTTTGGAGTGTTGGTTTGGTGACCATAAATATCTTTAGATGGACTTTATTGTGGAAATAACTTAGTTTTCCATCAACTTTGAAAGAAAATTTTGCAGGATGGATCAGTCTGGAGTGGAAATTGTTTTCTTGTAGGACTTGAAACACTTCATTCCAAGCCCATATTGCCTTTAATGTCTGTGTTAAGAAGTCTGCTATAATTCTGATGAGTTTTCCTTTGTAAGTTATTTATTGCTTTTCTCTTAACAGTGTTTAAGGTCTTGTTCTTGTGTTGGATTTCTGGTATTTTAGTCAAGATATGGAGTTTTTAAAAATTATAATATGGAGAGCTTTTTTTCTGATCATGGGTATTCAGGGTCCTATATATCTCACTTATCTGTATGTTAAATTCATTTTCAGTGTTTACAAAGTTTTCTGCTATTCCTTCTGTAAACAAGATTGTGTGCCCTTTGTGCTAATGATTTTTCAATAATTTCCGTTGTTCTCAGATTAGTTTTCTTTGCATCATCTAGGAGCTGTTGAGTCTAATTTTCATGATCTCTAGTTGTTTTAAGGTGTCAGTCCATCCTGGATCACCAATCACTCACGTTTTTTGCTTCTGCTGCCTGTACTTTCAATACAATTTTTAATTTTAAGTTTCTGTTTGGTGCTTTTTATGGACTCTAATTATATTCTATCATTGACATGTGTGTTTGCATCACTTTTTCTTGCTCCACTAGGTTTCTATTAATGTGTTCTGCAGACTTACTATTCTTTTGTTTGTTTGTTTTGGTATTGGGGATTGAACTTGTGACCTTGTGCTTGTGAGGCAGGAGGAGGAACCAATGAGCTCTATCCCCAACCCAATCTTTTTTTTTTTTTCCTACTAGGATCATTATCTGTTTAGTTATATTTTCTCTGAATTTTCCAATCCCCTCGCTGATCAGTTTTGTTACCTCTCTTGATACCTTTTGAGACATTTCTGCTGTGTGGCTTCTGACTTCCTCTCCTTCAGTGACTTCTGGATTGGATTTGTGGGCTTTGGGAGTTTTCAGAGGCATTTTGTTGCTTTGTTTTTTATGCTTCTTTTCTTTCTTTGTTTTATGTTCTGGGTTCTGCTGACTGATTATAGTGAGTAACTTTTTTTTTGCCGAGATATCCTCTGGGTGTGAATAACTATTGACTTTTGCTTCTGTTCCAGGATTCAGCTACTGCTGTTTATTTCTGAGGGGAGATTACAGTTTACTTGCCCCAGTACCCAGTTCTTCAGGAATGGGCTGCAATACTGTTTATGACTCAAGTCTATCCAGACATTGGCATATAGAGAAAACCAATTGATAACAACAACCATGTTATCTTGGCTATAGTAGTAAAGTCAGTAACAACAATAGCATCAAATAAAAGGTAGGTACTTACAAAGCTTAAGATCCCTCATGAAGCACCTTTAACCAAAGCAGAGATGTCTATGGCTTTAATATAGGCACTTAGGCAACCCAGATATTGACCTACAGTAAGTCAGACCATGGCCTCTGCTGGATGTAGGAAGCTGTGCTAGGGCTCATGGAGACTATTAGCCTCAATGCCATACCTTCTGATCCAGCACCTTCTGAAGGATACACCCACCAAATCTGGCCTCCCGCACAGAATGCAGGCCCTATGAGCTTACTGACCAGAGCTTGAACTTCTCAGTGGATCTCAGGGAATCATAAGAGATCTATGTCTAGATTTCACCTTTTCTGAGTCTGCCTCCTGTGGCCATCACCCACTCACTCACTGCACTAAGGTTGCACATCAGTCCTGGAGTGAAACTCTCCTCTGGGCTGTATGGTCTCATGCTCAATCAGGTCAGTAGTATGGCTCTCACCTCTGCCAACGTTTGTGAGGAGAGCCAAGGTGCAGATCTGGCTAGGAGTTTGGCCACAGCAGGTGGGCAGGCAGGGCTCCTCCACTCGTCCCAGTGTAGTGCAAGTTTCTCTCTCTCTTCTCCCGCCATCCCTCTGTCCCACCTTTTCTGTAGTTGCTTTTTGTTTTTTTTTTATCAGTCTTTCTGGAGATGTACTGATTTTTACAGTCTTTTCAGAATATCATTGGCCTTATTGGCTTGTCTTTATTAAATCTTTGTTTCTGATTTCACTTGTTTTTACTCATCCTTATTATTTCATTCCTTCTACTTTACTTGGGCTTAATTTACAGTTATTTTTTCCAGCTTTGGAGATTGCAATTTAGATAATTTATTTTTAGCTTTTTCTTTGTCTAATATGTGTATTTAAGACTACACTATAACAACTCCCTTCTAGGGCATGCTTTTGCTGTATGTAGTCAGCAGATTTTGATATGTTGTATTTTCATTATCATTCAGTCAAAAATATTTTTAATGATTTTTTTCTTTGACCCAGAGATTACTTAGAAGTATATTGCTTTATTATTTTCCTTAAATTCTTTTATTGGTACATTTTAGGTATACAATACGTTTACATTTATCATTGGGTTATTTTTAAGTATGTGTTTTCTAGCTGTCTTTTTAATTATTTCAAGCTTAATTCTACTTTGATCAGAGAGCATAATATATATGATTTTGACCTTTTGGAATTTGTTGTGGGGCCAAACATATGGTTAAATCTGGTTCATTAAGAGAAATCTGTGGAGTTGGATGTAGTGGTGCATGCTCAGGAAACTGAGGCAATAGGATTCAAGTTCCAGACAATTTGCCATATGTACCACAGCCCTGTCAGCAAAGAAGGAAAGAAAGAAAGGAAGGAAAGAAGGAAAGAAGGAAGGAAGGGAGGGAAGGAGGAAGGAAGGAAGGAAGGAAGGAAGGAAGGAAAGAAGGAAGAGGGAGGAAGGGAGGGAGAAAGAGAGAAGGAGAGAGAGAAATCTGCAGTTTTTTGAAGTACTCTATGTGTGTCTACATATGTTAATTAATTGAATTTATACTGTTAATGTCTCATATATACTGAATGATTTTATCTCAGTTATTAAGAAAGGTAAATTTGCTGAGCATGGTGGCTCATGCCTGTAATTCTAGTATTTGGGAGGCTGAGGCAAGAGGATTGCTATGAATTAGAGGCCAGTCTGGGGTACTTCGTGAGTTCACATCCAGACTGAACTACATAGTGAAACCCTGTCTCACAAATCCAAAAGAGAAAGAGAAAGAGAGAGAGAGAATTAGTTTTCCTCTATGGCTGTACATGTGCCTACTCCTTTCAGTTCTTTCAGGGTTTTTTCTTTTAATTTATATTTCCAGCTATAATTTAGTGCCTTATAAACCTGGGAGTTCAACATTTATATTTTGTATATATTTAAGATATACAAAATGGTAGTATAATATACATAGTAAATTGATTATTACAGTCAAACAACTCTACATTCTGTCACATTCTGTTGCTTTCACATGTGTATTAAGAGTATCTATCATGTCTCAGCACATTTTCAGTATGTATTATTAACTATTGTCTTCATAAAATAGAACATTTTTAAATCACCTTCAAAATTACCTTGTTAATCATTATGAAGTGCTTTTGTTTTCTACCCGTGTTTCTATTGTCCTTCTGCTTTAACTGATGTTAGCATAGTCACATACATCTTTCTTTCATATAGTGTTTACCTGATATTATCTTTATCCAGGGTCTTACTTTCAATTTTTCTATGTCCACACAGGACATAGGTTTAAAGTTTGTCTATTATAGACTGCAAATAATCATATTTTTGTCTTTTTACTCATTTTTATTATTTAAAGCTTTTAATTAATATATCTAAATTGTAAGCATAATTATAAAAATTATACCTACTTTTTCTAGGTACAAGATTATATCAAATACCTATTTCCTTCCTTGCTATACATTGCAAACTTTCTTGTTCACTTCCCATTTAAATGGTATATTTCACAGAGCATAGAGCTCTATGCTTATAGTAAGCATAGAGATACCATTTACTTATATTCTATTTCTGTTGTTTCCATTGAGAGGTAAGCTATCAGTTTTATTCATTTTTTTCTTTGAAGTAATGTACCTTTTTACTACAGCAGTGGTTTTCCTCACGTATGGGTTTTTAGGACCTTTGCTATGTTGTTCCCAGAGTAATTTTCTTTTCATTTATCCTGCTTGGAATTTTGTTTTTCAAATCTGTGCCTTGATTACTTATAATTTTTAAGGTATTCTGGTTCACTATTCTTTTAAGTATAGCTTCTGTCTTTTATTCTCTCTCTTCATATTCTACTTTGAATTATAAGTATCATAGATCTTTTTACTGTATTCTCTGTTTTACCTACTTTTAAAATGTATTGTCTTCATCTCTTCCTTTTTATGCTTTACTCTAATTATTTTTTGCTCTCTCACCTTCTTCCATTACAAATGTTGTGCTCTGATGTTTCTTTTTGTTGTTAACTCCTTCTATTTAGTTTTTACACTTAGTCTCTGGGTTTATATTCAATTCCTTTGTATAGTTATAGTTTGTTATGAATTTTTACATCTTATTTGTGTTCTTATGTATATTAATTACATTTAGAGACCATGTTTTGTCACTCTAATAATATTTGAATTGGGTTTGAATCCTTTCCTATTATCTGTTTTTTCTCTTTCACTTGATATGCCTGGTAATTTTTTATTTAAAATGCATAGTTCATATAACATCATAGAAGCTCTAGATGATATTTTCTACTAAAGAGCCTTCTCTGATCTATCATGAAGACCTTGAGTCTGAATGACCTCTGGTCTACCTCTGGTTTGTTTCCTGAAATGCTGTCTTCTTGGATGCCACACTCCATGATTGGCATGTTTAATAAGCTCTCTATTCTCTCAACTGTAGTTTTCTTTTTCTTTATCATCACTGTGAGACTGGAAAATTATCTTTTGTTTTCGGAACTTTTCCATTTAGCTTTTTACTTAACTTCTTTAATCATATAGTTGAAGAGCTCAACAAATACTTAAGTTAAACCCCGTTGAATGCTGAGCTCATTGCAACACCTCCCTTTCCTTTTGAACTTTTGCTCATGTATCCTAGCTCTAGCCAATGTCCTGCGCTTTTTCTTCTCAGCCCCATGAGAATTTCAGAAGCTCTTCTGGCTTTTCTACCTCTTTTCAGCATGCTGTTTCCCGGGTTTGCAGATTCTCACTTGCACCAAAAGTGCAGAAATATCTGGGCAGTAAAGTAGCTCATAGGACAAATCGGCTCACCTTTCCGTTCTTTCCTTCTTTCTCAAATGTTTGTCCCTAAGAACTGGCTTCCTGAACTATTTTCACATGCTTATAGACAGGTGTGTTGTTTTTAATTCAGATTGCAAAAATACTCTCAATGGAAAAATCGCTCTGCCAAAAGCTATTGTGTCTCGCCTGGAGATAGGACTTCCCTGCTCCTAACTTCAAAGTTAACATTATATAAATCTTTGTACCAAGACTCAATTAATAAAAAGATCATTCATTAGACATTAAAAATAGAAATATTCTCTTGATGGGAAAGTTGTGGTTAAATAAAATATTTATACTGTATTTACTATGAATCAAAGGTGGAACTAAGTTTTAGATAATTTAGTAATTTTAATAATTACTTATAACATTGAAAATTAAAGCCAAAATACAATCTTTTATCTGATAACATGCATACTTTTGTAGGAAATTCAAAACAAACCATCTGAATTATTAGAACAAAATTCAGAATATGGGTATACAATCCAGAATTGTTCACATTCTAGTTCAGAAGTTGGTGAACTAAGGATAGATGGCCAAATCCAGACCTTATGCTGCTTTTGTAAATAAAATTGTATTGCAACACAATACCTTCATTATTTTTATACTACTGGAACATCAGAATAATTATAACAGAGAGTATGTGATCTATACAACAAGACATTTACTAAATAACATTTATACAAAATACTCCTCTAACTTTTTTTCTACTTTTAGTGTTGGTTTTGGCCATCTTTCTTTTGTTTTGGTTCATAGAAAATTCTAACAAACCTCCAATATTTAAACAAATTTTTAAACTTTCTGGCTCCTTTATAACAATTTGTCCTTGACTGTTCAGTTTTGAGGACTTCCTTTGTGTGGTTGCAATCTTTAATTATTGCTGTTATACACAGTGACCCTGCAACAAGCTTCATTTTCAGTTTTGCAACTGGCATGATCTTCTATCTCCTATGCAAAATTCTTGTGCCATTTGTTGTATCTTTTCTTATCTTGGACAAAATTTTATCTGGCTAGATTATGACTGTGAAAAAAAAAGAAGAAGAATGTTGAACTGTTGCCAATTTTAGAGCCAGCAAGCTCAACAAGGGAAAGCAATCATTTTCATGTCTGAAGTTGTCCCTTGAGGCATTTTGCCCCTCAAGGACTGTCCCCAAGGGAATACTGGGCAAGTGAAGGATTCCTAAGAGAAGCAGAAGCCTTAAAACAGCCAACTATAATCTTTATATGTTTGTCAGCTTAGATTTCTCAATGAAGATAGATTCTTAAACCTTATTCTTTCTTTCCTAACTGCATCTTTTTTCTAGGCCCCTCATTTTTATGATGGCCCAGCAGCGGGGTAGCACTTCCTCCATGCCCCAGTTTGCTCCCCCAACCCCACCAGGATACCAACAGAATTTTAAAAGTGCTGGCTTTCTGATTTGACTTACACATAAGTGTTTTGTAGTAATTGGTACTTAGTTTGGAACTTTGTGTAATTGAATAGTCATTGACTGAAGATAATTAGTTGACAGAGTTTCACTGTTCTTGGATAAATAGTGTCTGAAGATTGAGTCTGAAGTGACAGAAGAATCCTCTTGGAAGGTGGAGGGTAGGTTTATAGAATATGTTTCTAAGATGCCAATATCTCACTTAATTAGATGCAGTACGAATTCCTTTCTTGTTTTTATCCATGTTTTCTATTCACCCTAAACTTCTTCAAATGACATAAAAACATGTGAATGGGCAAAACACTAGAAGGCTAAAACAAAAGGTATGAAATTCATTTTCACAGCAGTTCCCTTTAGATGAGTAAGATTATACATCTGAACCCACTGGATTAAAAGAGAAATCACTTTGTCAATGGATTCTTTCACTGACATAAAGTCAGCTATAATCTGATAGATTCTCCTACTGTTTAGTCAATCTGGTTATTTAAATTATAATCTGGAGTTAAAATGTTTGTTGTCAATTCTTACAAGTTTTCTACCTGATGTACTGAATATACATAAGGGGTTAGGGCAGTATTAGTGACACAGAATTAGTGACATAGAAAACCTCAGGTATGATTCACCAACTGAAATATAAATCATATAGTTAAGGCAGGCACACCTTCAGATGAACTGCGGGAACTTATTGACCATATAACTTCAACCCAGTTGAATTTGGTGATTGAATTTCGCTTTAATCCACATAGAGGGGTGAATACTTATACAATGAAGTGTCTCTGTAGTCACAACCCAGTATCTACAACAGACAGGAGTATCAGATGTGACCAGTCAGAATTGATGGTAGACTAATTCTTAGGAATGATAATCTTCTATTGATTATTGACTAAATTCCTGTTTTTACAGGTGTGAAGGACTTAGAATTTGGGTTTAAACTTATATACCTTGGATACGTATTTCAAGAATCATTTTGTTACTCTTATATTCTGTTCTCTGTTTTCCTTCAACTATACTGATTTGAATGGAAGGCAGTATTTTATTTGAAACAACTATTGATGTGTTTTTAGGGAAAAAAGCACCAAATTACTGGTGGAAAAAACTCTCCAGCACTCCTCTATTTTTGAAAGATAAATGAGGAGACTGTAAATGTTTACCAACAGCAATTATGTTTCCATTTAATTCATGCTATTGAGGTTGATTTGTGTGTATCCTTAGTGAATTGTTTATGTCCAGAATAAGGGTATTTTTCTTGTAATTGTAAGAAAGCACAGTGGCATTTACACCTGCTAACTATGGGCTTTCATTAAGATGATTGATTGCTTGGATTGATTGATTTGATATGTGGGCATTCCTGTGGTGTGAATTTTCACTTTACAATGTACACAGTTCATCATTTGAGCTCTCTTCTTGCCTCACCACTAATGGTATCTTGAGCATGCGTTTTTCCGAAAGGGTTTCTTGACTAGATAAAATTTATTATCCTTGAAAGAATAAGATATTCATCATTTAATGTGTTTCTGGTTTTAGGGAGGATGCTTAATATGTACTGTTGTTCATAATATTTAGATATTTCTTTTATTTAATATCAATAATTATCAGTTTATTCAGATCTCTACTCTTAGAATTGGGAGTAGATTTGTAATCAGAGGGATGTTGATGGTTTAACACTAAAAAATAGTAGAACCATCTCACATTCCTTCTTGTCAGACCTCAGATTACATTTTGAAACTGCTTTTGAATGATTAGTCTAAGAATTCATCGAACTAAGTGAATCTTTGCATTTTAGAATATCTGATTCAGGAAAAATATACATATGGATATATGTATATCCATCCATATATATATATGTATATATAACATATATATATTTGTGTGTATGACGGGGGGGGGAGTTGGTGCAGAGTAAGAGAAATGCAGTCAACCAAGTACACATATGGAAAATTTTGGGGAGAATTTTTTATTTTTGGTAGATAAGATTCCTAGAATCTGGTACAAATTTCTATAATTTATAATTCAGAAGCAAAAAGGTCTATGTACTTGTAGTGAATTATATAGTGTTTCCCTTGAAATATGTCTGAATCCTAACCCGAGTGCTTGTGAATGTAACTTTATTTGAAAAAAAAAAAAAACAGGGTCTTTGCAGATATAATTAAATCAAAGATTTAAAAATGAGATTAGCTGGCTTTAGAGAGAGTCCGGAATCCCATGACCAGCGTCCTAAGAGGAAGGAAGAGAGCAGACACTGGCGAGGTCCAGCCCGAAGGGAGACAAAGAGCGGGCCTGTGATGAGGATCAGAGCACAGGCGCCCCCTATGGAGAGGAGAGGAACTTTCTACCCTGGAGCCTTCAGAGGAAGCATGGCCCTGCTGGCACCTCTGGTTTGGATTCCTTTCTGGCTTGCATAACAGCGAGAAAAGAAATTTCTCTTGTTTTAAGCTACCACGTATTTCAGTAATTTGTGGCAGAAGCCTTAGGAGGCTAAGGCAGTGCTCGGGATGGAATCCAAATGAGTGACTGTGTGTCATCGGCATGACTCGGCCAGAGAGCCCTGACCTTAGTGGTTGTAAAACACTTCCTGATGCATTGCAAAATCTGCTCTCCATGTTAGTACCTGTGACACTTGATTCATCGAATCTCTCTACTGTATTTTGACTTACTTGTTTTTAAAATCTATCCCGAAAAATTACAAGTTTCTATTAAACTGTCCTAGTCAAATTTCAATGAAGTTTGTCAAGATTTAGCTATTTAAATTATTCTATAACTTGCTTCATGTTTTCTATACTTATCCTCCTAGCTCTTGTAAAGTACTTACAAATTTGATTTATATGATTATATTTCATTTTAATATGATTGTATGTTATTTTTTTCTATACACAAAGTGTTTGCAAAATAATAAAATGGACACATATATAGATGAAGCTTCTGCTCTTTGATAAGAGAATAACAGGGACTCAGGAGGAGAACTATCTTCTCAAAACTCTGCTTGCACTTATTATTAGTACACTCAGGTGATGATTTAAGTGCACAAAGGTGAGTTCATAACAAATGGTTTCTTGGCCATAAATTGTATCTTCTCAACTATGGAATAAGCTTTCTGAGAGCAGAAATTGCCTTGAACCTGGCACCTGACCATTGTCTTTCCAGGCATGTCCCTGGAATACTTTCATGATAAATGCTAATGCAACTAAATTAATGTGTGTGTTCCTGGCTCAGACTTTGGTACTTTAGATCATGTCCTGAAATTTCCTTAGGATATAAGATTGTATGGTGATAAAAATTCACCAAACCCTTACTACAACCCTTACTACAACAAGCATTACTTAATTGAGTCTCAAGTTTAGGAAGAAAGAAATCAAATATTATAGAGATGAAAGAGTTTATAAACTGTAATCAATTGTCTAGAAGTCTAAGAATCTCAAAAAGATATGCACATAAGTATTCCTAAAGGAAGGAAACCTTAGAAGTTAAATTTGTGACAAAAGTTTTTTGGGGGAAGATAAAAAAGAAACAAAATGTAATGATTTCAAAATGGTTCTGTAGATTGAAAATTGGGCAGTTCTTTAGGCCAGTGCGAGGGGAAAAAGGCACGGATTGGTCAATGTATTGAACTTGAGTATTTCTTATTTTAATTGACAACATTCACGTCTTTGAGCTTCTCATTTAGACTTTGATAAAATCAACTTGCAGAGGCAGATGGCAGGCTGTTATTTTTAATTCACAAGCCATGTTAAATGTATGCCATATGTTATAGAACTTTTCAGGCTCAGCCTTTTGAGTGCTACCACAATAAACTCACCAACTTGCAGAAAAGGAAATCTGACAGGAAGAATTATGCACTTGCGGGTTACATTTTTGAAACCCGAAGTCAGTTACTTGTCTCTTTGCCTGATTTAAGGAGGGGGTGGGTGAGGAAGAAAAACCTCTCAGCAAAATGAGAAGCCACACATTGAAATGGTAATATCTGTGCAAAAGAGAAGTGGGATTAAGAGGTCTGATTGCTGCTTTGTACTGAGAAGTGATATGTCGCTCAACAGTATGACACCTCGGAATAATATAGAAGGCAGCCCATTATGGTCCATAAAAAAACTGAAGCATGAGGTCTTATTCATATACTGCCCATGACCCCAGCAGGAGATTTATCTCTCTGTCCCTCAGTAGTACCATATGTCAAAAAAAAGTTAAACTAGGTAATCTCTAAAACCCCTTCCAGAATTGATATTTGCACTTTATATACTACAAATCACAACTCATATTCTGGGTTGCTTATGGTTAATTCCTACCATCTTTATAGGTGCCATATTACAGATAATTGCTCTTTTTAGAAGAGTTTTTTGTTCAGAAAGGCTCTGTATTTCATGAGCCTTCCTCACATTTTTATTAGTAAAGGTCCTCAAAATTGTTGCAAAGAGCTTGTTGAGCTGTTTTTATGGAATCTATTTATTCACATCTATGTCTAAGAGTTAGGTCAATTAGAGATTTAATATCTGAGATTTTTATATTGTTAATACAGATACAAGAAAGCTTGCAGCCACCTCCTTGTCCCTCGGCAGACAAGTCAATTTCTAGAGAAATGATTCTTGACTGTGATCTGGATTTGGGGTGGCAGTGATTTTTGTCCACTGATGAGAACTTTGGTAGTGTCTACTTATGGCAATATTTAATATCAATGTTAATATTTACATATAATATCTGTTAAAACATATTTTAAAAGCTCTAAATTTCCTTTGTATTTCCATATGTAGACTAACGAAGTCTTCCTGCTACTTGAGCAAAATATGAGAGGAGACTGACTGGTGACATCAGAAACATCTGAAATGTCTGATTGGGTCTAGGGGACAGGAAGGAAGGAAGAGCTACAAGAAATACACAAAATTTCAAAGAATAATTTGTGTAGTGCTCTTCCTACCTACTCACAGAGTACTTGTCCTTTTTAGTGTTCTTTCTTAGTCTGGGAAACCTGAGTATGCCAGGCATGGTCAGCAGGCATCGCAAGAGGTCTGTCAGGCTCCCTGGGCTTGTGTTGGGTGTGGTGTAGCCAAGTAGCTGAGTGGCACTGTTGAGATATGAAATACTTCCATAAAACATTCACTTCTTTAAAGTCAGCAGTATTCTCCATGAAAGGGAAGGTGACACAGGAAATGTGCCTGCGGGGTTTGTTTGTTTGTTTGTTTTTTATTTTATAGACACACTGCCTTTATTTGCAAATATATAGTTGTATCTCAAAGGTATGAAGTGAAGCTAACACTTGAATGTTAGCGGAGCTGCATGTTACAGGGTAAAAAGCTGATAAACAGTGGGTAGACAGGCACACGTGAGGCTATCTGCCTTGCCCTGCTGCCTCCTGGTCATGCCCCGGCCTTAACAATGCAGCCTGGTGGGAAGTGTTAATAACTCAGTGGTATATGGAAGGAGAAGTGATGGTGGGAGACAGGAGGGCTGTGAGCTACAGGCTCTTCTGATTTCAGAGTAAAATTTGCAGTGTCCACTAAGGTGAGCATATAAGCAGATTAGTCACAGAGGCAATCATCTTTTCACCTGTTTTTAACTCAGAGTCAGCTTTGCATAACACTCAGGGTCTTCCTGTTCCAACAGGATAACCTGATGCAGCAGCTTCCTGTGATGGTGTTCTTGCTCCTATTTGGCTTAACTCTGGCCACTGCAAATGACACTGAAAGAGAGCCCCCCCCCGCCCCTTCCTCTGTTGCACTTTCCTTTTTATACCTGTGCATAAGCACACAGCTGTGGCCAAAGTGGTTTTAGTCATTGCTGTCATCATTGTTTAGCCACTGTATGAATTGCGCTTCCCCAAGCACACTCCTTCATATCTCTGTCTCTTTTGCATCATGAGCTGAATTTCTAGAAGGTAGTGACTCTGTCCTATTCCTCTTTATATGCTCAACGTCTAGCAGGAATTGGTAGCCAGTAAAGCACAATTAGATATTTGCTGGGTAAAAAAGATGAATGTTAATGCAGTAAATACAGATTGATGAACAGCCTATCTGGTTAGGTTAAAAACTACCTCAATTTCTTAGTCATTTGTTCATTTGGTCATTCATTAGGCACTGATTTCACTAAATATTTTACAGAAAGTTTTATGATATCAGAGCTCAAACTTTCCATATAGAGTTTGTGTATGTATGTGTATATGGAAATTTGCACATGTATGTATGGAAAAAATATTAACCTGGAAATTATTTGTTTCACAGTGTTGGTTTAATCATTCCCACTAATCTTTTTGTTGCCTTCCAAGTTTCTAGAACATTTTTATATATAGATATCTGGTCAAAGTGTACTGCACTGCCAACTGCAGTTGAGATTTGAAAGTCCAGAATAGACAGACCAGATGGGCAGCTTCCCTCACAGTAGAGTTTCCCAAAGTGCACTCAGCAGAATACTTGTTTCATGGGGTGTTAAAAGGGATGTTACTAGGTGTTATGAGAAAAGGAACAAAGATAGAGTGACAAAGAGAAAGGGAGGGAGGGAGGGACAGGGAGGAAGAGAGAGAGAGAGAGTTCTTATCGTATATATGAGAAAGATTTCAATTAAATTAAGGAGATTTATCACAAGATTTTTTGTTTGTTTTGCTTTTGAGACAGGGTCTTGCTAACTAGTTCAGGCCTGGCCTTGTACTCACTATGTAGCCCAGACTGCCCTCAAACTTGTGATGATTCTCCTGCCTGGGCTTCCTGAATGCTTGGATAATAGACATATACCCCTACACCTGTCTATCACTTAAGATTTTACAGAACTTTTAATTTCACAATGTGCTTTGAAAATGAAACATATTAATTTGAGGATTTCTAAAATTTAATTTTTTATACAACATTTAATTTGCAAAGCTTTTATCTCTGAAAATTGTTTGCCTGTGAAACTAGAGGAAATTGCTGGATAAGGAATGGTAATGGAAAGACATGCTCCTGTCCCATTATGCCACACTCTGTGGATTCACAGGCACTTGTGAGTATAATATTTTCTGACATCTCAGTTTGTCTTGAACTTTTACATACAGTTGTTTCTAATTTTTCTGGATTTGATTTGACATCTGGTTTCTGGCTACAGCAGTAACGGTTGCCATTCATCTTTCTGGCCCCCGTATTTTCTTACCTTTTTTTCTTTTGGTACTGAAACTCAGGGCCTCATGCTTTCCAGGCAGATGCTGTGCTGCTGAGCTACAACCTTGACCCTCTGACCTTTTTTTATTGTGTCTAATTATGAAATCAGAGTCACCTTAAGTTATTTTAAGCAAGGAAGATTTAACTTAGGGAGTCATTTAGAAGCTTTTGGAAAATCTTGAAAACAAATAAATGAAAACAGGGGAAACTGGGCCAAACAAAAAGTTTTTTAGTTTCTTTGTTCATTCTTTTAAATTCAGGGCCTGGAAGCTGCTGAATTCCTTTAGAGCGGTGGGCCTGGTGCTGCTGCTGTGGTGGCCAGAAGCACACTGATGTCAGTGAGCTGGACCCATCTAGGAGTTTGGATTCCTACTATTGAAAGTGCCACCAACATCTGGAGCCCACAGTGAACTGTAGTTGCCCTTAGTTGCCCATGGCTGTGACCTCTGAAGAGTTGACCAAAGAAAGCAAAGTCATCTGCATTCTCCCCCATTCCAAAGCCGCTGCTGTGGCCTAACATACGGAGAAACTGTCAGGCAATCAACTGGCACTTATATTTCAGAAATGTGGCATCAGGCTCATAGTCTGATCTGGAAGAAATAGCAACCAGGCAGGTACGGAGGTGAAGACAGCTGATACTTAGAAGCCCAGTCTAGTTGTTGAGGTACTCAGCATCACGAGCACCTTTATGTTCATTCTTTAGTTTTTCTATCAGAATAAGAGGCTTTGAACCTCTGGTTGAAAACATGCACTGTCACTTTTATAGACAGTGACAATTGACTGAACTATTAGTGCATGTTTTGCTTTGTAAAATTGTCCACTATATGGATCTTCTAGGTAAAGTCTCTATGACTGACTGTAGTTTGCTTCTTTAGGTAGCATCATTTCTTATATTCATCCTTACAACTTTTCTCCACTCCTTAGTCTTTCTCTATTCTTTTTGGAAAACTTCAAACTTTAATCAACCCCAATCAGTTAATTTTTTTCTATATAGAAGCAATACTGGAGCATATACACCATGTAAAATAGAAGACCTGTATCAGAGGAAATTAAAATCACTAGCCCCACGTCCTTTATTCTCTTGAAGGCTAATGACTTCTGAAGCCCAAAACTTTCTCTTTCTCTTTGCACCTACTCAAGTCTCCATTTTTCTCCTAATTAGATTAAAACTCAGGCTTCTGCCATGACCCTAAAGGCAGTAAGTGCAGTGGTTTTGCTCTCCCTCTCTAAATTCACCTCCAATCTCATCCTTCTCATTTACTGCCCTCTATGACCCTGGAGTTCCTTTTGCTTCCTAATATAACAATTTGTTCTCATTAAGATCTATCATTCTCCTCTTCCTATTGTTTTCTTTCTCTAATGATGTAAATTCTGACATTTTCTCAGCCTTCAGGACTGGTCAAAGATTTACCCTTATTGCTGTACTTAGCTTCTTCTACTATCTTCATATTACTTATTTTACTTTCATCTGAGTAGTGATTTCAACTTGTGAGTCTATTATTTATTGACTGATTGGTTCTATCTCTTCTAGGTTGTTAATTCCATAAGAGAGAAACCTACTTAACTCACTGTACTAATTGCAATGGTAGCTCCCTGACACTTAGTCGATACTTATCAATATTTGTTGAAACAATGAAAGCATGGAAAATGATACCTAACTGGAATTGTAGGAGGAATTTGATAAAGGAGTATGATTGTTTGATCCTCATATGTTGGGTTCCAATGAGAAGCCTAGATAAGGGAAGGAAGAATTTTCAACTAGAGTTTGGACATTAACTATCTGTGATTAATATCAATCCCGCCCCCATAGAAGTTCATCATCTGCTGAACGATGAAGATGAAGATGTTCTTACAACAATTGCAGGCAAGGCTCATGGGGAAACCCTATCGTGAAACTGTTGGCAGATAACTAATAGGATCGCCAGTTTTTATTTAAAAGCCCAGTTCTTTGCATGTGATTTATTCATAAACATTGAGCCTTGGGGTTAGTGTCATTCTGTCTTATAAAAGAGGACTAAAACTTTTGATATTATTGACAGTACTAGAGAAAAACCATGACTAATTCCATTTCTAATTGTCTGCTTCTCCTTTGCACGGAGTAGATATTGAACAGGAAGAAAGAATGCCTGAAAGGTAACCAAATATTTCACAATCCTTGGGCTAGCAATTCTTGGGGCCGGGCAGAGGTTGAATAATGTTCTTCCAGTAATATGAGGGAAAGGATGTTAAAAAAAGTTCTCTTTCTTTATTCTACCAAATATCCTTGAGTTTCCATGGAAATGGGAGCAGAAAGGCCATTGACAGGCAGTCAGAGATGGTTAATTCTCCCTGCCATGCTTTAGCTAATCACAGTAAAAGGTTTATAGGTAGAGTCAACTATTGATTCAGGAAGATTTTAAAATGTGTTATATTTTTATTGGTACAGTTCCCCTGGGTACCATCAAAAATAGAAAATAAAAAATGAGAAATTAAAATTATATATTATCTCACCACAATTGCTATTTGATGTCTTTCTCTAGATCTGAGTGCCTATGCTCTATCTCCCAAGTCAAAGGGCTTCCCTGCATGAGTGCTTCTGGATTTGTGAGGAAAGGGTGGAAATGTAGGAGTCTTATTTACATTTTGCTAGTTTTAGGGTAATGAAAACCATTTATACCACTCCCCCAAGAGACAAAATAGGTGGTAGTTTGAATGATAAAAAGCAAGAGATGATCACATTTTGGAGAAGCCAGTGGAGCCGAAGGAAGAAAAGTCAGAGAAAGGATGAAAAAGTGACCCTGGAGGGATAAACACAAGGAGGCCCGTTGAGCTTTCTCATTTATTGAACTTTGTCTTTCCATTGTAGCTTTTATGTTTTCTCTTGAGAGGCTTTCTAAAATGTGAGCCTGAAGACTCTAAAAGGTACAAATTTAGAGGAAATGGGCCATGATGGCCAGAAGAAGGCTGGACAATCTATAGTCCTCTTTTTCCAAAGTAACACCATATAGTTTATCTATCTCTTTATTTTTTCTATTTTTTTACCTGAGGATTATTAATAATGCTGCAAGGTGAGGATTGTTGCAGTTTGCTCTTATTGATGAAAATGTAACAATAACTAAATTGTAACCAATCAGAAATGCTTGGAGGATTATTTAATTGTTTTGAATAAAGCAATTTTCCTAATTCCTGATTCTGAATCGCTTTGTGTCCCACAATACTATAGGGAAGACAAAGTAGGATACACTAACTGCAGACCACAAATCCTATACTCCTGTAGCCAAAATGTAGCTCTTCAGCATTCAGAGTTCTTTAGCATTCAGAACAATAGTATTTTTTGTATTAAAAGACAGAATTGTAAAACTAAAGCCAGTTGCTTAGAAGTACAGCTTTCTTTGTTTCTAGAAGCAATATCTTATATGGGTTTTCAAACAAAGAATACATAGTAATAGCTGGGGATTTAGCTCAGTGGTGCTGCCACCTGTGTTACAAGCGCAAGGTCCTGAGTTTGATTCCTGGTACCAAAATAAATAAATAAATAAGTAAATAAATAAATAAATAGAAAGAAAGAATACATAGTAATAAAAAGAAATATATCTGCTATACCTTTTCTACAATAAATATAGCAGTGAGTTTTGTATACTAATATTGTGTAATGCTTCAATGCAGTTGGTCAACATCTGACTATAGATTATTGAGTATTGATACATGTATGAAGAGAGAAAAAATTGTTCTAAGCATTACTATTGAATGGAGCCAGTAATAAAAATGCAGAATAACTAGGGAAGTATGCCATTTCTCAGAAACACTAGGATATCCTCCTAGAAATACGTAAAATGTAATTCTCTACTTTATAAGAAGTTGGTAAAACAGATTTAGACTACATTTAGACTACATTTTTAGCCTTTAAATTCACAAAATTAGAGCAATATTAAATCCTCCTTATTTAAGCAACTAATTAAAATCACCCCTTTTATTCATGGTCTTGCTTTTTGCAATTTCAGTTACATCAAGCTGCATTTTGAAACTACTAATTTTTGTTTTGACCATTTAAACACTTTCACATAAGTTATATTATAGAAAATTGTTTTAATTTTCTACTTATTACTATTTATTGTTCTTAATCTCATGAGCTTAATTTATGAGTCAAACACTGTCATAGGTATATACATATAGGAAAAAATATAATATTTATAGGGTTCAGTACTAATTGTATTTATAGGGTTAAATGTAATTTCAAGCATCTACCGGGAATCTTGGAATATATCTATCACGGATAATGGGGTATTACTACATACGTGTTTCATCCTGTAAAATTAGTTCATAATTGGCTTATATAAGCCAAAATAATAAAATCACTAGAAAAATAATGATAAAAAGAGCAATGCATTTCGAAACACAACACACACTCACACACTCACAGAGAGCCACAAAGAATTGCTTAATTTATTGTGCTGAATAGTTTACTTTTAAATTATAATAAAAGTAGTTTTTCTTGCAATTTAAACAGGTCCCATTTTATAAAAGAAGGGAATTTCTTCTGCTGTATATTTATAGTGAAGGAAAGAATTCCCATTAGGAATAAAATACAGCTGAAGTTCTCTCCATTTTCTCTTTCACATAATAGAGATGTGTATTTAAGTCTCCGTATGTTCCACATATCTCCTAAAATTGTAAAAATAAGTTGGTTATATATTAAGTTTATCAGAATCAATTAAAGGAAAGATATTTGCAGAACTGTTGCCAAAAGGTGCTGGGCTTCAAGGAAAGGTTTATATTTCATCTATCTTAACTTGAATTGTGACACATCTTAGCTATTAAGTTTCTATTAACAGAATAAAATCATGTTGGGTCAAAAATGAAATTTTCACATTTTGTTCATAATTAATATTTCATTCCACCCTTAGACATAACAAACATTAATTTTTCTCTTACTTAATTTTCATAAAAAGCAACTCTTACTAATGATGTAGATTAGTTAATGTCAGCTATCCCAGATATATCTAAACTCTTAGAATTTAGCCCATTTTCTGTTAAAGTTCTAAGGGAGTCATTTGTTCACACTTGTGTGTGTGTGTGTGTGGTGTGTATGGGGGTACAAAGTGATTGGAAATCTAAGTATCATTTATTCAAAACATTTCTTTGCTTTCTACCTACAAAATATGGTCCTAGGTGCTACATCATAAAGTGAAGAAAGGGAAAAGAAATTCCTTACAATAGAGAGCTTACATTTTAGTAATCCAAGAGAATAAAGTATAAAATGTGCCAGATTGATTTTAAAGAAGGAATCCAGACTATTTCTTAATATACCAAACAGATCTCTACTAGATTTAGTTCGGGAAATGTGACTTTTGCTCAAACCTCATGAAAAAGCATCTTTTTATTCTTATCTTGTTTGTACCCTGGTTGGCCACAGAGGTCCACATACCTTACCCACAGCACGGATGAGAGAAAAGCAGAAAGACCTCCTACGTCAGGGACTTTGCCCACTCTTAAACAAGGTCCTATAGTGCCTCAGTTGGACCAGAGTTTCCTTCTTGGGATGGATTCAAATTATTGGAGAGGAAAGAGGAAGAGGGAAGCATGTGAAGGCTGACAGAGTCATAAATACATGGGGCACTGTCATTCTCTTGCAGACTGCTTATTCATGTACATGACAGGATTCCTCCTATTTGGGCCACACCTCACCTCCGAGGCACACCCAGTAACTATATTCATGAGATGTGCATTGACTTCCTCCTCTGGAAATATCCCAGAAACTAAATGTGAATGTGCATAGCCCAGAATGGCTTAGCTATGCTCTACATCAAGAGAATTTCCATTCAATGTACTGTTGAAGCTGGGATTTTTTTCTTCTCAATTTAGTCAGTATATTTTGCCTAAATATGGAGCAATAAAGATGAGGGTTTTTTTAAAAAAATCATTCTTAAGATTACAGTCTACGGTCAGGTAAAAATTTCTAGGTGTACATGGTAATTATTTGGGGAATATATAATTTCTTTTAAATTGGCTGCTGCTAGTGTACTAATTCAGGAGGCACTAACTCATTTGCAAAGAGCATCATTAGAAGCCAAGCCAAACGAGCAGCTGATCTGCCTTGTACACTTTACCAAAGCAGCTTCAGGATCCTCACTTTCTCTCTCATTAATTCCATTTTGGGGCTTCTTCAGCAGGTGGAGCATTTTATCTTTTCATCTCATTAATCACTGTTGGTTGCTGAGGAAAGCTCTATTAATATCTGGTCAAAAGACAGCATAATCTATAACATCTTCCAGCAGCAGCAGAACCAGCTGTGGAGCCAAGGTGTTACTAAGTAACCAGGCCGCAGAAATTTACGCAAACTAACATGATATATGGGTAAAGGAAACCTGCTTGCTCAAACCAGGAGTAAAAGGACTGCTTTAACCCTGCCTGCATATTGGGGCTTTTGCTGAGTGCTAGCATGATCAAAGTGGCATTTGAACTCTTGACATTTCAACTGTGTTCTTCTTTCCTTCCTACCTCTTTCTGTTGGGATCTCTGCGTGTCTCCTCTACCCTGCTCCCATACAATCAATTGTTCTCAGCTTTTTGATTCAGACTTCTAAAAAAGTGCATCATTCCTGACACACACACACACACACACACACACACACACACACATTTTTTTTTAACTCTGGCTAAATTTTTAGTTAAGATGTAAAAAGTATACCTGTCATGTAACTAGTGTTACTTGAAACTTTGGAAAGTCTACATAGGCCACTGCTATTCCATTATCCTATCAACCAAATCTTCCATGCCTCTCACAAAAAGCTGCACATATTGTGTCAGCAAATGCATTCTAACATTAAAAAAGAAATCACGACCTAGCCTGGTGGTGCCCACCTGTGATCCCAGCTCTCTGGGAGGTTGAGGCAGGAGGATCTGGAGTTCAAACCCAGGCGGGGAAGTTAGTGACTTAAGGAGATTCTGTCTCCAATAAAAAGTTTAAAAGTGGTGGTGGGGGGGGGAGCTGGGATGCAGCTCAGTGTGAAGGCTTGGGTTCAGTCCCAAGTACTGCAAACATAAATAAATAATAAATAAATAAATAATCATATATATACATATATATAAAACTGCTAAATAGATTGCCTGATGTAGAATGTCAGTATACTGAGAGGATTTGTGTAACCCTAGAAAAAAAGAGGTCCAGACACCTAATCTTTTTTTTTTTGGCGAAACACTTATTGGCACATTTTAGATATATATAATGATGCGATTCATAGGGAATTTGTACCTGTACCTGATATACCTTGCTTCTGTTTTTCCCATTCTGCCCCTCCTTTCGACCCCTCTTCCCCTCCTTACTTATCAAAGCTTTGTTTCCATGTTTCCTTCTATTCTCTTTTTTTGCTTGTCCCTCCTTTCCTCTCTCCCTCTTCTCCTCCCTTGTTCCCCTTCTCATGTGAACATTTTTTTCCCATTTTCCAATACGTAGTATACATTTTAGTCCTTATTTCCACTTTCGTTTTCTCACACGAGAGAAACAATGCAGTATTTAAACATGTGTGGACACCTAATATTTCTTAACTTCTTAGAGGGAACTCAATGATATATGCTAGATCCTTCTGAGATATTTAAAATAGCCTTGGGGTCTCCTTGCTTAGTCTCATGGATCTAGAATAGACAGAGGCTCATAGCTGAGATGGCCCAGGCTTCACCTTTCTTATACTCTTAAGAACCCAAGCTAAAGCTCCAGCAAGGAAGGGTTTCAGGAGTGAAATTGAGCAAATGATGCTTTATGTTGCTATGAAAGGAATTATGACTGAGGTATTAAGGAAAGAGAATCACAAGGATTAAGGCCTATTCCAAAAAAGGATTTCAAAGCTTGATGTTGAAAGACATTTTTGTGCGCAGGTTTTTGTTTGTTTGATTACATATGGCACTGAGGTGTGGCTTAGTGGTGCAATATATGCCTAGCATGCCTGAGGCCCTAGATTCAATCCCAGCACCACATACACAAAAAAAGCTTAACAAATGAAAAGGTTGCGTTATATTAGGTGATATAGCCAAATGCCAGTTAGAGCAAGTTCCAGGGCTATAATTTTTGTTTTACAGTACTAGGAACTACAACCATGAGTGTTCTACTGCTGAGCTATATGCCCAGCCCTTTCTAGTCACATTTTTATTTTGAGACAGAGTCTTACTAATTTGTTCAAGCAAGACTCAAACTTATGATCCTCCTGCCTCAAGGCTCTGTAAGCACTGGGATTACAGGCATGCACCACTGAGCCTGGCTTATCTTTAATATTTTAATAAAATCCAAATAAAATTATTGCATGATTAGAAAGATGAAATTACTTCACTAAACACTGGTTAGAATTAGTAAGCCTGTAGTTGTGCTTATTGCACATCACTATAGCAAATTTATTCTATAATCTGCATCCAACCTAAGGTCTGGGGCTCTGGCTTCCCATTTGAATTTATGTACTTGATGACCTGTAGTGTGTCAGACTTTACTGTGGCTGTCTGGGGAAACCCAGGACTCCCCCAGTAGCACTATGATTTACTGTTTGTCAGCCACAATTGAGTAAAATTATAAGTTTTAGAGACTAATGAAAATAAAGATGCTTTTTTTTTTGTCATCTAAGTGCTTGGATCCATCTCAGATTAAGAATCTCAGTAAATGTATTCCATTGTTGTATTATTGGAGTATAGTGAGAATTGATTAGGTATAGGTTAAGTTGCATGAAAAGATAGTGCTGAAAAAATTTTTTTCAGCTACTCAACCAACTCATAATTGATTAACTAGAGATAGGAAGAAGCAAGTCTCTCATGTTTCCTCATTTTTAAAGTCCTGATTCTCTCTATACATTCAGATTTGTGCTGGATTTGGATTTTTTTTACCCTTTCTACAATTAATGTATGAACAGTGTTCCCAAAGGTTGATACTGTATATACTATTTTCTTTTGTAAAACCATAAATCCTTTCCCTTTGTGATCCTCTGGCATTCCCGTTTGCTGACATTCAGTCTGTCACTGGGACCACCTACCACTGTGTGGTTTTACTCCCACCAATGGCCCTTCTCCAACCCCCACAGAGAACTCTAGGCAAAAGAGAAGAGAAATAATTTCTCCTGTTAATTAGAGGAACTAGAAATTAATTAAACTTTGCCATAATATTTTGCCTTTTGCTACAACATATATTTTGACATATAACTAGAGTCATAATATCATGTTTGCATTTATTTGGGAATTCAGTAGAGATCTGCCAATGCAGTTCAAGACATTATCCTTATTCTGGATATGGATGACAGAATGATATCTTCCATATTATTTAACGGGCAGTGACCAAATCCATAAGAGTAAAATGTTTTGTTACACTCAAGACTTTTCTGTCTGAACTTGTGTAAAAATAAAAAATGAAAGCACACATATGTGTGTGTGTGTGTGTGTGTGTGTGCAAAATGGAGCTACACATTGTGCCATATGAACAGTCATTGAGAAGTTAGGGCACTTATCCTGGAACCAGGAAGAACAGGTTAGTAACATTTACTTATCTGAACAACTTTCTTTAGTAAATGGGTTTCAAGGTATTTTTCATTCATCTAGATGGCAGTATCACTGAGCAAAAGTTAGGAAAGGCACATTTTATTGTGACTATTCTATAAAGTTAAACACATGTCAAAATATCACATTGTACTTCGTTGACATGATTTGTGTTATGGTTTGGGTCTAGATGTCCTCCCAAAGCCTCATATGTTCATAGGCTTGATCTGGAGCATGTAAAGCTGGCGTTGATTCATGATGCAATGCTAGGCTCAAGGGCACTAAGATTAAGGGTGCGGGTGCTACCCGCCATAAGTAGTATGAATAAGATAAAGGGGACAGGGAGACACTGTTAAGGCTCCCTTGTTACCTTTGCTGCCTTATGGATGCCATGTTGTTTCTGCTCTGCCACGCCTCTTTGTTATCCTTCCCTTGGAGTCAGCTGATTATGGATTGAAACCTCAATGAACTGTGAGCCAAATAAACCCTCTCCCTGTTACCTTTGGGCATCAGGGATTTTGTCTCAGCAATGAGGCAGAAAAGTAACTAACAGAGTTTGAATGACCCCTACAACACCCATGTGAAGATTCAACTGCCATGGCACTGGCTGTAAAGATGGAGTTGACTGCGTCACAGGAGCTCTGCTGTCATGAACAGATTAATGCCATGGGAACGGATAGGCATCCTTTGCAACATTTCGTCTTCAATCCTCTCTTGTCCTCTGCCTTCCATTTTCTCCCACGCATGATGTAGCATGAGCCTGTTTCTGGCATGTAACATTACATAATACTGCATTAGCGAGTCTGCCAAATAACATTCCATATCTTACAGCACTGTATTTACCCTAGAGAATTGTTTTTACTTGTTTTTTCTGCTTGGTTTTCAGATTGTCTTGTAAAGCATAACTGTCTTACTTTTGGTTTCCTCAGAAATCAAACCCTAGTTTAAGCGCAAGTAGTTTATTTGGAAAGCGAAGGCAACACTGGAATATGAAGGGGAATACAAAAAGACTGGTTTTGCAATTGCCAATTATGACTGGAGGTATGATAGTCCACTAAAGATGTTTGTGTCAAAATCCTTGGAATGGGTGAATATTTACATGGTAAGGAGGAATTAAAATTATAGATGGAATTAAGATTATAGAATTGCAGTTGTTATGTAATTGACTTTAAGGCAAGGGGAGTTTCTTGTATTATCTGAGTGGATCCAATATAATCGATATAATTGCAAGGGCTCCTCCTTAAATGCAGAAGAGGGAAGTAGAAAAGTCAGAGTCAGAGTGATGTGATGTGTTAAAGAATCTAAAGTTATTGCTGGTTTTGAAGCGGAAGGGAACCACTCATAAGCCAAAGAATGCAGGCAGTCTCTGGGAAAGGCAAGAAAATGATCTCCCTTGGAGGATCCGGAAAGGAATGAAACCCTGACAGGAGCTTGACTTGTGTAGTAACGTCCCTTGTCAGCTTCTAACCTCCAGAACTATTAAGATAATAAATGTATGCTGCTCTAAGCTATTATTTTTGCAAATTTGTTACCGCAGTAAAAAGAAACTAATATGCTGGATTTTCTATTTTACTTCCTGTTAATTCTATAATCTGTGAAACCAGACATTCCCATTGATAATTGTTTTAGTCTGGATTCTTCAGAGAAACACAATTAATAGGATCCATGTATGTATGTATGTATGTATGTATCTGTTTGTCTGTCTACCACCTATCTATATCTATCATAAAGTATTGACTCACTGCCACATGGTTGTTGAATAAATGAGAGAAAATTGAAAACAAGTTTCATGCTGGGGAAAATATAAGCAAAAATAATGAGTTTAAAACTAATAGTTTCAGGCAGAGAACAATATCAAAATAAGCAATTCCTTGAATGATTGGACTTTATAATCTAATTTGGCCTTACCGTTAAGTAGATTAATGAGCATATTCAGAGACATGTTAGACACTGTTAATTTTTGAATCCCAAAACATAGACATTCAAGAGAAAAGGGACTCTCAATTGTCTCTAACCACTTCATTGAGATCTAGTTCTGTATGATATTATTTGGACATATTGAATTGTGACTTTAATATACTCAAAACAATATGCTACCATCACCGCAGTCAATTTTAGAATATTCTTATCAGTTTGAAAAAACCTGTGTGCCCTATAGCTGTCATTCTTCATCCCCAAGCCTTCCTAGCCCTAAGTAATCACTTATTTACTTTCTGTATGTATAGTTTTCCTTACTCTGGACTTTCATATAAAAGGGGTTATATCACAGATATTTCTTTGTGAGTGGCTTCTTCTAGGTATCATAATGTTTTCAAGGTCCATTCATGTTGTAACATGTATCAGTAGTTCATATTTTTTAAAGCCAGGTAATAGACTATTGTACAGATATAGTACATTTGTTTGTCCATTCATCAGTTGATAGACACTTGGATACTTTCCAACTTTTAGCCATTATTAATAATGTTTCTATAAACATTTCTATATAAGTTTCTCTGTTGACATATTTTTGTTTCTTTTGAGTAGAGGACTGGAATATGGAGAGTCATATAGCAACTCTATGTTTAATTAGTTGAAGAATTGCCAGAGCATTTTCCAAAGTAGTGCCGTATTTTGAATTTCATCAACAGTGTCTGAGAGTTCTGATTTCTCTCTAACTTCTTCAACACTTTTCAATTGACTTTTTGGGTTACTTCTCCTAGTGGGTTTGAAATAGTATCTCACTCTATTTCAATTTGTATTTTCCTGGTTACTAATGATGTTGAGCATGTTTTCGTGTGCTTATTTTACATTTGTATCTCTTCACTGAAGAAATGTTCTTTCTTTCCACTTGTAAATTGGGCTGCATTTTAACATTGAGCTGTAGGAGTTCTTTATATATTCTGGATACAAATCACTTTTCAGACATATGATGTACAAATACATGTTTTCAATTTCATTTAACTTTCTTGATGATGTCATTTAAATACAGAACTTTCTAATTTAATGAAGGCAGATTTATGCATTCTCTTTTGTAGATCATGCTTTTGTTGCCATGTCTGAGAACAACTTATCAAATTCAGGGCTTCAAAGATTTACTATTTTCTTTTAAAAGCTTTATCATTTTAGTTCTTATGTTTAGGTCTTTGATCTGTTTTGAATTAATTTTAGTAAATACTATAAGGTAAGATTGCAGCATCAGTTTCCGCATGTTGCCATTTGATTATCCCAGAATCGTTTGTTGAAAAAAACTTTTCTTAGATATGGATTTATTTCTGGGCCATCAATTCTATTCCAGTAGTCTGTGTTTATTCTTTTCCCAATACCTGCTGTCCTTGTTACCATTGCTTTTTATTCTCTTGAAACTAGAATTTGTGGGTGCTTACACTTTGTTCTTTATCAAAATTGTTTTGTTATTAGAGGTCCCTTATCAATTTCAGGGAATTTTTAATTTCTAAAGATGTCAGCTGGAATTCTTATAGGGATTAAACTGAACCTGTGCATCTATTTTGGGAATATTAACACTATTAAGAATCCTAACACTATTAAGTATTTCAGTTCATAAATGTGGTATATTTTCCATTTGTTTTGATCTTCTTTAATTTCTTTCAACAATATTTGGTGCTTTTTAGAGTATAAATTATTCACTTATTTAACTTTATATCTAAGTATTTTATCTCTTTGTGATGATGCTGACAATGGGATTTCATTCTCAGATTGTTTATTGGAAGTGTTTAGAAATACTATCTATATCTATATATCTATATCATCTATATATTTGAGGTGCTGTGGTTCAAATTCGGGGCCTTGCACATGCTAGGCAAGTGTTTTTACCATTGAGCTACATCCTCAGCCCTGAATTTTGTATTTTCCTTTTAGGTTTTCCAAACTTACTAAATTGCTCATTAGTCCTTATGCTTTTTAATGTTTAACTTCATTATCAAACATGCACATACACAAAAATTAAAATTATTCAAAGAAAAAAATGCAAGGGAAAAAAACTATAATAATATTCAAATATAGTAGAACTCAACAAAAGCAAAACTAAAAAGTACTTAAACAGTTTTCCATATAATTTTTAAAAACATCTCAAGCATTAATAAGACATCAGAGGATGTGATTTGCTTTAGAAAGATTTTCAAAACTAATATTGAACAAATAGTGGTCTGGAAAAAAATTCTAATTAGCTAGTAGACTCCATATAGGCTAAATTTTTTAAAATTTAAATTTCAATACAGTCATATGACATGTGATGGAAATATAATCTGAGAAATATGTTATAAGGCAATTTCATCTGTATTTAGTCCGTATGTTTTATTAGTAGATTCTTTAAGGTTTTCTCTATCTAAGTTTATATTATCACCAAATGAAGATAATTTACTTCTTTTTCAATATTGATGCCTTTTATTTCCTTTTCCTTGACTAACCACCTCTGATAGAGCCTCTAATACAATAGTGAATGGAGGTCATTATAGCAAAAATCTGTGTCTTGTTCTTGGTCTTAGGGAAAAACATCCAGTCTTTCATTATTAAGTACAATCTTAGTTATGAGCTAATTGCAAATGTCTTTTATGATATTGAAGAACTTTATTCTTAGTTTGCTGAGTTTTTTTTTTAATCATAAAAGAGATTGGATTATTTCTGCAATTTCTCTGCATCTACCAAGAGGATCATATGATTTTTCTTTTCTATTCCACTGGTTTGATGCATTATACTAATTTATTTGGAAATATTAAAATAACCTTGTACTGATAGGATACATCTTACTTGGTCGTGACTCATAATTCTATTTATATGTTTCTAGATTCAGTTGACTAATATTATATTGGGGATTTCTGCATCAATATTCTAAGAACTTTTAATTTATAGATCTTCAGTTTTGGCAGCTAGGTACTCTAAGCCTTATAAAATCGATTGGGAAGTTTTCCCTCCTCTTTTTGTAAGAGTTTTAATATTTAATAAATGCATTTTAGATTTCACCATCTGAGCCTGAAATTTTCTTTGTGGTTTGTTTTTGATGATTAAGTTTATTTCTTCATTTATTATAAGTCCATTCAAATGGCTTATTTCTTCTTGAATTAGATTTTATAATTTGCATCTTTCTCATAATTTGTCCATTTTGTCAGTTACATGTTTAGTTAGCACACAGTTGTTTATTTAATTCCTTTGTAATTCTTTTTATTTCTATAAAGTCAATACTAACACCCTCCTTTTATTTCAGATTCTAGTAATTTGAACATTCTGTGTGTGTGTGATCGCAGGTTTAGCTAAAAATCAATTAATTTTGTTTGTGTTTTTAAACAATCAGCTTTAAATTCATTAGTTTTCTCACTTTTTTTCCTCTTTTCTCTTCCTTTAGGTTTAGTTTGTCCTTCTTTTCCTGTTTTTGATTTAAGATCTTTTTTCTTTCTTAACATCAGCATTTATAGCTACAGATGTCTTTCTAAGCACTGTTTTAGCTACATCTCATACTTTGTGTATGTCATGCTATTATTTCTATTTGTGTCAAAGTATTTTATGATGTGCCCTTTGATTTTTCTTTGGCTCATTGAAAATTTATGACAAAAATGATGAAGTGGTGATCTGTATCAAAATTCAGCCTCTCTGAGATCCTGGATCCAGACACTTGAAAATACTGATGAAGAAAAAAGGAGAAGTCGATCAGTAGGAATTGGGAGGGAGCTCACAGGAAAAATTAGAAGCTACAGAGAAGTTAGAAAGATGGCCCACAGTACAGAAAAAAAGAATGAAGCAATCTGAACTCTCTTCCCAGCTCCTGGCTCATGGGGAGAGAAACCAGGCTCCTTAGAAGCAAAGTAAGCAAGCACCCAAACCTAGGAGATCCAGGGAGAAACGTCAGCAAAGCCCATGGCCATTGTGAATTGCAAAAATAGAGTGGAGTTTTGCTTCAAGGGGAATCCTTCCAAATGACAGGCAATAGCCTGAGAGGGATTGAAGCACATGTGCCCACCATATTGCCATAGAGTGATTAATCAGGAGCCATTATGGGAAAGGGTTGATTATTTAAATCTGGGACTCAGAATGACTAAAAAACAACTTCACTTCAGGGCTCCCAGTGTTACTGTCCCACAGTAACTGGGTGAGAGACAGCCAGGGGAGACAGCCAAGGACAGGGAGTGAGCTAGAAAGATACACCCTGAGACATTTAAGCTCAGGCCAGGGTCATGGGTCCTACCCCTATGGTGAGAAGCTCGTCCCGGTTTGAGGTGCCCTCAGGAAAGGCTGGGTCTGAAGCTTTCTGCTGGTGCTCAAACTCTTGTTCTGTTGCCTACATACAGCACAGATCTGAGATCTAGTGGCCTTACCTACCTACCAACATGGGCAAGGACTCATCTTGGTGAGGACATTGCCACTGCCTGGGGTAAAAAAATGACCTCTGGAGTAGGAGGCACACCTCACAGGCCAAAAAGACTAGGCTGAGAAAGCTGGGATTTTCTGAACTTCAAAACTATAGATCCTGGAAGAATACCACTCATTAAAGAACTATTCCTTAGAGGAATAATATCTAGAATATATAAGGAACTCCAAGAAGGCCTCCAAAATAAGACTCAATCCAAAACTCATCAACTGAAATGAATAGGCACTTCTCAGAAGAAGAAATACAGATGGCCAAAAAATGCAGGAGAAAATGTTCAACATCTCTGTCCATTAGAGAAATGAAAATTAAAACAGCAATCTTACTCCATCTTACTCCAGAAAGAAATGCTATTGTGAATAAATCGGGTAAGAACAAATGCTGGCTAAGCTGGGGGAAAAAGGAACCCTCTACATTATTGTTAGGGATGTAAACTAGTACAGATATTATGGAAATCAATATGAAGCTTCCTCAAAAAAGTAAAAGAAGGAATTTCATTTAATCCACATATTCCCTTTCCAGGTTTAATCCTAAAAGAGTTAAAGACATCATATCACAGTGTTACATGCATACCCATGTTTATAGCAACACAATTCACAATACTGAAATCCTCAAAGTGACCTATATGTTCTTCAACAAATGAACAGATAAAGAAAATGTGGCATTTATACATCATGGAGTACTACTAGATCATAAAGATGGATAAACTTGAGTCATTTGTAGAAAAATTAATGCCCTAAATATCAATAAAGAGGAAAATATGAGATAGATAATACGAAATAGGGAGATAGATCTTTTGCCTGTGGGAAGGGGCAAAGAGATGAAGGGAGGCAGGAGAAAGGAGGGAAATGGGATAAAATAAAGAATCAAGTTGTATTATGTATATTCACTAACTTCCTGAGTAATATGATCATTGTGTACTATATACACGCACTAATAAAAATAAGTAAAAATGAAAAATGGAATACTATTTTGTGCATTGCCTATTTTAAATGAATAATATTTAGATCACACATAATAATACATAGAAAATCAGTTTGTAGTTATACAGACTGCTATACTAATGGCTTTCAACTGGGGTGATTTTGTTCCTTAGTATTTGGCAATGACTGAATGTTTTGGGTCACCACTGCCTGGTAGATCCAAGTGGATAGAAGCTAAGGATACCTCTGATTTACTTAAATATTTCCTATCAGTTTGGTTCCCAGAAACAGAATGTAGATCTAAGAAAGTCTGGCATTTGGGTAATTATTATTGCTTTGATTATTTTGGTATCTCTGAGTTTTGCATTATGTACACCAAAAGCTAATTCAATCTTACAACTATCCTGGGAAGATATAAACAAAACATGGCAATTTCAAGTACTAAACTGTATCTCTGATATATTTATTTCAGCCAAACTTCAAACTTAGAGCTAAGTCTTTCAGGACATTTCATGCTTTCAAAAGCTTCTTACAAAATCTTGCAGGCAAAAGAGACTTAGAGTCATGCATTGTGAAACTGAGCATTCAGTGAGAATGCAGATAATAAGAACTTAGCAAACCATTAGCATGCAGCTGTTTCATTCCTTAGGGAATAATTTTTGTAGAAGTGGACCTCATTCTTTTTGGGCTGAGTCTTACTGAAGAACACCTCAAGAATGGCCATCATTTGCAAGATTTTCAGTACAATGCACCATCCTCAGAAATTTTTAAATAGTTCACCCACAGTCTTGCATGTGATAAAGAACTGTAAATTTTATGGGATTCTATTTTACGATAGGCCACTAATCACTCCTGATCCTATGATAAATTCAAATACTAACTAATCCACTTTGAATAGGGATTAAGCTTCAATGTAGGAGGAAAGTATTCATTACAATTCATTATATCAATTTGTAATCTGAATGATGCATCTTCTAAATAAGGTACTGTGATTTCTGGTGATTGTTAACTTGAAGCTTAAACATCCTCATTATTAATTAATAGAATGATAAAATCTATGATAATTGAGTGAATGCTTACTCCTTCAGCTTCTTGATATAACTGGATGTTATTATTTTTAAGACAAAGAATGTCAAAATAGAATAGAGAACATGGTAGGAGAAAAAGTAATAACTCGAGTTTCTTATGTCAAGAATAATTTGATGTGCATGAAAAATGGAATATATAATGCAGGCTTCCTTATTTTGATGTACGCTTTATTCTTGTTGGGCTCATTGTTGTCAAATTATTTTATAAATTTGGGATAGAAATCAGATCAGATAATCATCTATCATTGTCTTATGTTTTCTGTATTTGGAATGAAAACATCTAATGCCACTGAGTTAAAGTTGAGTAATAGTTCCACAATATGAGTACTATTTCATTCTCAATAATTGCAGCTACACTACAGTGATTTGAATTTTTATCTTGGGATATTTAAGAAATGAGATCAGAGTGAATCAGATCTCCCATTTAAAAAATAAAGACTTCTGTATGCAGTCATTTGAGATCTGACTGAAAGACATGAATTGTTCAGGGACCTCAGTGCCTATGAAAGTATTTCACTCATTTTAAAATACTAAACCATAGCTTAAAGGCAGTCAGTTGTTATTAAATTTTAGTATTATGCTTGTATAGTCTGTCATACAATGAGATGTCCAACAGTTTTATTCTATTGGACTTCATGGTTTTTTAAGAGTAATTGTTGCTTTGCTTTGTGGTTGGCACAATGTTCAGGCTCTCTGGAAATTAACTCATGTATTCCTCATGATGATTTTGTACTGCAGGAACATTAGAGCTCTCCTATAATATGTGAGAGGTATCAGAGAGTTTAAACAATTTGGCTTAGGTCACACAGAGGGTTAGTGGTGGAGCTGGGGTCCAAATTTAAGTATTACAGCGCCAGAGTCATTTCTCCTGTGTCCTCTGGACCAGCCTGCCTCGTGAACAGTGACAGGGACTATGTCCTTCAGTCACCATTTCCTGTACATACAAGAATGTTTTATGGCTTCCATGACAGAATAACTTCTAGTTACCCTTCTTCAGCTCATGATTGAATTCTTTTTACTCCTGTGTACTGAAAGAATTCAATCCATTCTCAGAACTCCAGAGTAGCTCCAATAAGAAATGCCATGAAGACAAGCAGTTCTCAGAATATTTCTTTGATTCTTGTATTTACTGTTTCACTCCTTGCATCCCTTTTTCCACCAGTTAGGTTCTGACCTCCTAACATGATCGTGACATCATGATGACATCGTGGACTTGTCGATGTTTATGGAGTCACCATAAATGTGGGGGTGAGTGGGAAATAGGGAGAAATATGTACCGATAGGGAGCTTTCATAATCTTCCCCACACTATATTGACTTCAAAAAATTTATGTATAAATTATAAAATTGCTTTTTTTTCTGTAAATAAATTTATGACATGCTTAAACTACTCTTTCCTATTGATGTAGAGGGTGATAATGTTGTGTTATTAGAAGCCTTAAATATAGGAACATCTATAATATTAACATTATAACAATATTTTATGCTTATAATGGACATTAAAGGATCCAAACCCATATAGTAAAGAGGTGATTTGGATAAGTCTATGAGATGCAAAGAAAAAATTAAAAAGAAATAAAAACTAATTTGCAGAGTTTACAAATCTTTTTAATTTCTCTTGCCCTATTCTCCATAGATCTTATAAAAGTAGTGGGGGTACAGCACGATAATTCCCAAAAAGAGTATGTTACAGATCAAAATAACAAAACTGTTTTATTGTCTCAGTGTAATGGAGAATCTTTTGTTCATAGAATTCAAAGATGGACAAGTTCTACCAAACTACCCAAACTTACATGATTGTTTTTCAAAGATGATTAGAAGCAGCATTTCATTTTGTAAGCCCTTTGGAAATAGTAAAATAGCTCATATACATATATTTTGTACCCTTATAAATAATGAGGGTGGATTTTCATACAAATTTCTCGTGAGAGGATAAACATGTTCTTGCAGAGATTCTTTAATTTTTCTTTTTTTTTTTTTTTGGTACCAGGGATCGAACTCAGGACCTTGGACTTGTGAGGCAGGTGGCGGCACCACTGAGCCGAATCCCTGGCCCTAGATTCTTTAATCTTAAGAGGAACAAAAGCATTTTGTTTTAATATGGTAACAGGCAACTGCCTTAGAGAACGTATCTTCAATTTGAAACTTCCTTTATGTGAATTAATCTCTAAATATATAAAATCTGCACAAAGTGACTTTTCTTTGAGGTTCTCAAAGTTATATGGATCACTACATGAACACTGTGCTTTATTGGGCTTTCAGGTTAGCTGATACCACCAGCCAACAGTAAAATTTCTACTTCCATCACCACATCAAGTGGAGCAAGACTACTGTATACTAGATAGGGAGAAAAATTAATAAGTATGGATTATTGGACCTTGATAGGAAAAGAAAATACCTCTTAAACTGATCAATCATATCTATATTTCTTCAAATTGTGTTGTCTGTTTGAAAATAAACTTTGCTAAATCAACTCTTGCAAAACTCTTAATATTAAAAAGCTTCGATGTTTTCACTTTGCCTTTTACTATTACATTTTTTCAAGATTATATTTTGATACTAACAACATTCATCATGTTGCAAGTTAGATTTAGCCACTAGGGGTAGACTTTATGAGCTGCTTTTGGACAGAGTGTTTTATATATAACTATTTCATTGCAGTAATTACATATCTTGTTTTATCTTGTTGAGGAAGTAAGAGTAATATCATTTTAGTACAATTTTTTCTATAGTTTGTAGACTAAGTCTAAAGTTATTAATACATTTTTTAAAATGTGCATCAAAATATTCCTGTCAATCTTGGAAGGAGTAGCAAGATTACATTTTTGCTTCTAATCATGCAAATTGGCTTTGCAAGAGAGAGTTCATTCAAAGTCAGGCACTCCAGGAATTCATTCAGAACTTTCTTCAAGGACTAAATGGCTTAATATAGATACCTTTGCTGACCTGAAATTTGTCCCAAGCAAACCTTGTCTTTCAAACCCTGTAGGATAGAAGGCTTGGGTGCCTAACAAGTCTTTGCTTACATATTTAAGCAGATTTTCTTTTGTTTCTTCTCTTTTTTGGAAGACAAACCTGAGCTGCATTTTGGCATCCTTAGTACCTCTCCAGTGCAGAACATGGTGATCTTTTTGGTTAGAAGTTAGGGAGGTTCTTAATTTGTATGTATGTAAATGTCAGATAAGTCACCAACTGATCAGTCATAAAAAGATGATGATTCTTCTTCATTAACTGTAATACCATACTAATTCTCCTGTAACTAGAAAGGAAAATCTTGTTCAGCTTTTTCTGCATGCTTAGATAAGTCGAGTAAACATTGAAAGACAGACTCCATGGGACATGACCAATATCAAGACCAGACTTTGCAAATTCATGGCCCATACACGGATCACGTTTGTTAGAAGAAAGTTGTGTTTTGGCCACACAAACATGTTTTGTTTTTGCCATATTTAAAATGCACTACATGCTACTTTAAAAATAAATACTATATTTTGTGTACATTCCAGACTTGTCTCTCCAAAACTCAGAAACTCCAGAACACTGGGTATCCAAGCAGTTTCAAGTGCCTACTGTCCATCCCCTTTAGATGTTGCACATGTATTTCAAGTTATAGCTTGCCCACTCAATACTCTCAGCTTTCTTATGAGACCTGCTTCACTCATTGGCATGACTTGTTAGTGTAGAACTTGAGCTTATAACCCTCTAATATAAGTTGTTCCAAGTGTGAGCTTAGTGTCACTTACACCAGAATCATCTGAGGTGCTCACTAAACATGTAGATTTCTGGGCCTTTACTGATTGCAAATATGAACAAGCTCTCTGGAGGAATCAGATACATACCAAATTCTCAAATTCACTAAAGTACTGCACTGGTTGTTCACCAGAAGTGTGTATGTAAATAAGTTTGGGATTTTCATTTCCAACTATAAGCCTTTAATTCCTAACCCAATACCACTAACCCCCTCGCTTTTTCCTTTGTGACCAGTGTTTTCTTTATATTTTTAATGAAATGTTTGCCTACTCCAACAACACAAATATTCTCTGTAGGTTTTCTGGAAGCTAGATTTTGCTTTAACATTAGGATTCAAGACATATCATGAATTAGCTATGGTAAACTATGAATGCATACATATTTAGGTTTTTTCAAAAACCATTTGTTGAAAAGATGTTTATTTCCCCAGTGGCTCCCTTTGGTCAGATAGGTGTAGGTTTATTACTGGACTCTATTCTGTTTTGTTGTATTTACCTGTACTTCTGGCAATACCACACTCTCTTGATTTCTATAACTATAGACTCAGAGTAAGTCTGGAAGGCCGGTATCTCTGGTAATATCCTTCTTTTCCAAGATTTATTTGGCTTTGATATATATGTTTTGAATTTCTGAATAAATTTTAGAATAAGCTTGTCAATTTCTATAAAAATATTCCTACTAGGGCCGGGGATTTAGGTTAGTGGCACGGCACCTGCCTCGTAAGCACAAAGACTTGAGTTTGATCCTTGGTTAAAAATATATGTATATATATTCCTGCTGAAATATTTCTTAGGTGTGCATTGAATCTATAGATGAATTTAGTAAAAATTTGACATTTTGAGGTAGCGAGTCTTTTAAATATGTAATTGTGGTGTAAGTATGTCTTTACGTATCTAAGCCTTTTAAAATTTCTATAATTTATAGTTTTCATTGCATAAAACTTGCATGTTTTTGTTAAATTTATTTCATATTCTGGTAATTGTAAATATTATTATAATTTTAATTTCAGCAATGCCTCATTGCTGCTATATAGGGACACAATTGATTTTCCATTAACTTTTTATTTTGTGACTTTGTTAAATTTACTTAATAACTATGTAGTCTTTTATAAATTCTTTATAATACTGTACATAATCAAGCCATCTTTCCATAAAGATAGTTTTCTTTCTTTCTTTTCAATTTTACCCATGTATTTAATTTACTTCCTTGTCATACTTATTAGGAATTACATATAATGTTGAAGAGAAGTTGTGAGAGAAGGCATTTCATCCTTACTTAAAATCATAGGAAGAAGGCTTTCAATATTTAACTATTACATGTAACAGTGGCCATAGGTTTTATACAGATGATTTTTAATAGATTGAAGAAATTTTCTTCTATCCTCAGTTGAGGTTTTGTGTTTTTACTTCTAAATTATAAATGGAAGTTGAATTTTGTCAAATGCTTTTTCAGCATCCACATTCTATGATATTTTTTTTTAATCTATGAATGTCATGAATAATATTTATTGATTTTCAATGTTAATCTAATTCTGTATTGTTAGAAAAATGCCATTTTGCTATTCTATGTAAATGTTTCTCTTTTTTTGGTACCAGAAATCAAACTCAGGACTTTGCACTTGCCAGGCAGGCATAACACCACTGAGCTAAATCCCTAGCTAAATGTTTGCAGATTTAATTTGCTAATATTTAATTAAAGTGTTGTGGGTCTATATTCCTGGGGGTAGTGGTCTATAATTTTCTATTTTCATAATAACCTTTGCTGATATCTATATTTGAATTATTCTGTCTTTATAAAATGAGTTGATACTTCTTCATAAGATGAGTTGGTTCCTCTTCTACTTTCTAAAATATCTGCATAAGACTAGTATTATTTCTACTCTAAATGTTAGAATTACCAGTGAAACCATGTAGGGTTATATGAAGATTTTAAATTAAAAATTCAATTTGTTAAATTTATATAGATCTATAATGATAATCTAGCTTGTACTGTGGAACTTTGGTAAATTGCACTACCAGAGAAATTTGTTCGTTTTACTTATATCACTGAATTTATATTCAGAAAAGCCTTTTAAAAAACTAATGTCTGTTGATGTTGCCACTGAAAATTTGTCCTTTTTCTATCTTAATTGATCATATGACAATTTTATTAATTTTTAAATTTTTTTCAAAAAAATTCTGTTGGGTTTATTGATTTTCAATATTTTATTTACTATTTTACTGATTTCTGTATTTATTTTGCTTTCTTCCATTTTGTTCCATTTGCTTTTGATTAAATTTGCTCTTATTTTTCTCACTTTTTAAGCTATAAGCATAAATCATTAACTTCACATCTTTTTTCATTTCCTTCTATAAGCAGTAAGATATAAATTTCTCTCTAAGGATGCTTCAGCATCTGTTGCATTATTTTCATAGCTTTTGTTTTTATCACACTATATCACTGGATTTCCTGATAAAATATTTCACTTATAGCATTAATTATAGCATTGATATTTTAAATACATAACATGGAAATGCTTTCAGGGCATTGGCAAATAGCTCTTTTAAAAGTCTGAAGCGTAACATATTTTCCTGGCAAAGAAGCTTTCACTGTGGGAAAATGAACATGGCTTTCAGGCTAATAAAAATCCCTTATATTTGAAAATAACAAATCACCAAATTACATTTGAACTTTCAGAACTAGTATAATTTTTCTTGGTGAGATGGTTTGTTCTTTCTTTTTTTAAAATTAATTTTATTGGTACATTTTAGGTATACAATATAATGACATTCATCATTGGAAATTTGCACCTTTACATAATCTCTCTTGGTTCTTAT
>NW_004624811.1:1800562-1821330 GCF_000247695.1 Heterocephalus glaber | reverse complement strand
TTTTTTTTTTTTTTTTTTTTGTTGAGACAGGGTCTTTCTATGTAGTTCAGGCTGGCCTTGAACTCACTACATAGCCCAAGCTGGCTTTGAATTCAAAGTGATCCTTCTGCCTGTGCCTCCTGAGTGTTGGGATTTCAAATGTGCACCACCACAACTAGCCAGAGTTTCTTCTTTCATGTCTCTTTCTTCCCTTTTCCTCTTCCTTTCCTTCCTCCACTTTTTCACTCTTTCTTACTTTAAAGTTTTTATTCCTTTAATAAAAAGCAGGGCACATTCCTGGAGAGAATATACATGTGAGAAAAAATACATCAGTTCTCAGTGTTAAATAATGAATTAGACCTCTGGTGAGTTAGAACACCTTACTACCGTCAAGGGTGGCACTGTAGCCAACTAACAAGCAATAATTAGACTCTGCTGTGGAGGTGCTGTGGAGGTCAAAAACAAAACAAAGCAAAACAGAACAAAACAGGATCATAAATGGATGTTGTGTCAGCACCAATGGGAAATACAAGAATTAAATCAAGGGAATATGGGACAATAAAGAATAATCTGTTGTTCATTCTAGTTGAAATAGCAAAAAGCTTGGAAGAAGGCACTGGAAGTACATTTTAAAAAAGAGAACAGCTTATGTAAGAAGAAAAATGACTAAAAGAGTTGAGAGAGGAATTCACAGAAGAAGAAATAGCTGATAAATATAAAAAAAGATGTTCACCTACAGCAGATGAAAGGAAGGTACACATTGAAACTATGTACCATTTCATAGTTATCAGATTAGCAGAAAGCAAAATGTCTAAAGGTAATGCATTAATGAGGATGTATAACTTCCATATACTACTGGTGGGAAGGCAACATGATGCTTTCACTTTATAAAGCAATTCTGTCTCACCTGTTACACTGGATACAATCCAGTTATTTCTCCAGACACACTCCCTATTTTGCTTTTCCCAGTTTTTTCCATCAAAAGACTTCCCCATTCTCTGGCTTCCAGTGGATTTAACAGTAGATTGGAGTGGGAAGATAGGTCATGGTATTTATGTTCTTGTCCTTTTTACATGTTTGTTGTACTCAACCCCTTAAACTACAGGTTCTTTCAGACAGGACAGGAGACATGAGACCTGCTCTCATATAATTACATTCTCGGATCCTTGTAACTTGTTTTCTTCTCTTGCCATTTTGAACCTTAAGATTAGTAGTGGTTTCCCAGTCTTGCTAATCCTGATCTTGCTAAATAGTGCACTGTTTCTTAAGGTCTTCACATGTTGGCAATGCGTATTAAATAGTTTTTATCAGTCTCCCTAAATTTTCCAGTTTGAACATGCCCTCTAACTCTTGCTAGTATTCCTATATCTTGCAAAAGATATTCCTGACAAAGTTGATTAGGTATATATCTATGGCTCAGCAATAACAATTATTAGGTATATATCCTTGAAATCCATTGGCCCAGTCAACTATGTAAAATATTTTTTGAAATAACGTTAGTAACATTGAAAGAAAAGCAATCTATATACAGAAACAAGATAATGGATCAAATGTTAAGTTATAGTAATGCAGGTTGTGGCAGTTAGGGTAGATTGTCAACTTGATCGGTTTTGGGATCTGCCCTGGAGAATGCTGGAGCACTCTTCCGTGTGTCTGGGTGGGTCATGGAGGCATGTCCTCGGGCACTAAGTATCGTCCCTTGTTTGTGCTTTTCTCTGTGGCACTGATCCCCTCCTCTGCTCCTTGGCCTTTGTGAACTAAGGAGCTTGGTTCCACCACACCTTTCTATCTGGATGTTTCTGCCTTGGAGCCAGCACATCATGGGCTAAATCCCCCAAACCATGAGCTAAATTAAACCCCTCCTCCTTTAAATTGTAGGTCTCAAGTATTGTGTCTCAGTGACAAGAAATTGACTAATGCACAAGGTAACGTTATTCAGCAATGAAAATGAAAAAAGCAGAGCCAATATACTGACATGGATAAAAGTAAAATATATAATTTCAAGTGAAAAAGTTAGTGATAGGGAATACATACAGAAGCAAGCTGTATATGACAGTTGTTTAAGATAAATGTGCATACATAGAATGAAAACAATAACTTCAAATTCAAGAAAATGTTTTCTCTAAAGAAGAAGAATGTGTTTTTGGAGTTGGTAGAAGATAAAAATGTTTTCATTATATTATTACTTTAAAATTTTTTAATTGCCTAAAATAGTTTATCACTGAAAGAAAGTTTTAAAAAGCAGGGGAAATATCAACCAGCACAGAAGAAACACAACAAAACAAGAACACTTCTGTTCAGAAGTTATTTCAAATTGGCCTTGAGTTGATTTGCCTTTGCTTTTGTTTCCATAGAAAATATTACTGCCCTCTAAAACCTTTCTTAATTATGAAAGGATACTGTCATCTACTGATAACCTAGATATCCTTTTGTAACATTTAATTTTGGTGCAAATGGAATCCTTATCTTTCAGTGATTTGCTCTTGACACTGAGAAGAACAATGATGGATTTGAGTGATGGCCCTGCTGTACAGTTCTTTCTTGGATCGAGCTCTGGACAGTTTCAAAATTACATGAAACAGGAACCACTGTTTCCCTGCTGAGGCCGCTGCATGAGACCTCAAGTGTGGAGATCTGCTGTTGTGGCAGCAAAGACTGAACTTATACATTCACTCCTCTCATCTTTTAAAATAATGTTATTTGAGTGATTATACATGGTAAGGGAATTTGAAAGAATTTGCAATAAGTAGAAGGGGTATGACATCTACATAAAATTTGTCAAAGTGAATTCTTTAAACTCTCATGTTGTGCCTCCTAACAAATGGGCTGAGTGCTACCCTTTCTTATAATAGGAAGTATAGTGAAGTAGTTGAAAGCATGGTTTGGAGCCCAGATGTCTCCTGCTAAATTTTTTCAATTCTTATTCATATTTTCTTTGTCAAATTACTTATCCTCCATTATTTCTGTTAGTTTGCCTAATAAAATAATGACGAGAATAATTTCTCCTCTTACTGTTGGTTTGAAGTATAAGTAAGATATTACTTTAATTGTTTAATAAATATCTATTGCACACCCATTACTTAGCAGGGATCCAGCAGTTCCAAAGGAATTACGCCAGTTTTCACAACAGACTTGTGGGTCTTTGAGCACTCAGAGAAATTTGCTAAGGAATCAAATGTTTGCACTGAAAGCTTGGAGACTTCTTCCTTGGACCTTTAAAAAATGAAAACACCTACTGTCTGCTGCTGTAAATGGTTCATAAGGTTTTCTCTGGATATTTCATTATTGATTATGTAATTTTTTATTAGTGCATGTTTGCAGTACATAAGGATTACATTTATTATGGGAAATTTGTGCATGTACTTAGCACATTTTAATTCTTTTTTGGCTCCTTTTGCTCCCATCCTTTCCTGTTCCCTCCAACTCTTGATCCCTTCTCACTCGAAAAAGCTCTATTTTAATTTTTTTTTCAATTTTCTCTTTTTAGTTCTTTTTCCCTTTCTTCCCTCCCTGCTTCATCTCTTGTTCCTCTTCTCATTTGAAAAAAGCTCTGTACAGGGGAGGGAAGGAAGGGAAAAAGGATTCTCTGCATATTTCTAAAAATGCAAACTGAAGTATATTTTTCTTTTACAGACTCATTAAAGCTTTATCTTTATGAATATTTTATTTTTGATAGGCAGTGAATCCTATGTAATCATTTACTTAGCAAGTGATCAATAAGTAATACATAAAAAGATATCATGATTTCTTGCAGGAAAAGTGCTTTTTTTTAATTTAGAAAAAGTGGAATTTGAGGTGGACCTCGAAAAAATGACAATATTCTAGGCATCATTCAGAACACATCTAATTAAAGAAAGCACACATCATGTCCTCAAAATAAAAGGCTTTATGTAGTTAAAAAAATCAGTAGCATTCTCCATACTCTCATTTGTTTTACCTGTAGACAGCATCCCAAAAAGTCCGACATGCAACATTAGCTTCTGAGGCTCAGAGCTAACACATTCAGTCTGGTTGAGTTCTCTAAGTCTTTGATCTGAATATGCTGAAGGAATACAATCATTTTCTCTAAACCCATTGTTTGAAGAATCTTACTGCTCAGCGATGATGCAGTGGGCTTTGAGGCTACAGGTGCATCACTTATGACAGTCACTCTTTTACCCAGAGGTATTTTCCAGAAAATAACAGTTCAAATAATCAGTGTTTAGCTTTTTCTCTTGGAAGAAATTCTTATAACTATTAACTTGATAAGACAAAGAGAAAATGTGTGTAAAGAATTATGTAAAATGACTGAAATGAATTTTAATTGTTAGACCTGAAAAGTACCTGTACATTTTACTGAAAGGATTAATGTTCTTCTTACTAGTTTTCTAGTTATCTAGTTTGAATTCTTCCTTGTTTAAAACCCAAGAATGCTGTGCAATACCTAAAAGTTTTTGTCTCCAAACTCTTTAGTTTCCTTTACACATCATTTATATTTCTAATATATTTACACAGTGTCCGCTTATGTATCCCCAAGGGTAAAATAAAGTTTATAGCTAGCTGAAAACCAGAGCTTATATTAAAATTTTCAACACACTGGATACAAAATATGAATACATCAGAGGAAATCTAGGAACCTAGAGGGGAAGAAAGGATTTGAACTTTCAACAATGAGATGAATTCACTGAAAGGGATGCCTCCCTCCCTTCTTCCTCCCTCCCTCCTTTCTTTCTTTCTTTCTTTCTTTCTTTCTTTCTTTCTTTCTTTCTTTCTTTCTTTCTTCTACTATCTATCTATCATCTATGTTGCCGTACAGGGGCATCAAACCCAGGGGTGCTCTACCACTGAGCTACATTCTCAGACATTTTTATTTTGAGGCAGGGTCTCATTAAGTTGTTCAAATTGGACCTGAAATTGAGATTCTCTTGCCTCAGCCTCCCTATGTGCTGGTGTTACAAGTGTTCACCTGTACACTTGGCCTGCGTATTAATTTTTAATTAAGTTTATACCCCAAGGAAAATTTCTTCTTCTCCTTAGAAATAATATTTAGAAAAAGATTTTGTTGCTTTTGGGCAGAGGTAATGTGATAGATATTTTTATTTAATCACTCACTTAAAAATAAAGGTTTTTGTTTTCTTAACAGAAGTCTATTTAAAGGAACTTACAAAACACATCAATCAGGATTGTATATACAATTATGGTAATGCATATTCTTGATATTGTTACAATTATCTGTTGCTATGCTTTAAAGGTAATTTCATTTATATCTTGAGATAATAAAAAACAGGCATATACTTAGAAATGCTCCCCATAATTATTAGCAAGTATGTTATTTGCAATTTAAAAACTAAATCAAAAAAATAAAAAATAAATCATATCTTCAAATATGCTGAGATATTTGGGGGTTTGTCTTATCCAAATCTTTATTCATTTAAAAGTTTTTATTCCAAAGACAGAACTAAGCTGGGCATGGTGGTGAATGCCTATATTCCCAGCACTGTGGAGGCCGAGGCAGAAGGATCACTGTGAGTTCAAGGGGAGTCTCGGCTGCATAGTTAGTTCAAGGTCATCCTGAACTACATAGTGAGACTTTGACTCCAAAAAACCAGAAACAAACAAATAACAACAAGAACAATAATAAAAATAACAAAAGTGAAAACAAAACTACAAATCTATCCCCTCTGAAACTAATTTGAACATCTTGGGCTTGTGGAATGCTAGGAGCAGAGTTAAAAATGAAGAAAATGAAATTTTTATGTCTAACACTTGTATTTGCTGCTACTTCATCAAGAACAATATTTCTGGCTATGTATAGTAACACTTGCCTGTAATCCCAGCACACTGGGAGACTGATGCAGGAGGATCACAAGTTTGAGCTTAGCTTGGGCAACTTAGTGACTTAGTAGGGCCTCACACAATAATAAATAAAAAAATGCCTGAGTTAAAGACCAGGGTCCAATCCTCAGTACCAGAAAGCAAAAAGCCACAGCATCTAGATTGTGCTTACCTGGTGTTGACTGGGATGGCTATACTCGCAATAAAGGGGTACTCTGCATCATAGTGTAAAAAGAAAGTTCATAGAGACTTCTCCAGTTTACAGGAAAATTATTTCTTTTTATTTGAAAGAGTAATAAGAGAAACTTCATATTAGGTCTGAAATACTAAAGAGTTCTATCTTACCTTTAAAATATGCATTTTTAAATGTATAATATTAATATGTACCTACTTTTTATGCCCTAGCTGATAGGTACTTTAAGTATATTATTTTTAATTATTAAAAAACCTTGAACTCTTCACTCTAAGGGAGGCATTTTTGTGCTTAGTTTAAAACTGAAGAAACTAAAAACAAAGAGTTTTTAATGTGTATAGATCAAAACAAGCTAAGGGATAAGGGTTAAAACCAAAGCCCAGCACTGACCGACAATTCCTGTTCCCTCTCTTCGGTTGGAGTCTGAAAATTTTCAGTACCCTTTGCATTTTCTCAGAGCAGAACCTAAGAACACCTGCAGCTTTACTGTTGCCTTGCTGATGAAATGGCTCTCATGGGAAGGACGGCCAGGTTGTGTGGTGGTCTTGTGTTAGGGTGCAGGCGATGGACCGAGAGGTTGGACTCATAGAAACTTGGGTGCCCTCACTCATCTGCAGTCTGGTTGTTTTGGGTCATTTATATGCAGGGAGCCAGTAAGGACTCAACCCATCAGACTGCGAGGATCCCGTGGGCTGTATCTCCCTGGTACACAGGCCCAGTCGAAGCTTCTAGAAGATGGCTGGTGCCGCAGGTAGGAAGGTGACCCTAGCGAGTCCCTTGACTCTTGAGAAATGAGCTCAGCTATAAGAGGAAAGAGTGTTCTGAGACTTGAAACCGAGAAAGGAGAAAGTGAGTAAAATTGAATTTAAATGGAAATCTGATGTTCATTTGAATTTGTTCCAGTTATACTTGGAATGGATGATACATTTGAATTTTCAAGTTTAGACCAGTATTATGTGAAAATGCCTTGATAATTCCAAAAAAGACTATGCCTAAGGGAAATGAAGAAGGAAAGGAATCTTTTATTACTTTCAGCTTTTCCTTAAATCCATTTAATTATGACACCAGCTTACACCTGTAATAGCATTTCAGGGCACATTGTGATATGTAACTTCATTTTATTCTTATAACAGATCTTCTTTCTAGGCAATGTAACTAGTATTTTTTCCATTTAATTGATGAGAAAACTGAGGGGCAGAAAGATTACATAAATCTATTGTTACTACTGGTGGTAAGCCAGTCAGTTAAACAGAAAAGCTTATAAAATTAAAATATATATATTTATACATATATATCTTTATCAACATATATATCCTGATATGAAACTTTCATTTGTACATAATTTTCATCAAAAGTTCTGTGATATTTTTACAGAAATCACAACTCATTGAATTATCCATAATTTCCTTGTCGTATGGGGAAACAGTAAGTACTTGAAAACATTTTTTAAGGCAATGAGTGTAGCTTTCTCTATGTTTTTATTGTTATTTTAAAAATATTTTATTGTTCTCAAATTTAATGGGTTTATTTAGCAACTTGCCTTTACTAAGTCTTGCTAAAACATTAAATGACATTGTCACAATAATACAAACAAACTAGACAATTCCTAGTCTTTTGATTTACTAATATTATGAATTTGTGTAATTAGAACAGGTACAACTGACATAAACATGTTTAGGGACAAACACAACTGATTCATATTAAGCACGTGTATCACTCAGCTTTCCCATTGCTAAAATCAGCTACCTGACACCCACAATTTAAAGGGAGATGTCTAATTTGACTCCTACTTTCAGAGAATCTAGTTCATAGTCAGCTGGATTGAAGGCAGAGAAACCATTGCATAAGGGTGTGGTGAGACAAACCTGCTTAGTTCACGGTGACCAGGAAGAAGCAGGGGAACAGGGGAGCAGGAACAGAGAGAAAGGGGCCAAGGCCCAGGCATAGACCTGGGGGTCACACTTCTATGACCAACCCAGACACATCCTGGCATGTGGCTTACTAATTCTCTGGGGGCTCTGAGCCCAGAAAGTTGACAGTTAAGCTTACCCAACACACATCATGGAAGCAGAAGTACATGAGTACACTTGTGAATGGCTTGCCAATTGTCAGCATTCCATGTCCCTAAGAACACATATGTTTTAGAGATGGAAAACCAGCCTCAATCCATCAGTTGTGGAATCTTGTATTTTGATTATAAATAGTTAAATTGAGATGTAAGACATTTCTTCTCAGTAATTTAGAATGTAGGCAAGGATTTAACTAAAATCTATTCGTCGTAACATCCACTTACTGAATATTTTTAAAGGATGAATTATGTGTTGGATACAAAGTTCTTGCAGCTGGAGGTACAATATGAAGATAGCATACAAATACCTGCTTTTATGAAACTTAGAGTCTATTGTTGAGGAAGAGAGACATTAAAAATTAAATACATAAGATAAATCTATGTAGTACATAAGTAAGTCTATGGGGAAGATAAAATGTAGTTGAGACAGGGATTGAATTTTAGGGCCTCACTGAGAAATTAATCATTCAGGAAAGGTGTGAAAGAAGGGAGACAGTGGATATGCTTTAATGGCTTTCACACAAGTGAATTGCTATAGAGAACAAAGTCACTAGCTTGTATTGAAGTAGATGTGGAGATGTGAGGAGCAGCCGGGCGAGAACAAGTACAGAAGCCGTGGAACAGAAAGCTACCATAGTATGGTTGAGGGACAATGCAGTGACCAGAGCATGGAGCAAGATAGGAGGGACCAAAAAGATAAAGAGCAAAAGGATAAGAGTGGAGTTACAGATAGACTCCTCTAGCCTATTATTAGGGCTTTGACTTCCTCTGAGTAGAATAGGAAGACATTGGAAGATATCAAGTAAATGAGAGACATGAATTGACAGATAACATGGTCCTTCTATGTGCTAAGCTGAGAAAGTTTAAAAGAAGTCCCAATGGAAAAACTGACAGAGGAGTTAGGTGGCTACTGCAGTGGTCCAAGGGAGAACCCATGGTAAACTCTGAAATTATAAGCAACAGGATTTTCACAGAAGGTAAAGAATTGTTTGTGTCGTAATAAACCAAGAGCATAGTAGGAGAAATGGAGGAAAAATCAGAAGCAATCAAAATATTTAATAGTAGGCAATTATGTAAATTATGTCATCCCCATATAATGAATTGTTAAAAAAATGTGTGTAGTATGTAGAAAAATCATAAAGACACATTAAATCTTGATACATGTTAAGTAAATGTATTGCATTACAAAATAAATTATATTTTGTAAGGACAAAATGCTTACCTATATTATTTGTACATACAGGACATAAGACGTATGTCTGGTTCTGAGTGTTTTAAAATACTCTTATTTTGTTCTTTTGCATTTGCAAAATGCTTCTACACAGCCAACATGCTAGAGATATCAGCTCATTCATTTCTTTGTTCATTCAACACATATTTTTTTTAATCAGGGGCCAACTCTAAAGTTCTGCTTATGGCTTTGAAAAAGATTTAAACATGAGTGAGACATAATTTTTGTCATCAGGTTTCACCTATAGGTGGAGAGAAAAAATAGGACAGTGGATATACCAGTGTACCAGAAATATTATACCAATGAAACCAGAGAAGAACAAAGAAAATATTATGAAGGGTGAAGAGAAGACAAATATTCAGCTGTCAGTGGCATTCAAGTTGGGCTGTGAAATATCAGGGAGGTGTTTGAAAGTTTCTGGAAAAGAATTCTCAGCTGAGGGAACAGAATTAGCAGAATCATAGAGGCAGGGATGCATAAGCCATGTTTGAGAAAATAAGTTTTCTAGCATGTCTAAAGTGTAGAGGACATAAATAAGTACAGTATACTTATATAAGTATCTATATATGTGTGTATAGAATAAGGAAGTACATCTATATGTAATATACTGTATAAGGAAATATATATAGAAGAATAGAATCAGGCATTAAAAATAGTAGACAATGCGATTGCTAGTCATTGAAGATCTATGTTTATGAGCTATGTTTATACAGGGTACACACTTGCATAAAATATATTTAACCTTCATGGATTTATATTTATATGTCAGTTAAAATTTATATTCCAGTTACTTGGATTATTTTTAGACTTGTGCTAAAGGACTGATATTTATGAAAAAGAAAATGCACCCTTATGACTTCCTTCCTATTTAAAAATATTTCATAGTTTATTATGAACTCTACTAGTACAAATGTAAGGTAACTATTTGAAGATTTAAAATTTTGTTCTGGCCCTTCGAGGAATTCTGGGAAGTAGCAGAATAATCTACTTTGTTATATGTGAATTTTATTAGGAAGAATGAAAATAATCATTGCTGTAGAGAAAAATTAGGTGGTGAAGTCTACAGAGGTGCTGGGCATGTTGTTTAAATTCCTTGTGACTTAGGGCTGTGGAATTGAGCCCAAGCCAGCAACTGGCTGCCCTTAGTCACATGGTTGCAGTTTGTAAGTTTGCATTAGTCAACATACTTTGAGGGTGTGATTACTTACTTGTGAACATTTGTGCTTAGCTGTAAACTGGTAAATATACAAAGGTTCTGCACGAGAGAGCAATGACATTTTGGTAATTCTAGGGGGGAAAAGTCAATTTGAGCACTTGATTATAAAAAGCGGAAACCAAGATGTTACATTTCGTAGTCGTTTGTCTCCCCCCCCCGCCCCCCGCCCCCATTTGTAACTGACAGATTGGATTTAACACATGGAAGCTGGAAGACTACTTGTCTTTAAAAATGGTCTAATTACATTTGGAACTTTAGGGAAATAGAAGATTCCAGGATATTTTTGTTTTGAATTTGAAATTGGGGACAGCGCATGCACAGTTGTTTGTTTTCACACTTTATGGGAATGAATCACACCATGTCGACCGTGAGATTTAATTATGTATTTAGCAGAGAAGCTGGCAATGTACCAATGCAATAGCTCAGCTGCTGGAATAGCCTGTGTGTAGCCCCTTCCAGCTTCGAGACACTGCAAACCTTTCCTAATAGCACGTTTAACAGGAGATGGAATGGTGTTGATGAGAAGTATCAAATCTCAGCGGAATGCTTCTGGTAGGAAACAAAATGCTGATGTCAAAAGAAGGATATTTTTGTAACAAGGAGCAAAGCTCCTCAATCTCCGGGCACACGGTCTAACTTTAATTGAAGCAATTTGGGCAAAAAAAAATGTCATCTCTGCCTGTTCCCATTGTTCTTTTCGTCTACAACCTGTTGCACAAACTGTCCATCTCGAACCTTCATACATACACAGAACATGTGATATTTAGAGTCTGGGGCCCTAGGTGTGCAATAAAAATTGGGTATTTTTGTTAATTTTTAAATTTATTATGATTTTAATGAGTCTTCTTTAATACATAATTCAGAACTGGATTGGCTGAGAGCATTCTTGGATTAATGTATGTTCAATGATTATTTTTCTGATAACAGTTAACTAAATAGGTTATTTATAATAGATTCATGAAGACTACTGAAATAAAAATATATTTCCTTCTCAGATGTGTCTGAACCAGTGGTTTTCATCCTAGGCTTCTTTTGAAAATGTGCAGAATAAACCCAGTTTTCCATTAGTTGACATGTGAACCGTAAGATTCACTAAATAATTTTTTCTTGTTTGCTATAATTTTATCACCCTAGGTGATTGATTGTAGCCAGTAACTAAAGTTTCTTTATCTATGAAGGAAAGTTATAAAAAGAACATTTATTGCGGAAAAAAAAACCACCCAGCCTGTGTTCCAAACATCACAGTAACATTTATATTCTCATGATTATTTTTGTGTGCACTGTTCTTTGTCCATTAATGAGATTCCGTATAAAGAAATATAATGATTTTGGACATAGAGTAGGAATTAAGGAATTCTCATTCCTGTTAAGATTCTTTTTGGAAATCATATTTCATTGTTTGATCCTTTGTTTTTCTCTCTGTAGATATTCAAGGAATTCCCTGGAGCAGCTGAAGAAAACTGACTTGCCCAGGGTCACACCCCTGCTAGGTATGGATGTGGGTGGGAGCAGAAAGTTTGCACTTACAAAAGCCTGGTGCCTCACTCCACCTTGGGACAGCTCCAAAATTACCTCCAGTTTCAGGACTTCCTCGGGTTCATCTGAGGCTCTGGTGTAGATCACATCACAGCTCAGCTTCACCATTTGCTCTGCTCCATAGGTGTAGATCCCATGAGCATCCTCCATTAACCTCCTCTACTCCAATCCCTTCTGAATCGGTTTCTCAGGAAACCCAACCTGTAATAGCTTCATGTGTGGAGATTAAGGAATGAATTCTGGCAGCTTTTGTGTTCAAGGATGTTCCAGATAAGGCAGCTCTCTGCAAGGCCAGCTGCTCCCCTATATCCAAGCTGGAGTGTTCTTCTGACTCTCTCTGTATCTTAAAGCAGCCAGCACATACGTAAGAAACCCTAACACAACCAAGTCAGTCATTCTAACTACCTTGAAGAACATCCCCCCTCTGCTCACAAAGCATATGAGATGGTTTCCTCTAAACTTCAGCCATGATTCATATCTAAAACATATTTTTGGTGTTTTGGGCCAAGCACCAAATTTTGAGTCTCTGAATTCATCCTTCAATAATGTTATGCACTTTATTCTGTTCTTCTGACAATGTTTCTTTGAATCCCAGATGTTGAAGCCATCTTCCTGTTAGAAGCCAGGTGATATTTTGTCATTTCTGCTTTGTGTGAAGGACACTATTGAGAATATTTTCCTCACATCATTATTTTCTACTTGCTTTGAAATCTATCATTTGCAAGCTGAAGTTGTTTTTCATGTGTGTGTTTTGGTGTGCCTGATTAAACCTGTTATCATGGGTTTGTTTTGACACTCTTGGCATCAACTTTCGGAAAACACCTGTCTAAAGAACAGCACAGAACTCGTTCTACAGGAGGGAGCCAGCCATCTCTGCCAGCATAGCAGAGCTCCAGCATCTGTGTGTTCAGGCCAAATGGTGCTTGAACCGATTTGATTTCATTTATTTATCTTTCACACTGGAGGAAATTTGTATATAGAGATACGGTCACAAAGAGACCATTTTTGCCAAACCCAATTTCAGAGTGTTCCCAAAATGTGTAAGTATTGATTATTGAGTCAGAACTTCCTTTCATCAGGCAATTCTCCCATTATATATTTAGATCTCCAATGTAGGGATAAGTGGTCCTTGGCCCTAGCTAATAAATGATATCTCCATGATGTGAAAAAGCCAATCCATCTCTTCAAATTCCTTTTCCTAGTTGGCTAAGATTTGCAAACACCTAGAGAAAATCAGTTGCTAACTCTGGAAAAATCTCTTAGCACTTTTCCACACAGAGTCACATTCAAATTGAAAAAGGTGGTAGCAGGGGTGACTCTCAGCTTACATGCTCAAATTCATATGATGTTCCACCATTTCGTTTTTCACAGAGTGAAATAAAGACCAGCTACTCTTATGGTTATGTTGGGAAGCCGGACTTCTTTCTTCCTTTGCTGAGCCTTCTTCTCCTTGAGTTCCACCATGAATCTGGGGCCTTTTGCAGAGGAAAGGCCTTGTCGTCAAGGACTCCCTGCCAGCCCTTGTGGTCATCTGTCTACACTGATGACTACTGAGACATGCCTTGCTCCTGCACACTGGCTCCTTCAGTCCTGGCACTTTTGTGTTCTTGCAGTACCTTCTTGTGATCTGGAACTTTCTGAAAAGCTTTTGCAGCTCTGCTTGTTTGATGCACCTCTCTCAGTTCCTGCCACCTCCATCAGAGTAGCACACAAATTATCTTTCTCTTCAGCTCACATCTGACTCTGCTTCTATTCACAGGATCTCTAGATTCCTCCATGGTGTAGGAATTGGAGAGAAAACTTCAGACAGATGTGTGATTTCTCTATTCAGCATTTCTGAAGATACAGAAACCCTATAATTTCCTCTAGAGTAATTTACTTGCTTTAATGAATATTAGTACAGTGAGAAACAAGGACCATATGGATTTTAATATCTCAACTACAAATCCGTGTGGCCATTGGTAAATATTTTTGGTTTACATAGGTAGAGCAGGAGAGGCTGTGGGTCAAGAAAAAAGGATCCAGCCCACACTGTTCAGAACTTGTCTCCAGTCAGCAGAGGGTGCTTCTGAACCTTCAGGGCAGGTGTCACAGGCCTAGGTATGGAGCAAAGAAGGCTTCTCAGTGCACTGAACTGGTACTAGGATGCTCTATAGCAAGGAATCAAAGGCCATCCTCTTAAGACATAGGCTTAAATCTTTATTAGCTGTGAGATCTGAAGGTCATTTAAACTCTTTGCCACTTTAGTTTTCTGATCTATAAAATGGCCAGTTTTTGAAGTAGTTTGAACACTTCCTGATATATAATTTAAATTACAGAAGTAATTATTGACAGCAGTGATTGTTGAAAACTTCTAGGCATTGTAAATGTAGACCACACTCTCTCATTTTCTCTTCCAGGCAGAGGGAAGGAATAATGGGGAAGATAAATATTGAATTGACAGCATATTTACCTACATGGAACAGACTTACTACAAAAAGAAGTCGCTTAATGTACTTTCAATCATAAAGATTAACTTTTCCGACATCAGTGGAAGCGTGTCTATAAATCCATTTTTCACAAGTGGGTCAAAGTATCTATAAATTCATATCTTGCTATGATAATTAGATAATTTCCTTTAAAATAACAAGTAGTTATAATGCATCAGACACAATGCAGAATTTATTGGAGAGAACTAATTGATTTCAATTAGTTTGATACCTAATTTGCTTTTATGTTTCTTTCTGCATTTTACCTCCAAATTAAGGACTCTTTACCTTAACAGCTTATACAGCATAATCTGTTAAACATTTCTAGAAAAAGAAATATACTATTCCCTTTGAAAGTTATTCATTCCAATCATAAAATGCCACAGGGTTTCTCCTCTCTCCACCTCACCCTGCCCCCATTCAGAATTCTCCAGGGAAAGAAATGGTAGGGAGATGAAAGTCCTTTAAGACTTCTCCCTTTAAGAAATGAGACTCTCTTTTCCCTAATTTAATTAAAATAAACATGACTTGAGAAAAAGCAAGAAATACCTGCAGGTTTAATTCTAGTTTCTCTCCATCTGTCAGACCCATATTTTCTGAAATGACCTAGCAGCTGTGCTGCGAAGACACCCTACACTAATGCTCTCCTTTGTACATGCAGCAACTCAAGCACTAGTAAATATTTCAGTATTTTATTTATATCAAGTATAGTCTCCTTTGAAAGTTCTGTTTTTCTTGGGAAGGTGACACTTTGACAGTTGAAGTGAGTCATCCCGCTACAGTGTTGACCTGTGTGAAGATTTGGAAAGTCTTCTGGTTTAGAACTAAATATCATATGATATTTCTGTGATTCAGTGTGGACTGTGATCTATTACTCTGATGACAAGTGAAGATACATTTTATATGATCTTAACAAAAGAATCTGTAAATTTTTAAATAGGTTTGTAAGGCAAAGAGTCATAATGTGATGATGATCCGTGGAGACAAAGGGTCTCATTAATTCTGTCATTCAATTACAAGAGATGTGATAAAAAATAGTTAAATTAAAAATACTATTATAGTGAAAGATACACTGTCATTAAGGCACTCTGAAAATTCTCAAAATATCTCCCTTGCTTTGAACACACTTATCCCATCATGCTTGCCAATTTGTATTTTATTTGATAAGATTTTTAAGAGAATTAAATATTCACTGTATTTTTTATCCCTTATATTTATTTATTGAGCATCTATTATTTTGTGTACTATTGAAGAAGCAGGGCAGGAGACTTTATTTAGATACTACATATCTCTCTTTCAAGTGCATTAACCCTTAAGATCTCCTTAATGGGATGAAGTAATACTCTATGTGTTAGCTAAGAGTAAAAAACTACAATATTATTTCTTAAAAAGTATGTAAGAGAAAACTGTGTGATCACACAGACCCTATGGGAGAGTCAACTTTTAAATCTGACCCTTGTAGGACAAAGGGGATTTTTCTGATGTTATCTATAAAGGAGCATTAGTGGGAAGCAACAGCAGAGGTGCATTCAAAGGAGCCATGAAGGTGTAGAGCACCTGTGAGGAGACTACAGCTGCAGAAGTGACAGGCAGTTAAGTTGTAATATTCCTTATAGTTGTTATTAATCTAGAAAGGAAGTTTTACAAACCTTTCTCTGGAGTATTCTAGTAGCCAAGAAAAAAAATTGGTAGTGTAGCCAGAGAACAGTTGCAGGGTTTAAATTTCTTGATAATCCTAATAACTCACAAAAACTTGGATCACTTCTTCCCCCATAATACAATTGTTTTCATATAAAAAGTGCTGAGATTGTTTTCAGAAGATGCTACAAGCCTGTAACATAATGAGGGTCCCGTACTAAGAGATATATGGGCTCTGAGTTTGAGAAGCATGGGTACATATTTGCTCATATATGAGGAGCAGAAAATAAGTATAGAAAATAAGCTTATCTCTAACTGTGGTTGGCTTTGAATGCGCAGTTCTCAGCTAAATCGTTTGGAAGGAATTCTTTACATAATGGGGGAAGCTTGAAGGTTTTAAATCAGGACAATCACAAGACCCAAAATTTCTTTGAGTGAGCAAGACTGCCTTGGTAGTAATATTTAAGATGGATTAGCTAGGGCAGAAAAGGGAAATAAGGAAGTCAGTTTAAAGCTACTGGTGCAATGGAGGGCAGTGGGCGAGAACAGGTAATAGGAGAGAAGACAGCACAGATTTGAGACCACTGGAACTTGCAAACTGGAGGGTGTTGACGGATAACAGTGACAGAGAAACATATGATTTTCTCGACTCTGGGTAACTGTGATGTGGAAAATTGAAAGGTCCATTAAAAACATAGGAAATGTGAGGACCAGAGGAACAAGTGTGAAAGTAAAAGGCTATTCGTTTCCATGTAAAATCGCTAAATTTGAGTTGGGCAAATGTCATTATAACAATCTGCCCTGCTAAGTATGAACAATTTTTAAAAATCCATTTATCTTACTAAAGATAATATAATAAAATTTATTATATAATTTATTTTATAATAAAATTTCAGATGTATTTAATAATGTTTGATCGAACATTTAGGTATATTTATGTATTTTTATCAGCAGTTTACTTTACTATCCAATATTTTTAATATTAGAGATTTAGAGTGACAGGAAGAAGAATAATTTTCAGTTAGTAAAACTGATGCATTTTGCCACAGAGAAATAAACACATTGATAAAACTTCAAGAATAAAATATATTTAATTAGAATAAAATTGAGAAGAAAATAAAATACAAGTTCAAGAAAAAAGAAAAAGGTAATATTTCAAAAATTAAAGAGTGGCTTACTTGTGTGTCTTTAAAATCATCTGATGGAGTATATCTAATTGTATTTATGTAGTTTCCATTGCATATATTTAAAAGTGATTGAATTTTTATTTAAAAAATCAATATTTACTGTATGTTGGAAATTTGCATGGTTTCAGCTACTAGAACTTACAATGAAATGTATTAAAGATCAATTTAGAAAATGTTGGAGGAGAGTATCATTATTCAATTATTTTAGGGAATGCATGAAAAAATTTAAAAAATGAAGATGACTATTTCAACATATTTTTGTTTCCAGCTATTCTGGCATCATTCCTTTGGATGCTGCTCTTCTGAATTTGTTTCTTCTTACCACTTTTCTCTTTGCTTGGACAACTTTTCAGTGTATCTGTGGCATGGAACTTGTGACTGGCAGATTACTTAGATGTTGTATTCTTAACCTGCAGAACCTGTGGCACCCAGGGGTGCTTCCAGTGAGACACTGAGAACCTGCCACATCTTATTTTGGGTCAAAATCCTGGTTTGTTTCTGCCCAAGTGTATTACTTTGGACAAGTCACCAACTTTTCCCAGCCATCTTTAAACAATAACATAGTTACAGTAAAGGTTAATTAACATCCTGTCTACAGATTACTCTGGCACATAGATGTCAGGAAGGTTCTCTGTAATGCAAAGAGTTCTATACACTCTCTATATACTATGGAAACAATAGTAATAGTTTTCAGTGCGACTGGCACCTTCATAAGCAAGTAATTGAAGGAGTTATAACACTTTTCTATTCAGCTTTTAAGCAAAACAAGCCTTTCATTTGGTAAGTAATTAAAACAATGAAATGACAGTACACTGTAGTATTTGTTATGTATTTTGCTGTCCAGCAACACTTTTAAGTATCTTTTCTTCTACTGGAATGCTTCTCTACTTATAGTAGTAGGAGTATGTAAGTTAGTGACTACCACCTCCCTCCCTAAGGTAGTAGGAGAGTGTACAAGTTGGGTGAAGTATATCACCTTGGCTCTGCAAATCAGATGGATTCACCCAAGAATGTGAAGAGGGGTGAGAAATGTGGATCCTTTTTCCAAGTGACGATTCAACAGAGCCAAGAAATGGTTCTTGGACATTGTCAGTCTTTGGTATAGAAGTGCTCCTGATGCTGCTGAGCACAGTAATGGAAGTGGAGTCCCATTCCTGCTGGCTGCACCTAGGTCATAGTGACAAAAATAGCAGTTGACACAGAAGATTGCCACTGGACAGCTTGTGTATTTTTCCTGTAAGCCTGGTACCTATCTGGAACACTTATCTGTCCGCCTCTCCTATCCTTTCAACAGATTTCTTTGGTTAACCCTCCTATTACTTCTGTGATGGAAACAAACGTGCAATCGTTTAACAGTGCTGGCTTTTAAGAACATAAGTTGTTAAATGTCTAACAGCAGTCGTAGCTTATCTAATCTCCACCTTCTGCAGACTGTTCTAGAATCTTTAATATGCTTGTGCTTTCCACACAGTTTCATCCTTTGACATCTGCAATGTTCTAGGCTTTGTGCTGTGCAAGGAGTTATATTCTTCTGGCCTTTAAGTTGGGAGTTCTTTTTTACTTTTTGTTAATGCATGCTTGCAATACATCATGGTTACATTCATTTTGAGGAATTAGTAAACGTGTATAGCATGTCTTGATCATTTTTAATTTCTTTCTATCCCTTCCCCAATTCCTGAACTCCTTCTCTATCTCCAACAAGTCTACTGTTTCCTACTGTCTCTTCATTTTTTACTCTTTATTTGTGTTTTAGGTTTCTCATATAGGAGAAACTGTGTGATATTCAACTTTCTGTGTATGACTTATTTCATCAAAATTATGGCCTCAAATTCCATCCATTTGCCTACAAATGGCATGATTTCATTCTTCTTTATGCCTGAATAATATATCTATATCTGTATCTGTATTTATATTTGTATCTATATCTATCACATGTTCTTTTATCAATTTGTGTGTTGGTAGGCATCTAGGCTGGTTCCATAGGTTAGATATTGTGAACTGTGATGCTATTAGCAAGAGTACACATATATCATTATAGTATGATGTTTATAAGTCTTTTAGGGATACACCCAGGTTAGGTCAAGTTGACTTCCAAGTTTTAGGGTTTTTTTTTTTTACTTTTTGTCTGCCACTGGGTAAACATAAACCATACTTGTCATAGCAGTGACATGTTATGGGAGTGAACTGGAGATATTGGAATAAATGGGAATATCCAGTGGAAGAATATTACTTGAAAAATCACAGAGCAAAATCTAATTTACCTATGCTTATTCCTCAATTGTTACTCAATTCCCACCTTCAACACCAATCTAGATTTATTTTTTAAGAGCTAGTCAAAATTACAGGCTTGAAACAGCAATGAATAGTTGCTGTACCTTTTTTTCATAGGAAGATATAGTAAAACAGAGAATATGAGCCTCTTACAGGAGATTTGTCCTAAAATCCACCCATCCTTGCAAACTTAATGAAATGAAATTTGCAGAAAAAAAAAGGCTGAATGTTTTGGTATGTCTATAGAACACTGATGATCTGTGAAGCAATACTACAAATAAAAGAAGAGCACTTTATTTAAATTTATTTTAATGAGTATTTTACTTGGTACAATCTTTTTAACCCCTTATAATTTTCTGATTGATCAGAATATTGCTAATGCTATGTAATATATAGACGCCTTTTAAAGAGACTCAATCACAGTGCTAAGTATAATTTATTTTTATTTAAATTTGCTCTGATACTCATTAATGAGCAAACACATTGCAGTCTGTGTGAAACATGAGTGCAAAGTAAATAAAGCCTGTTGGGTCAGAGGGCTTCATATTTTATCTCTTAATACACAAAGTTTTGAACTTGGCTATTACATTAACCTTAGATATATTAGTAATCAAGTGTGGCAAGACAGCCGTCTCCTGATTACATATCTGAAAAGATAAGTATGGTATTTATGCCAATCAAAGTCAATTTCAATTCACTTGTTGACTAGGCCCAAACTTAATAGAGGGTTCTACAAACAGAATAAGCTTAAGAGATGTCAGCTCGAAGTGAAAAAAGAAAATCCCCCCCAGCCATCTTTAGGCTGAAGATGCACAGCCCCTCAATACATTTGTTAAAAGTAAGAAAGGATGCAAAACCTTGCAAAATTTACTAATGTGTCATAACTTATGCAAGGATTATTCAGTCTAAAAGAGTTCTTTATAAAGAATTATGAAAACAATGTCGCAACATTACAAAAAATTTGGCAAGTAGAAGGGAAGATATCAATCATAATGCCAATTGTTAAACATTAAACCCAGAGCAAAATTTGTGGGCACTTCTTTTATTTTATTTTATTTTTTGTATTAAATTCTTTTATTGGTACATTGTAGGTATACAACCCAATTACATTTCTCATTGGGAATTGTACCTTCATATAATGCATCTTGGTTCTTATTTTTTCCCCAT
>NW_004624811.1:1758014-1772565 GCF_000247695.1 Heterocephalus glaber | reverse complement strand
GTGTTGAGAAGTCTGCTGTGATTCTGATGGGCTTTCCTTTGTATGTGATTTGTTTCTTTTCTCTAACTGCTTGTAGAAATTTGTTCTTCTTTTGGGTTCCTGGAATCTTAACTATTATATGCCTATATGTAAATTTTCTTTGATCAAGGCTGGTTGGAGTCCTATATGCCTCACTTGTCTGGATGTCAAGTTCTTTTTCCCTGCTTGGGAAGTTTTTGCCATCAGTTCTGTGAACATTCTTTTTATGTTGTCTATACTCTCTCCTGTTTCTTCATTGACTCTGTTCAGTCTTATGTTATTCTTCTTTACATCATCTAGCAGCTGCTGGACTGATTTCTCATGGTCCCTTATAATTTTAAAGCGATTTTTCTTTTCCTGGTCACTGATTGCAATCTTATCTTCTATATCTGAAATTGTGTCCTCACATTGGCTCATTCTGCTGCATAGACTTTCAATGGAGTTTTTAATCTCCTGAAAATCTATTTGCCTGTGTTTTATGGATTTCATTTGTTGTCTATGTTGAGATTCTACCATGTTCCTCAGCTCCTCTATTTTTTTATCTTTGTCTTCTCTAGATTTATTAACCCTCTCTTGCACTATGAGGACAATATTTGCTATTTTTTGAGAAATAATTTCTGATATCATTTTTTCCATATCCTCTTTTGTTGCTAGTTCAGGGAGTCCAGGTGGTTGAGTATCAGATTGTTCCATCTCATTTCCCATTGGGGTTGCTGTAGGAGATCTGGAAGTCTGGTTCTGAGGCTTGTTTATGTGTCTTCTCATTCGATGCAGGATGGGGGTTGGGGGGATTGGTGGTGGTGCTGTCACCTGAGTGGCTCACCTGCTCTGTGCTGGGTTCAGTGGCAGGTTGGCCCAGAAGCCTTCTACTCTGCACTTTCAGCTGTGGTACATTGTCCTGGAAGACTCCTCCTCTACACTGGGAGCTGTATCACATCGACTTGGAAGCCTGTTCTGTGCTGGGAGTGGTGGTAGGTTGGCTCAGAAGCCTGCTACTCTGCACTGGGAGCTGTAGCACATCAACCCAGAAGCCTCCTCTGTGTTGAGAGTAGTGTTAGATTGGTCTGGAAGCCTCCTACTCACACTCAAATAAAACTAACTTTTGATTGTAATATTCCTTCCTTTCCCTCCTTGCTTCCCCTCTCTCTTCCTCCCTCCCTTCCTTCTCCCCTCCCTTCCCTCCCTCCCTGCCTCTGTCCTTCCTTCTTTCCTTCTTTCCTTCCTTCCTTCCTTCCTTCCTTCCTTCCTTCCTTCCTTCCCTCCTTCCTTGTTGTTTCCAAAGTCACAATACTTCAGTCTTATCCACATGCTGGTAAGATAAGGTAATGTATGGACATTCCAGAAAAATAAAACAATTAAACAAATGATAACACCACTTTAAATAGAATACATAGATTCACATGGAAAAAATCCTCAAAAATGTAATATTTTCTTGAAAAAAATAAGGAGGAGAAAGAAAGAGCAGGAGAAAGGGGAGGGCAAAGAGAGGGGAAGGCTCTTATTTGCTTATGCGCATTAGGGGAGAAAAGATTCAATTTGAAAAACTCCTGGTGAAATTTTTCTGGCCCCATTCTTCTTAATTACTTGTAGTACTCAGTTTTCTTATCACTGAGACACAATATCCCAACACTCACAACTTAAAGGAGCAAAGGTTTAATTTAGCTCACTCTCTCAGAAGATTCAGTGCATGATTGGGAGACTTGAAGGTAGGAACATCATGGCAGAAGGGCAAGGCAGAGCAGAGCTGCTCAGTTCCTTCCTGATGGCTGGGTAGCAGCTCAGGGGAACAGAGAATCTGGGTAGGGGCCACATAGATACCCAGGTCATGGTTCCTGTCCCACCCAGACACACACAGGAACGTACAAGAGTTGTGAAGATCAACCATGGTGGGCATACAACTCCTTTTTTGTTTGTTTGTTTTACTTTTTAACTCTTTTCACAACTATAAAGTAACATATACCTCTCAGGAATGAGTTCTTCTCCAAATATTTATGTGTGGTAAGGGAGCTTTTCATTTTTAAATAATAAATGTACTCATATGGAAATGTAGGATGAATTTACAATTACTTGTGGTTTGAGCACAGTGACAATTGAAGACATCAAACTTTGACCCTTTCAAAAAAACAAAAAACATTGTTTATCTAATATTGTCACAAAACTATACTCTCAAAACCCTAACAAAGTGGAATTATGGATACATGCCCTGTAGGGTTTCCATACATCCTTTTGACTACTTGGCATATGCATAGGTACCTTTGTAGCTTTCCAAAATCCCACTTCAAATTTCAATGACATATTGACTCCATCTACAGCCTACATGCATTCTAGCTTTGGAAACAACAGCCATGTATTCTAGTCTTCCCTACATCTGAAAATCTATTTCCTTATTATATACCTGAACAATGCAAGAAAATTTAGCCAACTCTAAATTTGTGATGAGAATCAAAGGAGACAATATGGCAAAGTAAGACTTCAAATTTGGATTTTTATTTTATTCATGCATCATATGTGGTTTGTTCCTATTCACTTGAACTATGAAAAGCATTATCAAATTGAGAGGAGATGGGGTCTCTCTGGCAGTTTTGATAAAAGTAGCAAATAGATAAGGGAAATTTTAATCTTTTTCTCTGTCCATGGCCTTTCAGAAGAAACTTGTGACTCCTTCTAGAACAAAAGGTAAACACGTAGACACACAGTCACCTCTTAAGGGAATAGAGATTACAGCCAGAATCATTTTGCTTCTCCTCAGTAATACATTCTAATACTCAAAGCTAGTTTTCCCTGAAAAACAAAAAACCTGGAAAACAAAACACATTGAAACCTTTCGAAGACCTGTCAAATTAACTAAGTTTCTTAATATTACACTTTCCTATAGATTATAAGAAGAGAGTGGAGGACAGGAAATCTCCTTTGACACATTACTTTGACAAAGAGATTACTTTAGTAGACTCATGACTTGTCACCAGAATTTTATTTCTTGTTGTATTAGCTCTCAAGCATTATGATTTGGCCAGGTATTGGGTTGCTGTCAAAGCCTGAAATACTCATACTAAGTTCATTTTTAAAAAATTATCTCATCTGAAGGATAAAGGAAGGCATATAATGTGTATATATTAAAAAGATTGTTCAAAATGTAAGCAATATCACACCAGCACATTGGCATTCTCCTCAAAATGAACTAAAATATTACATTTCCTGTTTTCTCCATGTGGGTTCAGAAATATAAAATTCACATATTCTTTTTCATTTCTAGGCTTTAAGGTGATTATATACAAATCTCACTTAAGAGATGGCATAAGGCATATTGCAACATCAGATAGGAATGTGCCTGTCATCCAAATCCTAGATTTTATTGTCATTGTTACACTGATACAACCTCCATCACAGACAAGTGAAATAGAATTATCAAAAAAAATTTGAGCTTGAAAGTGTTTAAATGAACATCCAATGAGAGCAGTTAGTGTTGGTTTCCTCACTAGTAATCACTCCTTATTCTTCTTAGTGAACAGAACACCAATTATGTCAAGAAGATCAGGAATCAGAAATGTGCTCCCAGGAGACCAACCTCTCTAGCCTGAGGGAATCAATCATAGCTCATCCAAGCCAAGAAAATTAATCCTATTCTCCTTTGCTAGTGACTAGTATAGAGATGGATGCATGACCAATTCTATGGAATCATCCAATGAAGTTACAGGGTGGTTTGAAGGATGTTAGAGAAGTTTTTTCCTGTGTTGAAAAGAGTGGGAAGAATGGTTCCTCCTCTTGCTTTTTCATTTTTGGACATTATTAAATGAACATGTGTTGCTTGGAAGGGCAGTGGTTATTGGGTACCATAAAATGATAAATTGGATGCTAGATGCCTACTTGCTTAGTATGGCAGCATAAAAAGTGGACTCTACCAGAATCTCAATGACACATTTTGCTGAGTTATCTTGCACCAACTTAGGTTTGGTTTTGTTATGTGAGATTATCATTGTAGTGATTACTGAAGATATTAGGATTTTACCCTGCTACTCCGAGACAAAGTATCCTTACCAACTTACAAGCTTTTTTTAAAAAATTTATTTACCTGTTGGTTCAGCTTAAATGGTAGAGCAGATGGCTTCCTGACTCATGGGGACTTTATATCCATTAGCCTACTCTTTTGTTGACTTAATAGACCTTTCACTGTAATAATAACAACTGTATCTTATAACATATGCTCACAAAACATATTCTCTACTGTATGTCCTACTTGTCTATATTATTTCACAAAGAAAAGTACTTAGGAAAACAATATTCTAAATTTATATAATACAGGTTGAGCAACCTTCACCTAAAAAACAAAATATGAAATGCTCCAAACTTAAAAGTATTTTGATTTCCTACATAAGACCCCATGGGGAAAATTTCACACTTGAGCTCAGGTGATGGAGCATGCTAAGACATTGGTAAATTAAAAATACTGTGTAAATTTACCTTCAGCTGTCTTCATAAGGCATATATGACTCAAATGAATTTTGTATTTATTATCTCTAAGACATTACATTATGTAAATGCACATATTCCCACATATGAAAAAAGAAATCAGAACTCTAAGACAATTTTGGTGCCAAGCATTCCAAATAAATGATAATCCACCTGTATTACTAGTAACTTGGTCCTTACATATAATTTGTCATTGTGATATCCTGGTTGAATGTTATAATCAATTACAGACAGTATCTCCTACAGAATTTTATTACTTACTCCTTACAATGCTTGGTCTACTTATCTTAGAAATTCTACTTCTTTCTCTCACCTATATAGCCCCCTCTTTTCACTTTCGTGAAGTACTAATTACTTATCAGAAAATCAAGCATCTGTTTTCCTGCCTCCACTCTGTCTTCAACACCTCTCTTCTAGGTTTATTTCTAAACAGTTCATCTGGACTCAAGAGCCAGTATATGTGACATAACTTCTTTTTCCTCCTCCTTTGGGTATTTCAAAGCAGATACAATAGTCTCCAATTTTTACTTATAGATATTTCCAAGTATATTTCTATGACTTTTTTTTAAAAAAGGCAAATGTAATACTATTTTCAAGCTTAACATTGAAACTGATTCCGTAATTAGTCCATGTTAAATTTCCTTGATTGTCTCACAAATGTAATGTTACATTTAATTTGTTGAATCAGGACAAAAATTGCATATATAATGCCCACACACTGTCAATGATCATACTTTACACGGATGAAATTTGTACTTGCTTCTTAACAAAGCTTCGTGTTATTTTTGTAACAGCGACTTTTTATTTGCCTTTATTTCTTTTCCTTCTTTCATGTCTTTGAATTTTTAAATGCTTTTTGGAGAATATCCTTCAATTTGTTCTATGACCTAAGTTTTTCAAGTGTGTATTCTTTTCTTGCTAGGCCTACTGCTCTAGTTTGGATTTGGAATGTTCTCCAAAGGCCCCAGCTTCCTGCTATTGGGAAGTGGTGGCAACCCTAAGAAGCAGGGCCTAATGCGAGGTCTTATGATCACTGGAGGCATAACCTTGAAGGGAATAGCGGATCCTCTGCTCTTTCCTCTCTATTTCTCTTGTCTCCCTGGCCAGGAAGTGAGTGATTTTGTCACTCACTGCCACCATGATTGTGGTACCTTTCCAGGATATTGTGCATACCCAAAAACCAAAAGAGCTAATTGATCACGCACAGAGACCCTCAACACTAAGCATTGTCTTTATAAGTTGTCATAGGGTTTTATTATAGTAATGGAAATATGACACACACCTGTTGACTGACTTCTTATTGTGATTTGTTATTTTTGACTCTGAATTAGAGGAGCAGAATATTTCCTGTGGGTGTCCTTTGTACCCTACAAGTTTCCCTATAAGGAGACCTTTGCTTCTGTGTGTTTCATCTGTTTCAGGTTAGCTTTTATAGTAATCCCTTTGCTTGGGATTTCTACTTTGTAGAAGTAGAGTTCATTCAGACCCATACTTGCTATGTGAAGTGTGGGAGTGTGTTAGAAATACAGAATTTTGAACCCTACTGAATGAGGACCCGAATTTTAACAAAAGCCCAGGTGGCTTCTATCTAGTTTGAGGTTTCCAGTGAAGGTATGTTCTTGGGTTTCTAATTTCTAACATAAATCTATTTTTATCCATGTTTTGGAGAAGAAAGAAACATTCATCTTCCTTCTTCAAGGAGACAGGTAGAGTTTTCAGTTCCCTATTTCAGAAGCAGAGCTGACCTTTGTGATCCTGTTCATCTTGCCCAGCAAGCCTGTGCTGGCCACATGCTTCCCAAAGCGGGGCTTGTATCGCAGGCCTGTGGGATTCAGCGTCTACACTGACGAGAGCCCCTGGACTTTGCCAAGCAAACCAGTCAGACTTTGTGTTCTCTCTTCATTCCAGCACCTTTCTTTATACAAACATTTTCAACCTATTTTTTTTAAATGATGCTTTTATTTTTTAGCACATGGATACTTTTAAAATGTAAGGGAGATCTTTTGTTGCTATCTCAGACTGTTGTATCAATGGAATTTAGATTGTAAAGCACTTAGATCAGTGAAATTATGGGAGGTGGGAAGAATAAGAAAAAGGTATTAGAGAAAGATCAGAGTTACTGTTTAATTTTGATTAAGTTATGGAGTAATATAGGCTTAATTATGACAGTAAAATTAAAGTTCATGGAAGCACTGTAAAATTAATAGGAAGAAAAGGAAGAGAGGAAAGGAGAAATTTGACTAAGCTGACAAAATTAATGAAAACTAAAGAATAATAAGATGTGTTTAATAGTAAATAAATATGTTAAACAGCAAATCAGGTGGAGTGAAAAATACCTGGTAAGTTAGCTATCTCACTAAATTTGAATAATGTTCTCTATCAAATAAATAATCAGAATAGCATAGAGACTAAAATTATATATAATTAAGAAACACTGTGTCACAAAGTAACTGAGAAAAAAGTTTTTGAAAAATGTGAAAGATAAAACAGGCAAATGTAAAGGTAAAAGAAAGTAAAAAAGGAAAGGAGGAAAGAATTCAGACAAAGTGAAACTCAAGGTTAAAATCATTAAGGAGACTGTTGAAATACTTCAGAGATGCCTGAGGTCCAGTTCAGCTGAGGGATGATACACCTGGGAAACTTAGCTTTGCTCTACTTATCTCCCCCTCAACACTGCGGGATGTGCTAAGGCTGTTTGTACCACTTTCTTATATCTGGTGAGCAGGCAGGAATGGTGCCAGATTTTCTAAACCTGGGTGGCCAAGAGAAAGGGAAAATTCTCTTCCAAAGCACCAAGGAATGCTCACTCCATGTAGGTGTTAATCCCAACAATGTAATGCTCCTGTGGGAACCTGGGAGCCTTGAGGACAAGGGACATGCTGTGTTTGCCCATGCTTCATATAACTATCCCTAAAGTTTCTGTATTCTATGCCCTTAAAGGTACTTGACATTCTCGTTCTGATGGAAACTTTCAGTCAGTTCATCATCATTTCATTTGCGTTTCAAACACCAGAAATAATACAATAAAATTAGATGACATAAACTAAGAAATATTTCTCTTGTATCAATAATATAAATTAAACTCAAATTCTAAAATTCTCTATTATAAGTACTCCATTTTTTATGAACAAAATCCAGCAAGTATGAAATATTAGAAATAAAATTACACATCATTGTAAGAAACTGCAATTTACTTTTCTCACTTCATGAATAATCAACCAAAAAAAAAAAAAAATAGAAAGCTAGGAAGACAGATCAGAGATTCTATTTATATAAAAAGTAAATTCTATTCTCAAAATTGGGGAATGGATTTAAAAAATCATTTTAAGCAACTCTTACCTCAAGGAAGAAATTAAAATCAAAATAAAATACCTAGAAAGCAAAATGATGAAAGTCCATATATCAGAACTGGGAGAAGACTCCATGAAGTCATTCCCACAGTATGTGTAAGGATTCAGCTTGACTTAACTACAGCGATCTTGAGTAGTAATTGCCAAGACTGCCCTTGATCAGTTTTCCACATGTAGTTTTCCAGCATACAAAAAGGAAGCTGAACCACTATAGTGGAATATAGAGCTTTACAATCACAGCCTGGTGACCTAATTGCCTGGAATGTGTCTGATGTTCTTGACATTAGCTTTGGATGAAACAAGCACATTCTGGGCTAGGACGAGGCCCCACCTCATTTTGTACTGAGGATAATATAAGCCTTTCCTTCTGACTTAAATCTCAAGGATCCATTGGTCAGTAAGTCCCCAGTAAGTTGTACACCATGAAATCTTGAATCTAAGTGCTTTTGTCTCTGCAGTCTCAGTACACCTTCCAGCTGGTTCTCCTACCCTGGGATTACTTTGTTTCTGAACAGTGTTTCAACAGCTATTTTATATTAAGACACACGTAATAGAAATTAATTATATCCACATCTGTATGTTAAAAGTATTTAGGATGGATAAATCAATGAATTAAAATACAGGAAAAAATAATTATTATGTTAATCCAAGAACTAATTACTATATAAGTGTTGAAAATAAAGTAGTTTGCTTTAGGTGATGAAAGAAGAAAAACTAGCCAACACCTTTAGGAAATGATAAACATGGTATAAGAAAGTACTTTTGTTAATTCTATGCAAATATACTTTTTAAATAATTAAAGACATGATGGAAGATATTGGTAATCATAGGTTGATTTACCAAAACTAAACATGAAATGTAAATAAAAAGAAATCACAAATCATAGAAAAAAATAACAACCTCAAAGGAGTATCTCCTTCAATAAAGGATTAAACCATAGAGATGAATAAATTAATTTTACTGAATTATTAATAAAGAGAAAACTCCAAGGCCACTTAAGTTAAACAACTATAGAAAATGAATAAAAATTTTAAAACTTTGTTTTTTTAAAAAACCCATCGTCAGTACAACACTGTCTTAAAACTTGAGAGGGACAATAAAAACTATAGACCCATCTAAATTATGAATGTTAGTGCAAATATCTAAAGAAAATATTAGGTCATGCTTATAATACAAAGATAGATAAGTATGAAATCCATTACTATGATTAAGCAGAAAAGAAAATCAAGTAGAATTCTGTGATGTGATTTTTTTTTCTAAATACCAAAAAAGTTTGAATTGAATTTAATGTTTATTCTTCATCAAAACATTTAATAAAGCATTAACAAATACATAATGAATATGTGTACATATGCATTCACATGTCTATATTTAGCATCAAGTTCAAGCTTAAGCACTAGAATAATTCCTGTTAATTCAAGAATACAACTTTACAGAGTGATGAGTTTGGCAATATGGATAAAATATCCAGCTGATATGATAATGTGCTAGAAAACATATTCTGAACATACCTTAGAGGTACTTGTTACTCCAGGAGAATGGTAGATTTCCAGGAGAAATTCTAGAGCAAAATGTCAACTCACAATCTGAATTCTGTAGAAGTAAACAAATACTGAGGTCTCAAATTTGCTGCCACCCTAAATGAATTTTTCAATTTCAGGTCATAATCTTTGCAGTTTATATTAAGGGTACAGGAGCCAGGGACCCACAGCCTGTCCTACAGGGAGCACTTTTGAAGATCTTCTTTACACATAAAGCTGTGGTTAGAAAAGGCTACACTGTCAAGGTAAGGTGTCACCTAAATCATGGTGTCCTTTTTCTCTTGTCACCTATGGATGATGAGAAAGATCACTTTGATGTTGATCACACCAAGGAGATGGGTACTACAAAAAAATGCCTGAGAAATCGTGGCTACTGATCAACTCTGCAAATATTCAGGCTGAACATATATGCCATGGTGGGCCCCAGAATCTTGTAAACCTCAAGCGCTGGATTTAAATTTTCTGAGAGAAATAAATGTTAGTATTTGTTTTGCTTTTTCATTTTTTTTAGTGGTATTTGGACTCTAAAAATAATTTTTTAATGACATGAATTTTCTCATGAAAATAACAAAAGATGTTAGAAAAATAGATTTGGGGAACAGAAACAATAAAAATTAATACCCTAAAAGACTGCTGACTTCACATGTTGGAATTAGCTAATTGAAACTATAAAAAATGTTGCCTAAGCAGAGGGCTGGGGATTTAGCTCAGTGGTTCTGCCGCCTGCCTCATAAGCTCAAGGACCCGAGTTCGATCCCCAGTACCAAAAAAAAAAAAATAATGTTGCCTAATGTGTTTAAATAAATGACCTAAAGTTTGAAATATCTATGAATAACAGGAATTTATAAAAAGCAAACTTATTGAATAGCTGATTTGATAACAAAAACTAAATAGTATTTCCTGAAATTAAGATTGATATATCTGAAATTAAAAAGCTGGAATAACAGAAGATCTCTCCATCTTAATTTTTATTTTAAAATTTTATGTTTTGTAGCACTGGGAATCCAACTTCTCATATAAATAAATTTATAAACTAATTCTGTGATTTATATGGAAATACAAAGTACTAATAATTTTCCAGACTTCTTAAAGAAGATGTGAGGCTTGATTAGGAATTATTATAATAATACAAAAATTGAAAAAGTATGGTATTTGTCCATAGATAGATAAGTCTTTACAGCAGAACAGAGCGTAGATATTTAAATACTTTTATGGACATTTGATGGCAGTGAGGAAATGAAATATTTTTAACATAAATGATCTTGGAAAAATTTTGTATCTCAAGGGAAAAATAATAATTGGACATCTGCCTCTCACCACTTATAAAAATCCACTTCAAGTAGGTCACATATATAAATGTGGAAAGCAAAACTATAGCTTTTACTTCAGATAATATAATACTTTATGATTTGAAGTTTAAGGAAAGATTTTTCAAACTACTTCAAAGAGCATTAACTATAAAACAATATTTTTAGCTGAACTAAATCAGTTTACTAATTTCTTGCTCATTAAGAGAATAAAAAGGCAAAAATGCAAAAGAGATTTGCAACTCATGAGTATTAGGCAATAAGATACACTTTTTATACAAAATTGTAGCATTTTATTTCAACATCATCATTTCATCATCATCTTTTATTTTTAACATTATTGTTTCCATTTAATATCTCCTGGAAATATTTTTAATGTTTCTTTTTATGTTTAAATTTGAACAGTATTTTCTTTTTCACCTTTCTGTCTCTTGTTCTTGTTATGTTTTCTGACAAGTCTCTCACCTCTCCTTTTGTGGTTATGTTTTGTTACAATTCTTTGGTATTCCCTTGTGTACTTTTTATACACTCATACATGTCAGTCTTTGAAATTAATAAAAATATATGTGCTTTAATCTTTATGACATCTGTATTTATATCCATTTTTATTTTAATATTAATTTTAGAAGTCTATTGATTTCAAAACACTAAAGTAGCTGCCACAGTTAAATCTTGATTGTCAACTTTACTGAGTCAAGAGATGTATAGATTGGTAAAGCATAATTCTAGGTGTGCCTAGGTGGGCTGTGGAGCAGTGACTTTGGGAATTGTATCTGGTCCCTAGCTCCTTCTTTTGGGGGGCTCTTTTCCTGTGTTTTGTTTTCCCAAGTGGCAGGAGTTAGGCAGCATTCCTCTCCCACGCCATTCCATCGTAATATTTCTATCTTGGAGTCAGCTGACCATGGACTGAAACTTCTGAAACTATGAGTTAAAATAAACCTCTCCCTTTTTAAATTGTGAGTGTCAGGTATTTCATTCCAACAGCAAAATGCTGACCAATACAATAGCTAATATTAGCAATTATGATAGGTTTTGATAATCTAAATGTTTTTACCTACTTAATCTACTTGAATATTAATAAAAACATTCTAATGTACATGGTATTCTTAAACTCATTTTACAAAATATAAGAATATAAATCAATATTAAGTTCCCATACTAATAAGTGTCAGAGAAGATTTTTGAACTCAGGAAGCCTGGATCCAGAGATTATGCCCTTTGCTTTTATACAATACTGCTAAGAAACACTAGGAATTCAGGAGGAAGTATATTGGGAAAAGCAGTTTTCTTCTAGATCTCCTCCTCAGAAGCAACCTTTGTTTCTGAATTCTAATCACATCCTTTGTCTTAGATTGGAGTACTGTAACAGAATACCACAGACTAGGTGGCTTAAACAACAGTCTGTTTTTAGTTTACAGATTTGGGTTCTATAAACAAAACTAAAATCAGCTAATTCATGTTATTCAAGCCAGTTTTAATTCACTCTTCTTCCTTTTTCTAGAAAGTTGTATATTTAACAGTATACTATTTTCCAGTGGTGACTATTCAAATTGCTTCCAGTTTTTAGACACATCAAATAATACTCCAGAGTCATCTTTATTCATAGTTTTGGGACTGGATGGAGACACCATTTTAAAATGTGAAAATCAGAACAACAAACTGGGGAAAATTGCAAAATGTGTGACAGACACAATGTAAATATTATACAAATAATCATTACAAAGTAATATTTGAAAAAAAATAACAAGATGCACAAAGTGTACGCCAAAACAGTGTAGAAAAAAAAAGAAACCCAGAAGAAGTATATGCATAAAGATAACTCTGGAGTATTATTTGATGGGGCTAAAAAACTGGAAGCAACTTGAACAGTCACCATTGGAGAAGTCACCATTGTACAGTGTTAAGTATACAACTATTTCTAGAAAAAGGAAAGAGAAGAATGGGCTAAAACTGTTTTGAATGGAGAAATGTTCATGTTATACTGTTAAATAGAAACAACTTGAATGATGTGAATTGGCTGATTCTACTTCTGTTTATAAAGCCCAAATCTGTAAACTAAAAACAAACAAACAAAAACTTCTGTGTATGAATGTGCTTTGGTCAGAGGTGATTTGCATGCAGAAGGTTGACAGTAGTGTGCTCTCAGGGTTTGTTTTAGTACCAGGAGGAAAAAGAGGTCAGTGAAAGAAGAGAATAATTTTATTCCACCTATATTTCTTTTAACTTCTTAAAGTGATCATATATTTGTATTCTAATATATATATATATTAAAGAAAAATAAGATAAATTCTAAAGGTATTTGGTCAGTTAACTGCAATACACCAAGTTTACAAATTAAGACAAATTGGAAGACTTTGTTGAGAAGAACATGCATTTATACAAAGTGAGTTAGACACACAGCTCAATTAGTGAAAGCAAAATAAATCTTAGCAATATGCTACATAGAATATATCACAAAATTTAAACAAATTTGGAGTATTTTATTTATTTATACTTATTGATTAATACAAAACAGTGTCCATTTTTATGTGTATATAATGTATTTTGATCACACAAGTGAGCAGGCTTGATTAAATATTTTTCTACTTATTAATTGTTCTTTAATCTTATGAAATTATTGCAGTCTAGATTTCTTCATACAGCTTTTGTGTTGAAAAGAACTTATTTTTCCTGACATCAGATTTTAGCACACCATTTAATTAAACCAAATATGAAACAAGAAGGATCTTGGAATGGTTCTTAACACCTCGAGCAATCTGAAATTCTGATGAAGGCTGCAGCACTGTTTTTTTCCCATCCATGTTAGCTTATCAGCTCCTCCAAAGCACCTATGAAAATAAGTCTGGTATAAACAAATAAATAAACCAGCCAAAATAACAAAGATACAAGATTTTCAGGCACATTACGTATTTAAATGTAATACAAATGAACAATAAACAATAACTAAAATCTAAAATCCACCCAAACAATCATAAGAACAAAAATAAAGTTTAAATAATGTACTTGTTACTTTATCCTGTCCTTTCTTTAAGACTATTTTCTCTTCTAAATGTAGTAAATGGTAGCTGTATCTTCTGACTTATATTAAACTCCAGTCCTTGAAGTTCAACTCAGTCAATTAGGGTGAATTCTCAATGGGAAAGGAAGAAGTAAATCTTTTCTGTATTTACAGATGACATGATCTTGTATGTAGAAAATTCTAAAGAATCCAGTAAAACCATTACAATTAATAAATAAGTTCAAGACAGGCAGGTCTGCAGATGCCATAGCAATGTCACGAGTGGTGGAGAATGCCCCGAATCAGATTGTGCCCTGGCAACAATCCACTGGACAACCCCCCTCCCACTCCTCTGTACAGCCATCTGGTTCCACACTACAAAGATGCAGAGGACACGGGACCACCACACCACTGTACTGGGTAAGTTGGAGTCATCTTTACCTCCCATCAGGACCAGGACTATCTTCAAGGGAAGGGCAGCTGGAACCTGCAATACGACTCTGCAGAGTTCAACCCTACAGGAGGAGAGGGAGCTCAACTTGGGACTTGCAGCCAGAAATCTGCCTGAATCTCATGGGTCTGTGACTAGCTTGCTGAGACTCATTGACTTATATCTGCACACTGCAACCCACATTGTCTTTTGTGACAGCAGAGACATACACACCCTCAAAGAGGCCCTTCATCTTCATGGTTATTTTTTATTCCCAAAATTAGTTTTATTATTTTGTTTTTTTCTCTTTTCTTTTTTCTTTTTTTGCACCTCATCTTTAATTTTGTTCTTACTCTTTGCAAATATTTGTTTTTCTCTCCTTTTTTTCTTTTCTTTTCTTCTTTCTTTTCTCTTTCCTTTCTCTCTCTCTTACACTCACT
>NW_004624811.1:1672462-1752443 GCF_000247695.1 Heterocephalus glaber | reverse complement strand
AGTGAAATAAATAGGACACACATGTGTAAATACTGAATAGTTTCACTAGTGTGAGAAACTGATAGTGTAAACAAGGGTTAAAATGATTAAAACGAATAATTGATAATTTGAAAAAGGAAAAAAGGCTCAAAGACAGAGTGAAGGGAGGGGAAGGGAAAGGAAAAAAGGGAAAGGAAGAACTGTTAGAAAAGAAAAAAAATGGAAATGAAATCTATGTAAATACGAAGGGTGGAGAAGGTGAAGGGGACACAGGTAATGGGGAAAAATATAAGAACCAAGATACATCATGTACAGATACAGACACCCAATGATAAATGTAAACGAATTGTATACCTAAAGTGTACCAATAAAATGTACCAATAAAATTTTAAAAACTAAATAAAAAAATAAATAAGTTCAGTCACATTGTAGGATCACAATGAATTACACAATCAATCATTTTATTTCAATGACTTATTCATGAACGATACAAAAATTAAATTGAGTAAATGTTTACGTTTATAAGAACCTTAAAAACAAAATATTCAGGTATGAGTTTAACAAAAATAGCAACTTTTTTTACTGATACCTATAAAATGCAATTGAAATAAACTAAAGAAATATAAATAAATTGATAGACATTTCATTTTCATGACTTGGAAGATTCAATATTGTTGAGATGGGAGTATTCCCAAATTGCTCTGCAGATTCAGTGGAAATCCTGATAAAATTTGAGCTTGTGTCTTTACAAAAACTGACAGGCACATCCTAAAATTCACACGGAAATGTAAAGGAAATAGAATAGGTGAAACAAGTTTTAAAAGAACAAAGAAGACTTAAACATTCCCATTTCAAAACTTGCTACAAATCTACAGTAATCTAGACAGGATGGTACTGGAATAAAAATAGACATAGATAGAGATTGATATAATAGCATTAAAAGTCTAGAATAAGCCCATTAATTTTAATCAGTTCATTTTTAAATAAAGTGGTGAGACAATTTAAGAAAAACTCTTTCCAGCAAATGGGGCAGAAGATCTAGACATTCATGTGCAAAATAGTTAAATTGGATGCTTTTCAAATTATGTACAAAAATTAACTAACGTGTTATAGATCTAACTGCAAGGCTAGGACTATGAACTCTTAGAAAGAAATATAAAAGTAAATATCAACTTTGAGCTTGGTAATGGTTTATTAGATTCAATTCCAAAAGCACAAGCAAAAAAGAAAAATAATTTGTACTGCAGCAAAATAAGCAACTTTAGTACTGAAATACTATTAAGAATGTAAAAGGGCAACACGCACAATGGAAGAGCGTATTTGAAAACAAAATATCTGGTAAAAGGCTTTTTCCAAAATAAAGCTTGGCCCTAATTTTTTTTCCCTTAAATTCTATTGGTACATTTTAGGTATACATGTGCACAGGTAATGGACCTAATTTTTTAAAACACAACAAATAGCCAAAGCACCTAAGTAGACATTTCTCTAAAGAAAATATACATATCGCCAATGAACATATGAAAAAATGTTCAGCATTAGTAAGGAAATGAAAATCAAAATCATGAAGATACACACTAGAATAACTATAATAAAAAGGCAATAACAAATATTTCAATGGATGTGGAGAAATTGGACTCCTTGTACATATGTATCACTGACAGGAATGGAAAATGATGTAGCTGACTGAGAAACAGTGTGGAAATTCTTCAAAGACTCAAAGATAGAGTTACTATCTGACTCAAAACTAATTTCCCAAGCTACACACTCAAGATATATAAAAAATATGTCTACCCCATAATTTGCATATAATTATTTATAGAAACATTATTCATAAAATTCACAATATTGAAACAACCCAAATGCCCAACCACTGATTAATGAATAAACAAAAGTGGTATATCCATTGTTGGAATATTATTTAACCATAGAAAGGAATGAAACACTGATACATGTGACAACTTGGACCTTGAAAGTCTTATGCTAGTTGCAAGAAGTCAGACCTGCCAAAACACAAATGATAGCCTTCCATTTATACGCAATGCCCAGAATAGGCAAGTCCTTATAGACATAATACTTGTTTGTTGTTGCTGAGGCTGGGAAGATAGGACTTAATGGAAGGGAATAGAGAATTATTACCAAGGGAATTAGTACCAAGGGTGTGTGTGGTAGTAAAAGTGTTCAAAAGTTAGAATGCATTGTGATGGTTGCACAACCCTGTGAATATGCGAGCAAACCTTGAATTATACATTTAAATAGATAAATTGTGGAGTATATGAATTATATATCAATAAATCTTTTACAGTAGAATTTTTTAAAAACCGAAGTCACAAGGCATTGAGGGATTTGAGTCAAACACTATCTGCCATTTTGGGGAGAACTTCCTGAAGGGAATGACAATTCCATACCTTTGGGGGGCACAATAGAAACAGCCAATTATGGTTTTGAACTTTCATGAAACATTCTATGCTTAAAAAATGTGCTTTCTTATAAGTCATGTCAGTTGAGTCTTCTAAAACCCTTGTGATATGAAATTTTAGTTATTTATTTTTTTGAGACAATGTCTTACCGTATAGCCGAACCTGGCCTCAAACTTGTGTTCTTCCTCCCTCAGCTTCCCCCCTCTAAGTGTTGGAATTGCAGGCATGTGGTCCCATGCCTGATGTATTTTTTAATAAATTTTTAAATGACAAATAATATATATATATCACATTATGTTTTGCTATATGTAATACATAAATTGGATTAATTAACATGTATTATTTTAAAAATTTATTTTTAGCAAAACAAACAATATTGTCTCTCAGTAATTTTCAAGAATAGAATACGTTGTTATTAAGTATGCTCACTGTGCTGTATGATACTTCTTTTCAACTTATTTCTCCCATCTAATAAAAAAAGTGTATATTTTAATCTACATCTCCCAAATGCCTCTTCTATCCTAGACCCTGGTAGCCATTGTTATACTCTATGAATTTAACTTTTTAAAAATTCCACATATAAGTTAGATCATGTAGTATTTGCTTCTCTGTGCCTGACTTATTTCACTCAACATAAAGTCCTTGAGGTTCATCATTGTCACTGAGACTCATAGGGATTCCTTTTTTAAAAAAAATCATTAAGTTTATTGGTACATTTTAGGTATACATGAATGATCACATTCATCATTGTGGATTTGTACCTGTATATGACATATCTTGGTTCTTATTTTTTCCCATTCTCCTTCCTTCCCTTCAACCCCTCCACCTCTCCCTACATACACAGCTTTGTTTCAATATTTTTCCTTCTTTTTTTGTTCATCTTTTTCTTTCCCTTCTTTCCTTTTCCCTGCCCCCCAGTTCCCCTTCTTCTTTTTTTAAAGACCTAACAATATGATGTTGTGTAAAGACACCACATTTTTTTATCTACTCATCCATCCATGAATACTTAGGTTGATTCCATACTTTAACTATTGTGAAAAATGTGTCAATGAACATGAGAGTACAAATATTCCTTGAACATATTGATTTCATTTAAATAGAAAAATCTTAAAACATAATGTTCTTTCATTATTTCTGACTGACTTGGATTTTTCTCTACATGATGGTCAGCTACCTCTCTCAAGGTCAAAGCACCCAAAGTGAGCATGTTGCTCACTCTGTTGCTGGTATAACTTCTTCATGTTGCTGAAAGGAATTTCTCTTGCTTGCATGCAATTAATTTTACACTTTGGATATTAAGCCTATGATGAGTAACCATGAATATGACTCATACAATTAAAATAGAAACTAAAATAGAACCACTACAGTCAAGAGAGTAAAGTGTCTAGGGTTCCATTAGGAATTGAAGTATAGACTGAACTCATGCACACACATGCACGCACACAAGCATGCATGCACAAAAGGCCAGGACATGAAAAATGAAGAAACAAGACTTTAGGTAATTAGGTACAGTATCTGGTATAAGCAAGAAAAAATCTCTGATATGAGCTCATGAATGCCCAGCCCATGATGCCACTTCATGTGAGGCTAGACTCCTGTCTAGCATGGCATGTCTTGGCAGAGATGGCTGCCACCATCTGACTGACTTGGAATGTGATAGGGCAGAAGGGTTAGCAGTTCCAAACATTCGCTTCTCTCAGGGACTCTAGTTTTTCACTCTATAAAAATTTGGCAAGGTGCCTTTTTCTTGATTTTTTTTTTTTTTGCTCCCCTTCTTTCTTGCCAACATGCACTACACTGCAACCAGGAACATGCCTGATCACATGAGGGAAATTCTCATTGAGACCAAGCAGTTCATTAAGCCCTACTTCAACTTTGAGCTTTGCCTCTGATTCAGATACATACAACCTGGGAACTTAAAAACCACATGGGGCAGTTATATGGAGAAATGGGGTGGGACTTTCTGCCATCCTTCTGAAACAGATGACAGTGCCAACAAAGTACACCTCTTAGGTTTGGAATTATGCAGACACAGCTGAACTCCATCAAAATTGGAGCCATAGGGCAAAATAATGGCCATATTTCAGCATTTCAGAGAGCCCTTGTGAATGACTTTGTGTACCACAAACATCTTTTGAGTTGTAGCAAAACCCAAATCCATCTAGTAGTAAGGCATGCTATAAGAGCACTCTGTTTCACTGAGAAAATATTCTGTATTTTCAATTTTCACTTAATATGAACAACTCTTGCTGAATTCAGAATTTATTCCGAAATAACCAGGTGGCCGTATATGTGCTACCCTACCTCATGTCATTTGACTGGATGTAAAGAATTAAAAATAAACCATGAAGATTTTATTTCATTCCAGCCATCTCCACTGAACACTATTCTCATAGAAAAAAAGCACAGGTAGCAAAACTTCATCTCCCCCCAATGTACTTCTATACATTTTAAGTGTAAAAACCCAATTTAAAATAATGTCAGCATCTTTGGGCTGTAGAATATAAGGCTCAGCATCTTTAAATTATCTAAGAGGTCCACAGAGGACCAGTTATGCTTATAATGTCAGATTTACTCAAAGAAAAGAAAGAGCAAAGCAAAGTGTTGAATAAGGGTTTCCTATACAGCTTCATTGAGTTATTTTTGCATTCTGTAACTGTAACAATAGTCCTAGCACACTTTAAAATAAAACCGTATGCACCTGTACATAAGGTTGTAAGATTTATTTTCTGTGTTATTTTCTAAACAAATATTTGCTGTTTTCTAGCACTGCTAGTTCTCTTTTGGATTTCATTTTCTCACATTAAGAGCTATCCAAAAACATACTAAAAAGATTATGCCCCTGCCACCTCTAAATCTTGTGTTTTTGCTTTGATATGAGACAAGCGTTTTCTAAATATATATTGTATATTACTGCTTTTGTTCCCTGTTTTCTGATAATCTGTAATAGAAAATTCTTTTCTCTTAAATCAAAGCATATTAGATAAATAATTTTAAGAGCATGTGAACTGAAAAGGTTTCATTTAGAATTAACAATAAAAAAATCAATAAAATATGTTTTATAATGCTTGAAGGGCTCTTTGATGGTCTGAAATGATGAGAAAATACACTGGATAATCTTTAAATTAAATACCGTGTCCAAAATAACCATGGGAAAGAATATGATGAGGGCTTATTATAATGTACTAATTATTAGTTTTCTAAGGGCTTCATGGTATTTTAGATTTTGTTGTGAGGAGATGGATAGATGTGAGCACTTGTATCTTTTTATCATTTTTTGAGAAATACAGTTTATTGGAATTGATTAGAGGGTAACGGACCAACATTTCCATGTTAAGGCTGGAGACAAGACAAGCTTTGCTGAGGGAGGCCAGAGGGAACACAAATGAAACTGTAGAATAAAAACCTTTTATAGATGTCTGAAAACAGTCTAAGTTTATAATTAGTACAGAATTTGTGAAAGAAAAGATCACTCATTACACAGAAACTCATCTGCTTCTCTTCTGTATGTTTCTGAGTTTTCTAAGTGGGTCTTCACACGGTTATTTCTTACTATACTGAAAGCTTGTTTCAACTAAGAAGTAGTTGCAAAAAACAGAAGTACAAAAAACAAAAGAGAAGTCCTCCAGCCCTTTAAAGATGTAAGCAGTGTAGGCAATGTGGGTTGTAGATGTAAGGATGTAGGCAATATGGGTTGTTTAGGAAAGGGCTCCTTTTACACTAAGTAGAGTCCCTTATTCTTCAGGAAATACTACGTGGAGCTGCTGAGTGTCAGAGGACAGCCACAGAGGCTTTCTAAAATAATTTTCCTCTCAGGGAAAATTTCAGGCATTGTTTCTGAATTTTCTATTCTCTTGTTTTCAACAATTTCATTGCTAGTTTATCAGGAATTATGGAGTTACCTAGGCTGTTGAATCAAAACGTGTCCTGTAAGTCTCCCTCCTTTTGCTTATTGTCTCCCCTTTTTTTAACCTTCTCTGCTATCTGTTGTTTTGTGTTAATCAAAACATCTAGTTCTTATCCTTCTGCCTTCCTGATACACTAGTCTTATGAGCCAACTTCCATTTTTTCTCTCTTCACTCATTTGACTGAGATTTTTGTTGTCTTAGTGTTTCCTAATTTTTATTTATAATTTCTGTCCCATTTACTTCAAAATTCTCTAGAAAATTACTTGTATTAATAATGAAATGAAAATCAATGTAAGTATACTTACATCATTAAAAATAACGTAAGTATGAGATCCTGGGGAGCAGCTCTGTGGACCAGACTGGCAAGGTTGCAGGCAGATCCCAGCAAGGGCTCCATCCTGACCTCAGAGGCTCAGGCACACCCACCCAAGCCAAAGGCTCACCCAGAAAAGAACTGAACAGGTACATAAACTTCAGCCAGAGGCATTCCATACCATTGGAAAGAGCCAAGGACCTGCCTGGAAAAGAGCCACACAGGTGCACAAGCAAAAGCCAGAGCCTTGCCCTGATACCACTGATAAGTGTGAGGAGACCCTAGCCAGAAGCCTGCACAGACATCCGGAACTGGGGTGCACAGCACCCAGGCAAAGGCCCACCCAGACAACAGCTACATATGGGCCCTAGTGAGAGGCACACCTAGATTCCATCCCAAATGTGCACAGGCCCCAGCCAAAAGTCCGCCCAGACAACAGGTCAGCTCAGGGATCCAGAAGGCCACCACTCTGAACACAGGAATCAGTGTAAGGTCAGCAGCAGAGTAAAGGCTGCTTGGTGGCTTGGTGAGAATTCAAGACTACTGAGTGAGCAAAGTCGCCTCAACAAAGGCACAGCAGGCTGCATCTGTTGAAATGAGAAGACATGTAAATAAGTCTCAAAACCAGACTTACAGATCACCTAAGAAAACCACAAGGGGAAAGGAGATGGAGCAATCTGATACACAACCACCTGGACTCCCTGAACTGGTAATGAAAGAGGACCTGGAAAAAATCAAAACAAATAATTTCTCAGATAACAGCAGAGATTGTATCCATAGTACAAGACATGATTAAAAAATGTGGAGCAGACACAGATAAAAAAAATAGAGGAGCTGAGGAATATGATGGAATCCCAACAAAGGAAACAAATGGAATCCATAAAACAGATGCAAACAGATTTCCAGGAGATTAAAAACTCCATTGAAAGTTTATGCAGCAGAATGAGCCAATGTGAGGACAGAATTTCAGATATAGAAGATAGGATTGCAATTAGTGACCAGGAAAAGAAAAATCTCTTTAAAATATTAATGGTCCATGAGAAATCAATCCAGCAGCTACTAGACGATGTAACGAAGAATAACATAAGACTGATTAGAGTCAATGAAAAAACAGGAGAGAGTGCAGATGACTTAAAAAACTGTTCGCAGAAGTGATGGCAGAAAACTTCCCAAAGAGAGGAAAAGAATTTGACATAGAGATAAGTGAGGCATATAGGACTCCAACTAGTCTTGATCAAAAAAAATTTACACATAGACATATAATAGTTAAGATTCCAGGAACCCAACAGAAGAACAAAATTCTACAAGCAGTGAGAGAAAAGGAATAAATCACATACAAAGGAAAGTCCATCAGAATCACAGCAGACTTTTCAACACAAACCCTCAATGCAAGAAGAGCTTGGAGTGACATATTTCAATCCCTGAAGGAAAACAGCCTCCAACCCAGATTGATGTACCCTGCAAAGATATCTTTTAAAATTGATGCAGAAATAAGATACTTTCATGACAAAGAGCACCTGAGGAACTTCATGAATACCAAACCGGCACTCCAAAAATTTTAAACAATATCCAATGAAAAGACAAGGAAGATCACAACCTCAGGAAGCCCAGAAGAATGAATCCATTAGGCACAATAAGAAATTAAATGCAAAGGGTAGAATTCAACAAAAAGAAAAAGTCATGACAAGGATAAGTCAATATGTATCAGTTATAACCATCAATGTTAATGGTCTCAATTCACCAATCAAAAGAAATAGACTGACAGAATGGGTCAAGAAGCAAAATCCAACAATATGCTGTATACAAGAAATTCAATTCCAAAAAAATCTTGTAGACTGAGAGTTAGAGGGTGGAAAGCAATACTCCATGAGACAGGAACCCCCAAAAAAGCAGGAGTAGCTATCTTCTTTGCAGATCAAGTGGATTTCAAACCAATACTGATTAAGAGAGACAAAGAAGAACACTATATCCTTGTAAATGGAACAAACCAGGAGAAAGAGATGACAATCATTGATATATATGCACCATACACTAGTGCACCCAACTATACAAAACAAATATTAATGGACAAGAAAAATCAAATAGCATGAATACAATAGTAGTGGGGGACCTCAATACTCACTGTCACAAATGGATAGATCAACTAGACAAAAAACAAGCAATGAAATAATAGAAATCAATCAAACTCTTGAACAAAGGAACTTGATAGGAGTTTATAGAGTGTTCCACCCCACAAAATCACAATACACTTCTTTTCAGCTGCGCATGGGTCATTCACCAAAACAGACCACATACTCACTCATAGAACATGTTGAAGTAAGTGCAAATGAATTAAAGTTATCCCCTGTATATTATCAGACCATAGTGTGATGAAATTGGAGATCAATAGCAAAAGAAAATACAAACATTTCATAAACACAAGGAAACTGAACAACATACTTTTGAATAACCAATGGGTCACAGAGGAAATTAAAGAAGAAATCAGACAGATCCTACACTTAAATTACAATGACAATACAACATATCGGAATCTATGAGACACAAGGAAAGCAGTCTTATGAGGGAAATTCATAGCAGTGAATACTCACATTAGGAAAACAGAGCAAGGTCAATTACACAACCTGATTTTGAAACTCAAGCTGCTAGAAAAAGACGAGCAGGACAAACCCAAAGCTCATATAAGGGAGGAAATTTTAAAAATCAGGGCAGAAATCAATCCAATGGAGACTAAGAGAATGATACAAAAAAATTAATGAAGCTAACAGTGGGTTCTTCAAAAGAATAAACAAAATTGGCAAACCTTTAGCCAGCCTTATCAGAAAAAGGAAAGAAAAGGCCCAAATCCATGCAATTAGGAATGAAAAGGATGAGATTACAACAGACCCAAGTGAAATCCAGAGGATCATCAATACCTACTTCCAGAACCTATACGCCAATAAGATGAAAAATACAAAAGAAATGGACAGATTCCTAGATACGTGTGAATTACCAAAATTGAATGAAGATGACCTAAAAATTCTTAACAATCCAATATCAATAAATAAAATTGAAAACGTAACTAAAAACTTACTAAGGAAAGCTCAAGTCCTGATTGTTTCACTGCTGAATTCTATAAGACATTTAGAGAGATACTACTGCCACTACTGTTTAAACTCTTCAATGAAATTGAAAGTAAAGCAATACTCCCAAATTCATTCCTGGAAGCAAGCATCACCTTGATCCCCAAAGCAGAGAAAGACCCAACTGAAAAAGAGAACTATAGACCAATCTCACTAATGAACATACATGCAAAAATCCTTAATAAGATACTTGCAAATAGAATGCAGAAGATATGAAGAAGATTGTACACCCTGACCAAGTGGGATTCATCCCAGGTATGCAGGGATGGTTTAACATACACAAATAAATCAATGTAATTCCTTATATCAACAGAGCCAAGGGAAAAAACCGTGATTATCTCCATAGATGCAGAAAAAGCATTTGACAAAATCCAACATGCATTTATGATAAAAACCCTACCAAAAATTGGAGTAGACAGTCTCTCCCTCAATCTCATAAAAGCCATCTATGAAAAACCAACAGCCAATATCAAACTAAATGGTCAAAAACTGAAATCCTTCACACTAAAATCAGGAACAAGACAAGGATGCCCTCTATCACCACTCCTGTTCTATATAGTCTTTGAAACATTAGCCATGGCAATTAGACAAGAGAAAGAAATAAAAGGAATAAAGATAGGAAATTAAGAAGTCAAATTGTCATTATTTGCAGATGACATGATACTCTATATAGAAGACCCCAAGAACTGGACCAAAAGTCTTCTAGACTTAATAACCAAATTCAATAAAATAGCTGGATACAAGGTCACACACAAAAATGAATAGCTTTCCTCTACATGAACGACAGACTCACTGAAATGGTGCAATCAATTCCTTTCACAATAGCATCCAAAATTTGAAATACCTAGGAATCAACCTAACAAAAAAAAATTGAAAACCTCTACTCTGAAAATTACAGCACTCTGAAAAAGAGATTGAAAAGGATATCAGAAAATGGAAAGACATCCCTTGTTCCTGCGTAGGTAGAATCAACATAGTAAAATGGCCATACTTCCAAAACTGCTATATAAATTCATTGCAACACCAATTGACATACCAGCAGCACACTTCACAGAGCCAGAGAAAACAATCCAGAAATTCATTTGTAACAAGAAGAGGCCTAGAATAGCAAAAGCATTTCTAGGCAATAAAGACAAGGTAGGGAGTATCACGATCCCCAACCTGATACTATGCTACAAAGCTACTGTGATACAGAGAGTATCTCCATTTTCTGATGCCCTCTCCAATTTCTGTTTTCAGAGTACTGTCATTTTCATTGTAGAGTTCTTTTACTTCCTTAGGTAAATACTTAAGTATTTAATTTCTTTCTTAATGGGTTCATTGTCAGTGTACAGGAATGTTACTGATTTCAGTGTGCTGATTTTGTAGCCTTCTCCATTGCTGAATTTGATTTCTAATGCTAAGTGAATTTTGATGAATTCTTTTGTGTCTTCTATGTTGACTATCATGTCACCTGCAAATAATGAAAATTTGACTTCTTTTCCTGTACTTTTTATTTGTTTTTCTTGCCTAATTGCTAATTGCTTTTGCTAATGTTTTGAGTACTACAAGTTGAATGGGAGTGGTGAGAGCACACATGCTTGTCTTGTTTCTGATTTCAGAAGGAAAACTTTCAGTTTTTTCCCATTTAATATGATATTGGCAGTAGGTTTGTCATACCTGGATTTTTATCAGATTGAGATAAAGCCCTTCTATATCTATTTTCCTCAGTGTTTTTAATCATGAATGGAATGTTTTCCTTCGGCAGGTGACACGATAGTCAACATGAACCCATTGAGAAAGACATTAAATACTTAAGTATTTACCTGAGGAAGTAAAAGATATTCTCTGTTCCTGAACAGGCAGAATCAATATAGTCAATACGGCCATACTTCTAAAATTGATAGAGAAACTAATGGAATTCCAGTCAAAATACTAACATTATTTACAGAACTGTGGAAAACCATTCTAAAAAATTCATATGAAACCAGAAGAGACCCAGAATTGTGAAAGTAATTGTGGGTAACATGAGCAAAGTTGGAAGCATCACAATCCCAGACTTGAAGTTATATTACAAAGCTATAGTGATTTAAAACAACAACAATAATTGTCCCGGCCCGCGGGTAAGTCAACGGAGACCCTAGAGGGGGGGTGAGAATGACAAAGGACAGGGGACACGAGAGATGGAGACAAGACAGGTTTCTGATCAAGTCTCGTTTATTGAGGAAGCTGCTACAACATATATACCGTAGGGCTAGAGGGGAGGAGCAAGAGGAGGGTACTGGGGCTACTTCCTTGTTGCCGGGTAGATTTGCAGCAGGCCCGGATATGTCCGTAAAAGGCACTGAAGAGTTCTAGCGGGGGGGGCAAGGCCCCCCACAAATAATAAAAGGAAAAAAACCCAGCATGGTATTGGCACCAAAGTAGCCATGTGGATCAATAGAACCAATGGTGCAGAAACAACTCTGAGAAATTCAACTATTTGATCTTTGACAAAGGGCCAAAAACCATACCCTGGAGGAACAATAGTCTCTTGAATAACAAGTGGCTATCCATGTGCAGAATATTGAATCTGGATCCATATCTCCTACCATGAAGTAAATTAAAATTAAAATAAATCAAAGAACTAAATATTATAATAGAAACCACCTACTGGATGGCATGATAAATAAAACTCTTGAGGTTGCAGGCATAGGCAAGGACTTTAGAAATAGAACCCTAATTGCAGAGAAAATAGTACTGAGAATCAACAAATGTAATTATATCAAATTTAAAATTTTCTGCACAGCAAAGAAATAACCCACACAGTAAAAAGATAACCTATAGACTGTGAAAAAAATTTTCTTAGCTATTCCTCACTCAGAGAATTAATTTAGAAAATATATGAAGTACTCAAAAATTAGACACCCCTCAAAAAGATCCAATGAAAAAATGGGCTAATGAAATGAATAGAACCTTTGCAGAAGAAGTACAAATGGTCAGTAGATACACAAAGAAATAGTGAATGTCACTAGCCATTAAAGAAATGCAAATTAAAGCAACAATGAGATTTTATCTTACCCCAATCAAAATCAAGAAATCAAATAATAACAAATAGTGGTGAGGCTGTAGGGAAAAAGAAACCTTCTTACATTTTTGGTGGAAATATATACTAGTACAAGTATTATGGAAGTCAATATAGAGAATTCTCAAAATACTAAAAAGAAATTCAATTTGATCAGCTATTATCCTTCTAACAATCTTCCTGGAAGAATGAAAGATATCATGTTGCAGTGATACATATATACCAATGTTTATTGCAGCACAATTCATAATAGTCATATCTTGAAAGCAGCATATATGTCCATCAACAAATGAATGGAGAAGGAAAATGTATTTACAAACAGTGGGTGTTTACCGTGACATAAAGATACATAAACTTGAATTTTCATAGGAAAATAGATGCACCATGAAACCATAAAGTTAAATGAAATAAATCAGACACACTAATGTAAATATCACATGGTTTTTCTTATATGAGAAACCCAAAATATAAATATGATCAAAATAAAAGATAGATAGTTGGAATTGAGAAAATCTTTCTCAAGTACGAAGGGAATCAAGAGACTGAGGTAGGAGGGTGGGTGAGGGAAAATAAATGAAAAAGGGAATTAGGATGTGTTCTGTAGCAACTCCACACAAGAAAGGTAAACATTATATACTAATAAAAATTTTAAAATAAAAGGAAAAGAAATTATAAGTGGATTAGTGAGTACAGGTCTGTGTCTTTCTGTGGATAACTGACACATAGGACCCAATCTGAAGATGGAAGACCCACCCAAATGTGACAGGCATCAACCAATCAGCTTGTAGCCTAGATGAAATAAAAAAGGAAAGAAAGGGGGTCTTCCCTTTTGCTTCTTCAGAAGAGCTTCTGTTTGGGACATCTTTTTGAAGGTTCATTCAGGCATCCAGTGCAGACGCTTAACTTTTCCAACACAGACCCTCCCACAGGGTTTCCACAGGGATGTGGCTCTCCTACAGGGATTTGCACTAGACTTTGCAGTGAATGCCAGGCCTTTCCTCTTCCACTGGATCCTCTGATTCTCCAGATGGCAATTTTGCATCCTTCCACCCCATATTCTGAAGGTGAACATTTAAACCTACTTAGCAAATCTTTTACATATAATATACTGTATATGATAATAGTATATATCTATCTCTATATATAACATAAAAGATATAATAAATTGAGGTATAATTTATTAAGGTATAATAAATATTGACTATAAATATTGTGTAACAAATATTGACAATTCAATAAATATTGAATTGTGCTTGTCTAAAGAGTATTAATAATAATTTTGAAAGCGATAGTAATAAATTGTTTTACATGGTTATAGTATAGCACTTAGGGAGTCCCAACACCCTGTAGTCAGCAAGTTGGAGACCCAGGAGAACCAAAACTATAGTTCTAGTCAAAATCTGGAGGTTTGAGAACCGAGAAATCTGATGGTATAAAGTCCAAAATCAGTAGAAGATTGATATCCCAGCTCTAAGGCAGAGGTAGTGAATTCTTTCTTTCTGAGCTTTTTTCCTATATCTAGATTCTCAGCAGATGAACTGAGGCCAACTGACACTGGCGAAGGCATTCTGCTTATTTAGTCTACAGTTCAAATGATATTCTCATCCAGAGCACTCACACAGGCACATCCATAATGCAGTTTAATCAAATCTGGGCACCTTGTGGCAACACAAAAAATTAATCACTATGTTGGAGAACTACAATCATAGCCAAGTGAGTGAATATATCCACCATTTCCAGAAGTTTCCTTGTTCCTCTATCTATAGCTAGCTCCCACCTCATCTCCCACTCATCCTTAAGTGAATCCCATTCAGCTTTCTCTTCCTATGGACTAATTCATACTTTCTAGAATTTTATATAAATGGAATCTGTGCTGGATTTTCTGAATAAATAGAATTAATAGAGAATGTTTAAGCAAAAGGTTCATAAGAACCAATGTATAGTTCCAGGCAAGGAACAAATGAAACCAATAGTTTAAATCCTAGCCTGAGAATTAAAAGCACCAAACTCCAAGGGCAGAAGAAAGGGATGTTCCAGTTCAGGCAATGAACAAATTCTGCCTTTTTGCTCTATTCAGTCTATTAACACTTTGGTAAGGGTGGATCTTCTTTATTCAACTTACTGACTTACATGTTAACCTTTTCTAGAAACACCCTCATACACAGGTCCAGAAATAAAATTTTAGCAACTTTTTATCATTTAAACCAGTCAATTTGACATAAAATTATCTGCACAGAATCATGCAGAATGTTTCCTCTTGTCTTTTTTCCACTAAATATAATTGAGTTTTATCCATGATTTTGTGTATATCCTTTTCTATAATTATCATTATTTTATGTTATCATTTTTAATTACTTTTTCCATACTCCACATCCAATCTATCAGTAAGTTCTTTTTGTTCTATCTTCAGAATATATCCAGGATTCCATTACTTAATTTTATTGCTTATTTCTCCTTAATAGCATGTAAGCACCATGAGAACATAGATTTTTAAAGATCAGTTATGCTTGCTGATATATTCCTAGGGAAAAGGGTGGAGCTCAATGATTATTTGCTAGGTGGATGATTGGTTACTCAGTGCTTTAGAATCTTAGTTATTCACAAGACATCAGTCGGCCTCAGAAGGCTTTAGGTCTGGTCAGTCTTATGGTCTCAGACAGACTTTTGAGTAATAAGAATGCTTGGACCTTGTCCCAGGGCTTCCAGTGCTTACACTTGCAGAGGTAGGACTGGTCCTGAGTCATCATTTTGTGCAGGAATTAGAACCTATCACTGAGGGCTTTGTGTTGGACATTCTTTCTACCAAGGAGTTCTTCCCAATTCTGGCCTCTGTTTCCGGCCCTTGATCTTTTTTGATTTCCCATTTGTTTACTTTAGCCCTTAACTTCCTCATTTCTAGTAACTCTCAAACCGTTAACTCCTTCCTTTATGTTGTAGTACACACCTCTATAAAGCAGTCTTTACCTACTTCTGAACACACACAGGACAGAGAATTGCAGCTACACCCTGAATTTCTCTACCTATGCGAGTTGAGTGGTGGTATTCTCTTGGTATCTTATTGTTGTGCTGACCTGTGGTAGTAGTAGGAAGTATTGTGTCATTGAGAGGCCCAAGAAGCATTACATACCACAGACTTCACCTTATTTTTTGTTTTTAGTCATAAAAGAACAATGGCACTACATTTTCCCAGAAGTCCTGAAAAAAAAAAAAATCTCAGCTCCAGACCCGCACATAGCATTAAATGAGGCCATTGTGGCTGTTGTGTCAGCACTGAGCTTCTCCCTGCCCAGTTTCTCCCCTCACTTCTGTACAGTCAATTTGTAGAACATAATTCCCAAAACCACTCTTATGCAAACTATTTTTCAATGGCTTTCCAAGAACCCACACAAGACAAAGCTTCTTATCTTATTTTGCTCTTGTTGCTGAGACAAAAATTCCTGACACCCGAAGTCAAGGGGGGAAAGGTTTATTTAGCTCATAGTTTGTAGAGGTTTCAGTCCATAATTGGCTGGCTCCAAGGCAAGGTGGCTTGGCAGAGGGGCAACACAAAGGAGAACCAGTTCATGGCAAGCAGAAGACAACAAAAGCAAGCAAGCAAGGGAGACTAGCCTCTTTCTGTCCCTTATCCAGGCCACCAGGATTAGGGGAGTGCCAAACCAATCAGTGCACTGATTTAGTAACCACACACCCTTAGTTCCAGGATCACACACTTTAGATTCAGCCCCCTCTGAAAAGGCCTCATCTATGACTGCATGAGGCTTTGAGGGCATAGCTAGACTCAAACCATAATAGTTGTATAGCATCTTAACCTATTTCTGTGTTTAAATGTGAGATAAAAATGTTAAGTGAAATAATTAAGACACATAAGTTTAAACAATTCATGTTTTCTCTTATTTGAGAAACCCAAAATGTAAAGAAAGAACAAAATAAATGATTGTAAATGGGAAATAGTGAAATAGATCTTTTGCAAGAGGGAAGAGAACCAAAGATGGTGGAAAGGGAAACCAGGAAGGGAAGGGAATTGATGGGGATGAAAAAAGATTTAAGATGTGTTATGTACATGTACCAAATCCACACAAGGAAAGTAATCATTATCTACTGCAAACATGTGCTAATAAAAAATAAAAATTGAAAAAAATATTTTTTTGTTAAAATGATTTCATCACTTCCCCTAAAATTTTATTTTGTGTTTTCTATAAATTATGAAATTCTCCTACATAACCACAAAATTCAATCATTAAATCAAAAAATTCACACCAACGGTAATCCTTACATGCTATTCAAGTTTTAGAATTGTCTTAATAAAGGGTTGTGGGAAAAGAACCTAGTTCTTATCACAAGCTCCATATACCTGTGCTGACTTTATGGTCTTCTTCAGTTGGAATAGTTCCTCAGTTATTCCTTAATTTCTTCTCGTAGTAGTTTCCAAATTCTGTAACAAACTAACACAAACCAAGTGACTTAAACAACATAAATTTATTCTCTTGTGGCTCTAAAGTCAGAATCCTGGGATCAGCTTCAATGGCTAAAATGAAAGTATTGGCAAAGTTGGAAGCCCTGAGAGAAGATTCAAGTTTCATTGCCTGTTTCTAGTGGTTTCATGTATTCCTTAGTTTAGGGGCCCTTCCTCCATCCTCAAAGCACATCACTCCAGTCCCTGCTTCTGTCACCACATTGTCTGTTTTCCCTTACTCCGATTCCTACTGGTAGGTTTATTTCTATCAGTATAGAACTATGGATTCCCATTTTATGAAGTGTGTTGCAAATTTTCCCAGTAAAGGATTGATGGACATTTGTGTTATTTACATTTTGTGGCTGTTGTGGATAATCTTGCTATAAGCATTGGTGTACAAATATCTGTTCAAGGTCCTGCTTTCAATTCTGTGAGTATATACCTATCAGTTCAATTGCTTGATCATACAGAAATTCTGCCTTTAATATTTTCAGGAACTGTGATACTATTTTCCACAGTTGGTTACATCATTTTACGTTCCCACTAGTAATACACAAGGTTTCCAATCCTCCCCAAATCCTATTTAACACATGCTATTTTCTTTATTATTGTTGCTGTTGCTTGTTCCCTTGTTTTAAAGTAGCCTAATGGATCTGAAATGGAACTTCACTGTGATTTTGATTGCATTTCCTTAATGGTTAATGACAGTGAACATCTCTTTCTATGTTTCTTAGCCACTTATATACCTTTTTAAGAGCAATATCTAACTCTTTCACACATTTTCATTGGCTTGATTGTATATGTAGCCTCTTGATATAGAATTGCTCGGATTCTTTATCCTAGTCTATTCCAGTCCTCACCTTGCCTGGAACATTAAATATTTGTCTGCTATTAATGGCAATAGAGGGGAGGGAAAAGAAAAATAGAAGATATACTTAGATGACAGTTAGAGCAAAATATGTTTTTAAACTATCAAGCCTATTAAAAAGGAAAATATAATCTTTGTAGTGAAGAAATAGCATTTTAGTCACTTGCATATATTTATTTAACAGCTTATATGCAGGAGACATTATCCTAGACACGTGAAGGAATTTTTCATCATGAATAAATTCATTTAGACATAACTATGATCAGATATGAGGGTAGCAAGGTAAAGAAATATACTTTTAAAGCAGAGCATTATTATCTTCTCTTAAACAAAGTGATCTATATATTCATTTATGTAAACAATAAGCTTGCTCTTAATGAAAACTTCAGTGAGTATTACCCTTTTTAACTTAAAGTACATGTGTGAAAGTACTAGTTGGTTTTCAGAGGTAACATGTAAAATGGTGCTAAAATTCAAAAGATGGAATTGTTCTGCTACTACAGAAACATTTCATATATTTCTCAGGTAAGCTGACCTTTGAGTTTTCTAAATATTTCATGTTGGATCATTCATAATAAGTGCAAATATATTTGATAAATATATTCATCTCTAATGTTGGTGAGTATTATCTGCATGTAAGAGTGAATTACAGAGATGAGTAAAATAACACAGAAAAAGAATGTCATGGGAAAATCACACACAGACATACACATAGAGTTATTTTCATCCTACACATCTTTTTATATCTACTGCAATATTTCTACCAAGGTTTTTGCCTCATAACTTTATTTCCATATCAAGTTATAGAGTACAACAATGCCAGAGACTTTACTGAAACAACCATTTCTCATTTGAAAGAAACACACATAGCAGATATTTTTTAAATATTTGTGAATCTCACTCTAGCACTTTGGATCCATTTCCATTGACTCTTATGTTTGCTTATCAAACTTCCAACTACCAAAATGGTGAAGCAGACTGAGAATAGATCTGCTTTTCAGGAGAACTTGGATACTCTAGGATATAAACCTGTAGTAGTTGACTTTTTAGCCTTGCATGCAGGCCTTGCAAAATGATCAAGCCTTTCATACTCTTGTATGCCGAAGCATATTCCAAAGTGTTGAATACAAGTGGATGACTATCAGGTGTTGCTGCAGAGTGTGAAGTCATATACATGCCGACTTTCCAGTTTTTTTTTGAGACACAATATAAGTAATTTTCTGAAGTGATCAAGGAAAAAACTGAAGTCACCATTAATGCCTTAATTTGTTTATGGCTTCTGAAATCATAACTCCATATCAACCATTTAAAATGTATATTTTTTCTATTTACAAAACACCTGAAGTATATCCTTTACCACTTAATAGTTAATGATAATAAATTATTAATTCTGCCCTTTTAAAGAAAACTATTTTTGTCTTTGAACTATGAGCTTATTATTCAATCAGTATGGAGGCACAAAAATCTCAGTAAAGCAAAGTACAAATGAAAAAACAGTCTACTTTGTGTGATTATCTGCATGTAATGGAGAATGGATTTTAGCTCTTTTATTGTCATCAAATATGATGAAGAGTCTAGAAATTACAAATTCATAAAGCACATTGGGACAAATTATGTCTAATACTCATTTCAGGCCAGACAACCATCCTTTCTCCTTTCTGTAATATTCTATTTCTAACATTTTTTTTTTCAGCATGCTCAGTTTAGTTAAAAAAGACAGAAATGTCCTCAAGTCTCAGTTCCTTCCTGGTTTCTGCATCCTCTTTACCAAAATTTATTTCACTGCTTTCCAATTGTCTTTCAATCTTGACACATTAATTATTTAAGCGTGAGGCTCCTAACAAAAACCAGGAGAATGAGTGCTTGTACATTTCATCAAATGTTTAATATATTAATGGAATTTCACCTTAAATGAGGGTACAAATTAATCATGTTAGGATGCAGCATTAAATAACCATTTATACTCCTTCTGCAGATAATACAATGGTAAAGCATGTTGTCTGAAGGCAATTAAGAAAATTAGAGAAAACACCTTGTTGAGTAAGAGAAAGGCCACATTACTGCAAATATTGGCAGAGAATATTGTAATAGCAAGTAAAATGCTTTGCAGGACACTTTTACATGAAGTTACCTTATAGAGCTTGATTGCCTCTTTTTCTCTTCTTTTAAGAATTTTCTTCCTAAAACCTGCTTTGGAGGAAGAGCGAGATGATTTGAGTGTAAAGTAAGGCCTACTATAGGCCTTGGAAAGCCTATTTTTATGAATATTATTGGTCCACCCTATTAGTGCTTTTTAAAGTCAGCAAGCACTTGGCTTCAATGTAATTCAGAAAACTTTCTTTCCTTCATATATCACTTTTCTTTTCAAAAAAGAACAAACTATATTTCTTACAAATTCTAACAGAGAACACCAGAATAATTTTTGTTTTTATCTTATTATATTTATTCACATTCTTATTTCTGGAACCTTTAATATATCCTCATCTTTTACCTAGAATGTACCTGAACAGTAGTCAGTAGACAAAGGAGATAAATGACTTGAAGTAATTTGAGGTTCTGTATACATAACAGATTCAAACCTGTGGCAAATCCGATGTTCCAAACTGGCCAGCATGCTAATTAGAGACAATATAAAAATCTGTGTAAGTCTGTGAAATGAACTAATGTGCAACATTCAAATTACACCTTATCTTCTTTTCTTAGCTTTTTCTAGGTTCTGTTATACTTCAACAGTTTTGATCAACATATTAATTCATTCAATTCTTTACTGTTCTTTCAGAAATATTTATTCAACATCTACTATGTGATAGATTCTGCCTTAGAAGTGAACCAGTACCTGACTTCGTGGAGCTTAAGGTTATATATTACTCAAGAAACAGCAGAAATAGTTTTTAAATGCTCTCAATGAGCTGAAGTCATCCACAGATTATTACATCACCCTTATCCAATTAATCCAAGTTAATGACTCCAGGAGACAATAATGACTCTGATTTAGAAGGAGATGGTCCCTGGACACAAAGGTTTTTAATTATCAAGCCACAACTGTGCAGAAATGTTTTTTTTTTAATGAAGACAAATTGATCTCAATTGCAATTCAGGCTGCTTCATTAGTAATTAAGAAGGGATATTAATTAGGATATATAGTTAATATTGTAACTTGATATTTTTCCATAAATGTATACTTAGTTCTAAGTACCATATGAAAGTATATATTGTATTTTTCTTTTTTCCCAATTAAAGGAATATTGAAAAAGAAAATAAAAGTTCAGATTTTTTTCTTTTAACCTGTACGTGTAATTTTGTACCTTATCGTGGGAAGAATAATGGTTCTCCAAATTAACTGTGTTTTAATATGTAAAATTTATAAACACATTTCTTTACATGCCCAGAGGGACTTTGTGTATAGTCCTTGAGATGTAGAGATTATCTTTAATTATCAGATTGGGCTCGAATTGATCACAAGTCCTTAAAATTGAAAAAGCTTTTTCAGAAATGGTCAGAGAGAATGTAAAGATGGTAGAAAGGAAGAGAGGTGTAACATTGCTGGCAACAAAAGATGGAGGAAGGGGTCATGAGCTAAGGAATGCAAGCAGCCTCTAGAAGTTAGAAACAACAAGGCAACAGATGGACTTCTACAGCCTTCAGAAATATGTGCAGCTGTGCCAACACTTGATGTTGGCCCTTGTAGAACTATTCATTCATTTGGTCCCTCATCTTATTACTTTGGAATACCATTAACTAGGTCTTAAATTAGCTTGATTGGTCAAGACAGACCCACTGTACTCTGATTATAAGGCACACTTTTGCCAAGGAGTATTTGGATTTAACAAGAGACTTCTCATTCCCTATGAGCTCTGATAGTACAATAGTCAATTTTATGCGTGAACATGATTGGGCCGTGTGATGCCTAGAAAATTGTCCAGATGGTATTCTTGCTGTGTCCAGGAGTGTGGTTTTGGATATTAGCATTTGAATCTGTAGACAGAAAACCGGATTGCTTCCTATATTGGTTAGTGTTCTCTAGGGGAAAAGAATTTGTAGAATGACATGTGTATATGTGTACATGTGAATATATGTGAAATGCTGCAAGGGGATTTATGAAAAGACACAAGGGGATTATTAAGTAAGCTCACGGGATCAGAGGTAGAGAGTCCACGATGACCCCTCCGCAAGCTGGAGAGCTGGAGGATCTAGAGCTGCTCAGTCAAAAAAGTTAGAAGTCATGGAACAAGAGGAATCAAGATCACCAGTCTGAGACTAAAGGCCTGGGATCTCCCTGGAGAGCTGTGAATATGAGCTTGCATTGAAATGCTGGGGCAGCTGGAATCTGATGTCCATAGGCAATGGCAGAAGCAAAAGATGTACCCACTCGAGCAGAATGAAGCTTTTCAAAACATGCACCAACTTTGTTCTTCTTTCCCTTTTATTTCCTGAAAGTCTGTTGGTTGGTGCTAGACACAATTCAGGCGAGTCTTCCCCACTCTGTTTGCTGGCCTACATTTCAGTCATCTCTGCAAAACTCCTCACAGACACAGCCAGAAATGTGCATTACTAATTTTCTAGGTGTTTCATAATCCAGTCAAGTTGACACATGATGGCTGATGGTCATACCTCCCTAATGTGAACAGCCCTCATCCAGTCAGCTCCAGGCCTGCAAAGAACAAAAAGTTGTTGTGTTGTGAAACATCAATCTATTTCAACCTTGGAACTCAAACCAATTTTTTTTTTTTGCATCTTGATTCCATTGGCTTTCAAAACATCAGCTTCCTTGAGTCACCAGTTTACCAAGCTTGTCAGCTGCAGATCACAGATCATTAGTTAGCTTCTAATCTGGAAGGTTGACTTAACAACAGACCTGTGTGCATATATACATCATTATATTTTATTATATAATGCCATGGTATAGCACAAGAATGCATATATAATGACATTTCAGACATCAATGTTCTGCATATGGCCGTAATACCATAAGATTAGAATGTAGCTAAACAATTTCTGTTTTTTACTGAATGTATAACTGAAGAAGTGGTAAAAGAATAGGAAACTACAGAAATAGGGGAAAAGTAACCTCTAGACAATTCACAGTGAAGGGGTTAGGAGAAGCTTTTATAGCCCTCAATAAGATTCTTTTTTTTTTTTTTTCTCAATAAGATTCTTAAAAAACTTGAGAGCATAGATCCCCAAACTGAACTATTTTTATTACCAGTGAGGAATGTTCATGGCATATTATTTATTTTCAAGCAAATCTGTGATAAAAAAAACATACAAGAGAACTACCACAGACATATTTTTGAAAGAATGGTGCTTCCTGAAGAAGAGCCTCGGCAGGCCCTCAGGAGAGATCCTAGAGGAAGACGTCATCCTCTGGGAGAAGATGGCTCCGTTGTGTCAGTGTCCCTGCCGACTTTCCCAAGGGACAAGATGTGTAGGCAGAAGGTAGTGATATTGATGATTCAGACCCTGTGTACGCCATGGCTGATGTGTTTATTTGTGTCTTAGGTTTTAACCAAAGAGTTTAAAAAGTATAGAATAAAAAGTATTTAAAATATATAAAACTTATAGGATAAGGCTGTAAAGAAAGTATTGTTGCACAGTTGTAAATTTGTTTAAGCTCCTATTTAAAAAGAAGTAAAAAATTACATAAAGTTTTATAAAGTAAAATTATAATAAGCTAAATTTAATTTATTACTAAAGAAAGATAAAAGTTTAATAAATGTGGGCTGGGGATTTAGCTCAGTAGTGTTGCCACCTGCTTTGAAAGTGCAAGGTCCCAAGTTCGATCCCCAGTATAAAAAAAATTTAATAAATGTGATGTAGTTTAAGTGTACTGTGATTATAAAATCTATGTTTAGATACATGAATTCTATTATGTTACCATTGCCTGTAGCTTCAGTGTTGAACCTATAGCATGTGTGTTATGTTTTTCTTTTATGATAAAAGATGCTAATGAATGAGTTGTTTTCCCTAAACTAAAACCTTGGTATTCAGGTTTAATTGCAGTGTTGGCACTTTGCAATGAATAAGTGGATTTTGGGTTGCGGTTCAGGCACTCATCTGTAAATAGGTTCACCATCACTGGCCTATAATATTCAGCGCAGTAACATGCTATTCAAATTGGTAGTGAAGGACAGTAGACCCTCAGACTATTGTGCAGCCTAGCTGTATAGTGGGCTATGCCATCTAGGCTTACCCAAGCACATTCTAAGATGTTCACAAAAATGATGAGAATACCTATTGACGTTGAGTTAGTTACTTTTCTCTCCCTGCTGAGACAAAATATCCCACACTCAAAGTTAGAGGGGAAAGAGTTTAATTGGTTTATAGTTTGTAGAGGTTTCATTCCATAATCAGCTGGCTCAAAGGCAGGGGTGGTAAACAGGCAATGCAGAGGAAAAACAACATGGCATACACATGGTAGCAAAGGTAACAAGGGGCCTTAACAGTGTCTTTCTGCCCCTTTTATCTTATTCAAACTACTTCGGGTGGGTAGCACTCACTCTTAATCCTAGTGCCTTCAGGGCTAGCCCCATCTTGAATCAGTTACACACAGTAGATTCATCCAACTCCAAAATAACCTTTGACCATATGAGGCTTTGGAGGGACCTCTAGACACAAAGCATAACAGATACATTTCTTAGAGCATATCCCACCATTAAGTGACACATAACTATACATACACCAATATATACATTCTAATGTTTGTGTGTGTGTACACACACCCACACACATCCTATTGGTGCTATTTCTCTGAAAAACCTAATGCAAGTTGGTTGGATATATCTGCCATTCTCATTTGCTGATAAGTACTTACTCTCTTGGTTATAAAATCTCTAATCTTCTTGAACCCAGGAAACATCTATAGCTGGGCCAAATCTTATGCCAGTGGGAATTGTGACAAATTTCTAGTATGCACATGACTTCTTCAATAAAAAATAATTTCAGAGTCTGTTTACTGTGGCAGGAGTCAATAAATTATTACAAAGCAGGACTTGAAGAATAGGGAAGTTGGCCAGCTAGAGTGTAATAGCAATGGTGAATGTCTCTGAATTGGTACCTGGCTGATTGAAAAGACTAACATTGTAACCTCGCTACTGAGCATGGTGAGTGGGACAAATCCAGAGGAGCTGAAAGCAGAATGGGGCAGAACAAATCACAACACAACCATATCTTGTAGACAGTAGGCTCCAGAGCTGGCCACCAGGGGATGCACCTGTGGCTTGTAAATAGGGGTGCCCCAGCACTGACAACTTGTCTACCAGTTGTAGATGTATTCCAGCACCAGAGATCGGTTGGATGCAACTGCAGCTTATAAAAAAGGGGGGGCATTCCAGAGTCTATGATCAGCAGGACATCCTTGCAGCATGTAGATAGGTGTACTCTAATGCCAACAACCAGCAGGAATATGGGGAGATGAAAGGCTCAGCCTACATAGGAAAGAAAAAAAGATATTGCACATTCCCCTCACATACAACACAAGTACTATTCATGGAATAGTCAGTGTCCGCAGGAGAAAACTGGCTTCCCACAATCAGACTGTGACTCCAGGGTAGAGAGAACTCTGTGAATGCTCTGGGTTAATGCTATAACAACTGTGGGAAAGCTTTCAATTTTATTTCGGTTTTATTTTTGATGCTATAATTATTATTTCTTTGTTTCTTTGATTTGAGTCATCTTGTTTTCTTCCTCTGCTTCCTCCTCTTATTTCTCTTTCTTCTTCCTCCTCCTCCCTGTTCTCCTCTACCTCGTCTTTCTTTCTTTGTTTCTTCCTTTCTTTTTTCTTCTCTTCTGGGTCTTGCTTCTTTAATGGTTTTATTTGGTTATTACACTTTATCCTTCAAGATTTTCTCCATTGAACTGCCTCTCCTTTTAGTGTTTCTTCTCTTCTATGTTTTACTTTCTTCCCTGCCTTTTTTTTTTCTCCTCTCTGCTTTACTTTCTTGCCTCCTTGCCTTCCTCTATCTTCTCTCTGTCAACTGAATGGCAAAAATTATAACATGGGCCTGTATAAGTGAACTAGAGAATAAAAATTTTCTTCAAGAGCATGTGAGAGTAATTGTTAACAGAATTGGGCTTAGAAGATCCAAACAAAACTACATACAATTATACTAACAGGCTCTGGCTCAGCCCCTTCAATCTCTCTGCACACCCCACTCATCTTCATACCTCCTTTTTCCTACAAAAAATACTCTCTGAAACCCCCTCAACACTAGCCCTTTACCAAAGCTATAACAATAATCCCAACAGAATCCGACTTCCTGTCTAATTTATGCCTAGTGACATTTCTCTTACCTCCTTCTTTTCTCACTCCTCTTTCTCCCCATTCTCTACAGCCCAGACAAGCCACAAACAGCAGTATAATATACTCTGCATTGAGAAAAGAGCACAATTATCAGAACAAGTTTGTGAGAAAACCTGTTTTAATGTTTATCATTATATGCTTAGATTTGATGATCCTGTTGTAACAGTCAAAATTCTCTCCTTACAATTCAGTAATAGGGCCAATTCAATTGAATAGATAGAGTTGGTAAATAATAACTTTTGGCAAAGCCAAAAAGACATAACGGTAAAACAAAACCTAACTAAAGAGATCCTCAAACCAACACCAAACTCTCTTTACTCTATTTGACCTTGACACTTAGCACACACACACAAATAGGAACCCTATGAAACAAGGCAACTAAATGTCTGCAAAGACTGCAAAAGAGGACCCAAGGGTCACCATGAGAGAGGAAAGCAAACGCCAGACAGTCAAGGTGAATGGAAAGAGTAGCAAGGAAGGAAAGAAACTTGACAAATTCAGAGGAAATAACCCAAACTATAGTGGAACTATATCAAACAAACAGGCCAATGGGGTTATGGAAGAAGCTAATAAAAAATTAGCCAAAATGGCTCAGAACATGAAAAAATCACCAAAGAAACAGAAAACAATAAAAGGTATAAAAACAAATCTCAGAGATAAAGAATTCTCTTGAAATCATAAAAAGCAGAAATAATCAATGTAAAGAGAGTTTTCGTAGTTGAAAAAAATGGTCATTTGCTTGGTGAACTTTAAGGTGATAAAAGAGAAAGAAAAATTCATCCAAGAGCTGCTAGATGACACTAAGAAGACTAAATGAGGACAGCACACATGGAATTTAAAAATCTGTTTACAGAAATCATAACAGAAAACTTCCTAAGTATGGGGAAAGAACTCATATTTAAGTGAGGCTTACAGAATGCAAAACAACTATGAAGAGAAAATAAAAATACTATGACACATCATAATCAGAATTTCAGAAGTCCACCACAAAGACACATTCCTAAACACTGTCAGAGAGAAGCAAAAATTTATTTTTAAGTGTGAACACACTAGGAGTACAGCAAATTTTTCAACATAAATGCTAAAGGCTAGGAGAGCCTTGAGTGAAATATTTAGAGCTCTAAAAGAAAACTTCCAACTCAGACTGATATATTCTGCAAAACTATCTTTAATAATTGATGGAAATAAGAACATTTAATAAAAAGTATAGCTTAAGAGACCCATGAACAGCAAAACAGCATTCCAAAAAATACAGTATCCTACACAGAGACTAATAAGCCAAAAAGGTCAAAAAGTCAGGTGAATTGAATACATTGAGCAGGCAAGCAGTTAAGTAAAATGAGAAAAACAAGTCACAAAATAAAATAAACACAATGACAGTAATAAGTTAATACCTTTCAGTAATAATTCTCAGTGTAAATGGCCTCAAGCGTTTAATTAAAAGACGCAGATTGGTAAACTGGATCAGAAAACAAAACTCAACACTCTGTTTTAATCACAAGACTCATAATCCAAAAAGAAATTTCATAAACAATATTACATGTGTGAGAACAGCAAAAGCAAGCAGGGATAGCAATTTTAATCTCAGGCAAAGAAAACTTCAAACTAAAAGTGATGAGAAGCAGCAAAGCAGGTCACTATATATTAGTTGTATTATTCAACAGATAGAGAGAAAAATTATAAATATAATATATAAATATAATATAATACATAACAATATAAATACATTTATATTATAAATATAATATATAAATACATAGGAACTAATATTGAGTCACCTATCCTCATAAAAAGCACTGCTAGATATAAAAAATCAAATAAACATAAACATTATCATAGTGTGGGACTTCAATACCATACTTTCACAAATAGATTAATTGAACAAAAAGTTAGCAAAGAAATATCAGGGTCTAACCACAACTTATAACAAATGAACTTAATAGATATCTACAGAGTGTTCTACACTACTATAATGGGATACACATTCTTTTCAGCAGCACCCTGAACTTTCTTCAATATAAATTCCATGCAAGTCCATAATGCCTGTTTAAATAAATGGAAAAGAATGGAAATCATTGCATATATACTATCAGATCATAGTACACTGATACTAGAAAATCATCACAAAAGAAACCACAGAAATTTTACAAACATCTGGACATTAACTAATAGACTCCAGAACACACAGAATATCACAGAAAAACTCAAGGAAGAAATTTAAAAATTCCTAGAATCAACTAATAATGTCAGTATGACATATCAGAACTTATGGGACACAATGAAAGTAGTTTATAACTGTAAATAGTCAGTAAATGCCCACATTAGAAAAACTGAATGAGTTCCAGTAAATAAACTAATAATGCACTTCAAGATACTAGAAAAACAGAAATAGTTTGAACCCATGCCCAGTACAAGGAAGGAAATCATAAAGGTCAGAGCAAAAGTTAGCAAAATTGAGACTTAAAAACTGCAAAGAATAAATGAATGGGAGAGCTGATTCTTTGAAAGAATAAACAAAATAGAGAAAGCTTAGTCAAACTTACCAAAAAATAAAGAATGGACCCACATCAATTCAATTATATACTAGTACCTCGGTTCATGAACTTAATTAGTTCCACGATTCTGGGGAAAATGGTTGCAGTCGTGTTCATCACCTGATGCAGAATTCTCCAATGGAAGCAAATTTTGCCAAACACTTATCTTTGTGAACTGAATTGTTCATGAACCGAGGTATTTTACCACTGTAAATGAAAAAGCGAAAATCACAAGGAACATCACCTAAATTCAGAAGATCACTAGTAACTACTATGAAAACTTGTACTATAGCAAATTCAAGAATCTTGAAGAAATGCACAGATTCCTGGATAGATATAAATTACCCAAACTGAACCAAAAAGACATAAGAACTGAACAATCCAATAATAGGCAATAAAATTGAGGCAATTATAAAGAACCTATGAATTAAGAAAATCCCAAGACTTTCACCATTGAATTCTATAACACCTTCAAGGATGATATAACACCAATACTTCTCAAACTCACTAAAATATTGAAAGGGAAGGATATTTCCAAACTTATTTCTAGAAGCCAGCATCACTATAAGATTCCAAAACCAGACAAGGATTCAGCTAAAAAAAAAATTATAGCTCAATCTCTTTAATGAGCATAGATGCAAAAATTCTTAAGGTACTGGTCAACAAAATATAACAAATCATCAAAAAGATCGCATATCATAACCAAATAGGTTTCAAGCCAGCAATGGAAAGATGGTTCAAAATATGTGAATCGATAAATGTAATACTCCATAGAAACTGAAACAAGGACAAAGACCACATCATCATATAAATAAATGTATAAAAACTTTTGATAAAATCCAACACATTTGTGGTAAAATCATGAAGAAAATAAGGTATAGAAGGACCTTATCTCAATCTGATAAAAGCCATTTATGATAACTTACCAGTTGATCCCATGTTACATGGAAAAAGATGAAATCTTTCTCTCTCAAATCAGGACAAGACAAGGATGTCCACTACCACTACTCCTTTTCAATACAGTCCTCAAAATATTAGCCAGAGTAGTCAGGCAAAACAAAGAAATAAAAGATATGTGAATACAAAGGAAGAAGTCAAATTATCACTACTTGTAGAAAATGGCATGATCTTTTTCATAGGAAACTTTCAAAAAATTCTACCAAAATTCTCTCAGAATTAATAACTAAATATAACAAAATAGCAAGATACAAAATCTCACCCAAAAAATCAGTGGTGTTCTTGTACATTAATAGTGAACAAACTGAGAAAGTAATTAGGAAAATAATACCATCAAGAAAAATTGAATACTTAGAAATTAACCAATGCAAGGAAGTAAAAGACAATAAAAATTAAAGTATTTTGAAGGAGATTGAAAGGGACATCAGAAAATGGAAAGATATCCTCCGTTCCTGGATAGGCAGAACCAATATAGTCAAAATGACCATACTTCCAAAACTGATACACAGATTTAAAACAATCTCAACAAAACTATCAACAGGATTCCTCAGAGACCTAGAGAAAACAATTTGAAAATACACATGGAACCAGAAGAGACAGCAAAAGCAATCCTAGGCAACTAGAGCTAGGAGACATCATAATGCTGGATTTCAAGTTATATTATAAAGATATGATGATTTTTTAAAAAAGCATAGTACTGCCTCAAAAACAAACGTACAGATCAATTGAACAGAACAGAGGAGGCAGAACAAACCTCAGACATATTCAGGCACATGGTTTTGACAAAGGGCTCAAAAATACACCTGGAGGAAATATAGCCTCTTTTAGTAAATAGTGCTGGGAAAACAGGCCACACACATGGAGAAGATTGAAGTTGGACCTATGTCTCTCACTGTGTACCAAACACCTAACTATGAAAATTTAACCTGCTTAAAAGCTTAGCCTGCTAGAAGATAACATGGATAAAACACTTGAAATCATAGGTATAGGCAAGGGCTTTCTGAACAGAGCTCCAGTTGTATGAGAAATAACAACAATAATCAACAAATGGGATCATATAAAATTAAAAGGATTTAACCCAGCAAATGAAACAACCCACAGAATGAAGAGATAACATATAAAATAGGAAAATTTTTGGCATCTACATGTAATATAGAAGACTAATATTTAGTTATATATAAAGAACAAAAAAAAATTAGATCTTCCCCCAAAACAAGACTAAATTTAAAAAATGGGCATCTAAAATGAATAGACATTTCACAGAATAAGAAATACAACTGATGAGTACATGAAAAATATTCAACCTCTTTGGCCACTAGAGAAATGCAAATTAAAGCAACACTGAGATTCTATCTCCCTCCTGAAAGTACCACTGTCATCAAGAAATCAAGAGGCTGTGGCAGAGAGAGGAAATCTCCTACATTGTTTGTGAGAATGCAAACTAGTAAAACCACTATGAAAATAAGTCTGACAATTTCTTAGAAAAGTAAAACTAGAAATTCCATTCAACTCAGCTATTCCCCTTCTAGGTACCACCCTGAAAGAGTTAAGGACATCACATTACTGTGATGCATGCATACTCATATTTATAGCAGCAGAATTCATAATAGCTAAATACTGGAACTGGCCTATATTTCCATCAACAGATGAGTGGTTAAAGAAAATGTGGTATTTATACACAGTGAAGAACTACTCTGCTATAAAGAAGGATAAATTTATGTCATTTGTAGGAAAGTGGGATGCACCTTGAAGCCATAATGTTCAGTGAAATAAATCAGACAAACAAGCTTAAATAACATATGGTTTCTCTTATATAAAAACCCAAAGAATAAATAACAACAAAATAAAAGTAAGATGAAAGGAAATAGAGATAAATCTTTTCTCCATGGGAAGGAATCCAAAAGAAGGAATCCAAGAAGGGGAGGCAGGAGGGGAAAATATATCATGTACATGTCCCAACCACGCACAGTTAATGTAATCATTAAGTATCACAAACATAAACTCAAAAAATAGGGGAAGGGAACTAGAGATGGAGGGAGGAAATAGGGAGGGGAGAGGGTGGAAATAAAAAGAGAGGGTGGGATTAAGATACATTACGTCCATGTACATACTTCCTAAGATGAATGTAAGCATGTATGGGAAACATACTAAATTTTAATAAGTGGGGAAAAAAATGAGGAAAAACTTGGTATAGTCAGGTACACAAATTTTGACTATCTTGTCTTTCTGTCTGTATCATATCCAAAAGAACACTTAAAATGAAAAAATTGTAGTAATGATATTATCTGAACTACTTTTCTACAATTGACAAACTTACAATCCCAAGACAAAATTGTTATAAAAATAAATGAACATTGTGAAATGTCAAACGTAGCTTAATTGATAATTCTGCTTTCACTTTTATTCTATTTCCTGTAGTTTTGCAACTGTTGCAGTACATAAACAAATAGTACAAGTCATTCTAGAAATGGAGTGAATGAGATCATCAATTTAAAAGTTTGGCCCAAGTGCATCTCACTACCAAGGAGCATGACTGGGTTTAGCAACAAGAACTTCCTGGTTTCTATTTTCGTGCCCTTTTTATTGTATTACTATGGTGCCTCATAGGATTGAATCATGAAATTCTAAGAGTAGTAAAATGGTATCGCACTTTACAGTCTAAGAAAGGAAAGTGGAGCCACTGTGCTCCATTTTTTTCTAAGAAATGATCCTTCTCTGTCGGTGCTTCCAGTTCACAAACATAAACCTGCCTCATACTTATAAGTACATATATTGCCCTCCACAAATAGTTTTTATTGCCTGCCTACCACGTTAAAGAGCTAAGCCACCTTTCATAAGAGCAACTCTGCTTAGAAGATGAGATTTGTTATTCTCATGCACTCATGAGACAAGAAAAGAAGCCCTTCTCTTGCTATCTCAATAAAGTAAGAGACACACAGCAGAGCCGGTCATTGTATGGAGCTGGCCCAAAGCAGCCCAACCTAGGAGTTCATGGACAATCGAACTCCACCAGTATGCAAGAATGCAGCAGCTGGCAGCAACAGGCTGGAGGTACATGTGGACAGGAGTCTGCAGCCCTAAACCAGCTACGTGTTCACAGCTGGTGCATTCTAATTTTAGAGCTCTTGAGCTTCATCTCTGGGCCTCTAGAAAAACTCTTCATGTTGGGTTTCAATGTGACTGTGGGATAAAAAGTATGTCATGCAGTGTTTTACTTTCTAAAATAGAATTGGGGGCTATTTCCATGAGTTTGAACTAAGATGGCTTCATAATTAGATAGCATTCTGGACAACTTAGATTTTTTTCTCACCTTATTCTCTCTCCATTTTAAATTTGCTTAGTGTATGAAAGAATAAAGAATTTATAGCAGAAACTTCACAGATTCGTTCCATAATCAAAAGGAATTTTTCTTTGCTGTTAAATCATATCACAAAATCAAGTCAGTCTATTTTAATATGGTTTCTTTAGTTTTCTAAGTGGTTCCCACTAAACCTAAGGGATCTATGTTATGTATTTATGTTGTCATATATACTTTGAAATTGCAAACAGCACTGTTAATATTTCAAATAGCTAGTTTAGTAATACAGAAATTTATGCTGACATTAAAAGCCAGCCTGAATTGCTGCTAGGGATATTTTAAGAATCTCTCTATTACTAATGTGACAAATGATGACTTTAATGGCATCATAAACCAGAAATATGAAAGCATTATTAAAAACTGTTTCATAAAAGAGTTATCAAGTAACTATCAGTTAAGCTGTTTAGACGTGATGAAAGTTCAGCCTGAACAACTGGACCACTTCAGACATACTGAACTAGCAATATTATAAAATGCAGAGGTAATGAATATGATAGCTTCAAAAATTGTCTTTGCTAATCCTTCTCTGAATAAACTGTATTGGTTAGGGAAATACACCCTATGAGACCAATTCACATTTAAAAGCCATTTTATTATTATGAAGCATTTATTCAATCCAATGCCCAGACGTATAGTTCAAATGCAGAAACTACATCATTTACTTTGGCTTAAATATTGAAACAGTGCACTCATATTTTAAAGATATGGGGCTCTGCCCTAAAGGGTATCATTCTATTACTTATTCAAACTCTGTGTGGTGGTTAAACATTTATGTCCCATACACATTTTATCTTCTACCTTTTTCTTTCCTTGTAATTAATGGGTCCACACACACAAGTGGTGCTGCTTCAGGTTCTGGTAGAATGTATTTTATTGCTGTAGTCCCCATCTTTATGAAAGTACTGCAACAAACCTGTGCCAGTGCACAAGTGAAATGGGCTCAGGTATCCTATATTGTTTATGCATGGATTTACTTTAGGAAATTATTTCCAAGGTTTTCTTGAATGCCACTTGCTTATACACATCTATCAGGAGAACAAGGGCGGGCATTGGTATGATCAGAAGGGTGATCATGTATTCCAGATCTTCAAATGATTATATTATTGCATAAGTGATTTTTTCTCAAAAATATCACTTTAAACAGTATTCCACATTGACTTATCCTATAAGCAATATCATATCTACATTGTGGAGGAGAGAAAATCCATGGGGAAATAGAAGTTTGTAAGGAGTGAAATGTATGTAACATGTAATGGACATAAAAGGTTCTTGTGGTTTACCAGGCCTCTCAGGATGAGAGCAACAGCAGGCACTACAGCAATGATAGGGTCTTCTGGAGTGGTGGTAATCAATTTGGTAATGAATCAAACTAGCCTTCAGGGCTTGATAAAATGTGTACTTTTAGTCTAGTCTCACGATTCTGATTTGCTGGGTCTGGGCTGAGGCCTTAGCAAGCTTGCCTTTCTAACCAATTCTCAGGTGGTACAGATGCTGCTAGCCTGGGAAACATAGTTGGAGAATCACCTCCCTAAAAGATCAATCTGAATAAATTATGAGTTATTATGTTCAATTTTATCGTCTGCTATTTCAATAAATGAAAATGAATCCTTAACAAAGCCTTAATTACTACACTTGGAATTCAGAAGTAATTTAAGGTCCATGTGCCATAAGCCCCATGGGACTAACCATTCTTGAGCAGCCTTATGATTTGTTCCCAGGCCACTGCAATGGCATTGTATCTCCTGTAAAATAATGGCAGCCAACCATAATTAGATTTTTGTAAAACTGCATTTTTACACTTTTTTGTTTGTAAGAGCAAATACATGTAGAAAATTTGAGCTGGAAAGAATAAACATAAAAACAGATACAGCAGATTATCTGGATCTAGGAGTAGTCATTGTGAATCTTTGTTTATTTTTGTGGCAGTAGCTATAGATTCTACTGAAAATTTCATGGAGAAGCAAAGGGGAAGGATTTAACTTGCTTAACAGCTTGCAAAGAACTTAAATTTCTGTTTGACAATAGCCATTGACCCCAGTGTCACTTGCAGTTTTGGCTGCCAGCTGCTGATTTTCATCATTTTACTCTTCTCTCAGTCTCCAAGCTGTCCCCACCCTATATCATTCAAGATTTCCTCTATTTACTCTGTTATTCTCATGCAAAGTAATTTTCCCATTCCGGATCTTCAAGCCCTGCATTCTTATACTCATGACCTTTTGGTGTAAAGAACTCTTAAATTACAAGAAGCTACTCCATTTAGAAACCCGAGGGGATATAAATAAATAATTTTATTTCTGCTGTAAGCAATATTTTCTCTAGTTATGTCATCTTTCTGTGCAATACAGAAAATCTAGTAACTCAAAAGATAATGCTATATTACTTTTCTGGTGCTGTGCATATTACAGAAATATTAACAGACTATACAATCTTGTTATCTCACAGTACAACATGCATGCTTCCATTGCTCGAAGTTGTGGGTGGAATTGTGCTCCTCACAAACGTATGTTGAAATTCTAACCCCTTGTAACTGTGAATGAGATCATATTTGGAAATCGAGTCTTTGCAAATTTAATTAAGTTCACAAAAGTTTACTAGGGTGGGCCTAACTCCAGCATGACTTGTGTCCTTACAAGAAGAGGAAAATGCCATGCAAAACAGGGACAGATAAGAAGAAAACTACATGATGGCTGAAGTACACAGTAGAGTCACACAGCTGCCAGCCAGAGTGAAGATCCATGGCTGCCTCTGGAAAATAGGAAGAAGCAAAACAGGATTCCTTCAGGAAGAGCATTGTCTAGTCATCCATCTGACACCTTGATTTCATATTCCTAGAGTTTAGATGCAGAGGAGAATAAATTACTGTTTTTTAAAGCCAGCTAGTTTGTGGCACATTGTTACAGCAGTTCTAGGGAACTAATTAAGCAGACTAAAATCAAGGTATTGAGGGATCACTGCTTCTTACCTCAAGCTGAGGCCCTTTTCCAAGAAGACTGGTTGCTAGCAGGATTTAGTGCTTTGCAACCTATGCACTGTGAGGTCCCTGTGCTGTTGGTTTTGTCGGGGGATTAAGATCAGCTCCTAGATGGCTGACACAGTTCCTTGTTAAGTGGTCACCATAAACAGTAGACAACATACCTGTTGGCTTTCTTTTGGGCATGCAGGATTAAATCTCTTTCACTTCCTCCCTACTCAGGGAGAGATAAGTTTGCTTCTGGGCCAACACTACAATGGAGATAACCACCTTTGTGATGATGATGGGAGACAGACCAGAAGACTGCTGTTATTCGTAGGAGCTGCCCATTTCTATTGTAATTGGCCTGGGCTGCATGGGCTACTTTTCTTCATAGTGGGAAAGTTAATTATCATCATTGTGGAAATACTGCAAGATCCTTTTGTTTCTAGCCATATGCACTTGTGTCCAGATCAATAAAAAGCAGGAAAAGAGAGGACAGAAGCCTTTCTCAAATTGTTACGTCTTTTGCTATTTGATTTCAGTATAGTGTATGTTACATAATACACATTGTCCTGGAGTTTCACGTGGGCTATAAGATTTATTGATGTGCACAACTGAGGGCAAAGAAATTTAAGAAATGAACAAGGGAATTTTTTACTTTACTGTTGTGAATGTGTTTTTGATACATCAGTATGAGAGACCTGCCCATTGATGAAACATTAATGATGGACAGTCTCACAGATATTTTTATCTCATGTTACCATCTCATATTTTTTGTCAGCTCTCTCCTTTTAATCTCAGTAAGAAACTTCCACAAGTGTTTTAAAAGTTGAAGTGATACTGTTTTAGTTTAGTTTTTAGCTTTTTTTTTTTTTAGCTTTTTAAAAAGATGTAATGGCTTATTGTATAAATTAGAATTGTTTATTGTATAAACAGGGGGTCCAGGATGACATTTTTAACCAGCAAATGAACAATCACTGTTAAGTTGGATAATATAGAAAATATTTTTTGCTAAAGCTTGGAAACAGCCCAAGTGCCCATCAACTGGAAAGTGGATAAAGAAGATGCAATGAGTACTACTCAGCCATAAAGAAAGACAAACTAGAGACAGTTATAGCTAAATGGATGCATATTGAGGTCATAATCTTAAGTGAAATAAATAGGACACACATGTGTAAATACCAAATAGTTTCTCTAGTGTGAGAAACTGAAATTGTAAATAAGGATTAAAATGATTAAAATGAATAACTGATAATTTGAAATAGGAAGAAAAGGTCCAAAGGGGTAAGGGAAGTTGGAGGGGTAGGGGAAAGGAAAGAAGGGAAAGGAAAAATGATGAGAAAAGGAAAAAATGGACACAAAGTCTTTGTAAATAGGAAAGGGTGGAGGGGGTGAAGGGAGGGCAGGGAATGGGGAAAAAAAAGAACCAAGATACATCATGTACAGGCACAAACACCCCATGATAAATGTAAACATATTGTATACCTCAAATGTACCAATAAAAGAATTTCAGCAAAAAAAAAAAGAAAATATTTTTTCCACAGGCTAGTTAAGTCAGTCAAGTTGATGATGCTTGTCCATTACCCATTTATGTCTTATTAATAAAATTATAATAAAATTAAAAAATAAAGTAATCTATTTTTAAGGATAACTGATTTTCACCTTAATTATAGCTTAGATAGGTACTTGAATGAATAAGTTGGTGGAGGGGGGATGTTCTTACTTCTGGAGCTCAAGTTTCAGGTGGGCAGGAGCACCATAAAACTTTTCCCTTCAGAAGGGTGTTCTGGTGTATCAGGGTTTCTCATATATATAGAAAGAGGTCACACAAGGAGTTACTCAAATAACCATTTGATTTTATTTTTCATTTCTATACCTAAAAGAGTCTCTAACTGTATATATTTACATATATATGCAAACATTTCCCCCTTTTAACATAAGGACCACCCACACTTTGTTACAATGAGCATGAGTTGCATGGTCTTTATTTTTCTATAGGAATTTACTATCTGAACTTAAGTAGTAAGCAAATTATAATTTAATGTCTTCATATATATGAAACAAATAATAATCTTGAGTCAAGAGAGTAGATGAATGCATTCTTTAATTTTTCTATTACAAGTGGTTTATATTACACATGCTTTTGTTATATGGTGGGACATGACACTGTGCATGTACTTTTGTCTTTGTTATTATGAATATAATAATGTAGTGTAAATTTTCTTAACTTCTAGATAACTAATCTTATGGATTAAATGATATTTTATAATCTTTATGTGATATATATTGACTATGACCTATGACTCACAACCTTCTTATATTTGTAAGCACTTTCTAGGACAGGACTATACTCCTAAAGATTAATAGTATGCTTACTAAAAAATCAATGGCTTATTTTTAGTTATGTTTCTATTATTTAAGTATTTCATACATGTTAAAGGGTAGTTTAGAAAGAGAGTGAGTTACTTCTATGGAAATCAATGATTATTTTGAAGACTATAAAGCTAAGTTGGTAAAACTGAAATTACATGTAAGTAAGATTATTGTAGACTTGGAAAAATGTCGGGAGCAATTCTACATAATTTTAGGAAAAATCATTTGATTAGGCCTACTTCTCCTGCCTACAGGCCAGCTATGGCATTTCCAGACATAATTCCATTTTGTCCTCCGGTCACAACTGAAACCTCAATGATCCGGTGATGCTGTGATGCTCCAGGACAAGATTATACCAGCTGAAGACATCCTGGGAGGAACAAATCTTCATCTGCATTGTTCCTCATTGATCTAGGAATTCCTCTGCTCTCCGGTCATCTGTTACATTTGTTTCTCCCGACGTATTGAATAAAAGTTGCCGGCAAGTTTGGGAGGCTTTTGTCTTTGCTGCCCAGAGCAACATTGATCAGGCCCAAAGCTCAGCTTCTTCTCAAAGTCTTATTTTTTCTACCTTTCCTGTATAATAAGTCAATTTGCCTTGTGCTGTCATGTCTCGCGAGAGACTAGGACTTACTGCAGAGGTTCTAGTAATGTCCCCTTTTCCTGTTCCCTACAGAAAAACAATCCTTCTAAATGAATTGCTTATTCACTTTATTTTACAAGGAAAGATGATATTAAAAAAGATTTAGTTACTATAGGGAATAAACAATACCTAATTAGAATAGTTGCTCTCTCATTACAAAGATTGTGGCATGTCCTTCTCTACATTTTTTTAAAATCCTCATTCCACTTCAGAAAACCAGATCCAAGATTCTGAAAATCATGGAAGGCACTGTATGGGTGTTCCCACAATGTAGAAGGAGAAAGAGGAGGACAGGAACAGTGGAGTGGGAAGGTAACAGAGAAAAGCCTTGGCTTTCCATCAAAAGCCTGACAAACACAGGTAAAGTTTTCTGTGTGTATTTTAAAATGAAATAGTCAGATATTTTAGATCTATGTGAATTACCTCCATGAATCCTTGGTTTAAGCAACTTTTCAATTAAAATACCCAGACTGGCCCTAATTTTCTCAGTAAGAGTGCTCTTTTCTGTGTTGTTCTATTTTATTCTCTATTTTTATCCTACAAATGAGATGTTTTATATAGAAATCTGTATTTCAGGAAAAAAGTAATGTGATAAAATAATTGGTGAGTATTTTTCAGGCCAGTTTGCCTAATTTGGCTTCATATTTCTTATCAAGGAAATTATGGGATCTCTGCCTATTAAATGAATTTAAGACTTAAAATTGTTTCCTTGGTAATGACCATAGAGAAATAACACTGATACCAACTTGCCTCTGTGTCTCTTTCATCGTTACCTAATTCATTTGAAGTTGTTTATTTCATGCACAGACAGAAGCAGAGACTGATGGCAACAGTTTAAAATTCTCTCTTATCCATTTGAAATTTCTTGTTAGCATTCCTACCTGGTTTCCATCGTGTTTGAAAACAAAAAAGAATCAGATACAAACAGAGCATTAAACAATGTCTTCTGCCTCCCAGCTTCATTTAATACTCTTCCATATATCCACGTTAATAATTCACACTGCAGAAGCCCAGCATGTCTCTATTAGGTTTGATGTCCTCTATTAATGTGATCGCACATATCCAGGATAAAGTCACAGTGCTGGGAATTGTAGAGAGGTTAGTGATGTCCTTTAGGGCCATGTGTTAAAAGTGTTCCTCTAGACAAGTTTGCCCATTCAAAAACAGGTCTCAGTAAAGCTAAATCCTATTAAGTAGCATTTATTTTAAGTGGGCATAACTAGAATTCCAACAAAACTGGAGAATTGCAGAGCCCGCTGTTTTTTGTTTTTGTTTTTTTTTTGGTTCCAGGGATCAAACTTGGGTCCTTGTGCTTGTGCAGCAAGCGGCGAAACCACTGAGCTAAATCCCTGGCCCAGAGCCTGCTGTTTTTTTCCTGCATAAACACTTCTCTTTTCCAGAGATGAATGGAAGCAAACTCTCCTCTCTCCTTTTCTGTTTCTTGTCATTCCCTATCAGCTGGCCATTAACAACAAACTCTACACTACATATTCTAAAAGGAAGAGTATCTGAGTGAGATTAATCAGCCTAGTGCCTAAAGGGCAGGCAAGAAGTAATCTGACGTTTTATTTAAATGTTTTTATAAAAGAAACCTAAGAAGAACCAGGAAGTAAAGAGCAATACCCAAATAAAAGTCCGGAGCTTTCTAAACCTCTCACTTGTATTTCTGTTTTTGATATATTTTGTGATAAATCATCATTAAATCTGATCTTGAGAATTGTGTATTAGGCGAAAGAGAAAAGTCTCAATAAATATGTTTAAGCTACACTTATCCGTGTAAAATCTTTATACACAGAATAGTGTTCATTATTTGAATTCCTAAAAAGAAATATATCCTCCCAAAGTGAAAAATAATATAGAATTTGTGTTGACAGTTGTCAGAATTGCCTTTCAGGGGTTTTCAGCAAATTACTAGTCTTCACAATACAGCCAGTGTTACTAAGTTTCATAAAAGATTTGCTCACAGAAAATTTTGTGAACAGCATACAATCCTAAAAATTGTTAAAATAAAGCACAATCACTGTGATTTGGATGAATTGACACAAAACATGAAGTTTCATTCAAGAAAGTAAAAGAAAAAATAAAAGACTAGAATGTCTGTGCCAAAACTATATTCCAGATGAAATAACAAAACATTGAAACTGAACCAAATCTAATAAAGTATGTTTTATCTGTGGAAATACGAAAGTCAGTTGTACAACTAGGAAGTGGAATTTACTTAAAAGTTTTAAAAATTATATACATAAACTATACATATGTAATATATAAACATATAAGTGAGCATATATCACACATGATGCATATGCTCATTTTTACTCGAGGCTGAATAAAGGAGGATGGAGAAATAAAACATGTAGAAAAGTCCATATTTTTAAACAGTAGCTATCAGCTTGATGATTTCAGCAAGAAGTCCAATTTAGTGAGACATAAATAGCCTATATATCTGCAATAAAACAGTCACTTCTTCCTCCCTTCTAGATTGTTTTTGATATGCAGACTTTGACTTTAACACACTGGCAGTGTGGCATAACCCAGGGCTGAAAAAGAAATGCCAATTTTCATATATCTCCTGTGCTTGAAAAGGGTAGAAAGTTAAGAGAAAAAAGTCAATATGTGGTTAGCATTAAATTGTACTTAAATTCTTTAGAGAAAATTGGAATAAAGGTGTGAATTTAGGTTTTAGTGTTATATGCCCTTGTGAGGAAATACGTAGTGACAATTCCTATTATTTTTATTGTAAATAAAAACATAATGTTAAGCAAAATAGTTAACCCTGGCTATAAATGCAAATCATGCTTTAATCAACTAAATGTATTTTATGTTTACAATCTATTTACTGTGCAGTGATAACTACTAATTATTGGGAACTTACTATTTGCCAAGTACCTGCTAGGTACTTCATATGTATTAACTTATTTAAGGTATATAACAATCATCTCTATTTTAGAGGAAGAAAAATGAATATTTGAAAGGTGAAATCAACTCCTCAGCTAGTAACGTGAACAGAAGAACTGAACCCAGACAATATCACTAATAGCTAAGCATTCAACAACTACAGCTTCACTGTGGTTTTTGAAATACATGACAGTTTAGATACTATCACATAGTTGTGGCATTATGGAATTTCCCAGCATACATACAATGTCAAACTTTAAAATGATATTTTCCTAGGTCCTGCATTCATTTAATTATTCATTTACTCAACCCAAAATCATTTTGCATCTATTACCCTCTTTCCCCCAAAATAAGACCTAGCTGGAAAATAATCGGCCTTGAAAAGTGGAGATGAAAACGCCAGCCCCAGTCAGCCTGTCCTTGCCTTAACTGCCATCACTATTCTCTTGCTGGGTGGCTACTCTGTGAGGCAAAGATGGGCTGATTGTTGCTGGCATTTTTCTTCTCTAGTTTTCAAGGCTGATTATTTTCTGGCTAAGACTTACTTTCGGTGAAACATGGGGTAACAGGTATTTGGCGTACAAAGATGACTATGATATAATGCTTTCTTTTTAAAAAATTCTTATTTGAAATAGAGAAACAGAAGCAGAATGAATATTTGCCACATAACTATGTGTTTGAGCCTGATGCTAGATGTATTCACTAAATGCTTGGAAATACTAAATACTAAATGCTTTGGACAGCTGTTCTCTTCAGAGGAGGTCTTAGAGGGAGATGTAAAACAGTTTTTCAGGGTAGGTGAGGCTTGAGCTGAATAATGATGGGTGAAACATGAGGGCTGGTATATTAGTGTGCTTTCTCCTTGCTGAGGCACAACACCAAATATCCACAATTTAAAGGGGGAAAGGCTCCATTTGCTCGTGGTTTCAGTTCATGAGTGAAGGCTCCAAGGCAGAGATGGCATGGCAAAGGCTGTGGTGGAGCAGAGCTGCTTAGTTCCAACCAGCTGGGAGGCAAGCAAGGAAAGAGAGCCAGGGAGCAGTGGGTGAGGGACCTTACGTAGTGCCCAAGGCTGTGCCTCTGTGACCAACACAGACATACTTGGGAATGTGATTGACTCATCTGCAGCATGTTTCTTAATCCATGCTACCTATCAGGATTAATGGTCATAGGTGGAATTGTGGGAACAGTGGCAATGATTTGGCTTAGATGTCACTTTTTTGGTTTGTTTTTTTTTGGTACTGGGGATTGAATTCGGGACCTTGTGCTTGCAAGGCAGGCGCCGGAACCACTGAGCTAAGTCCCCGGCCCTAGTTGTCACTTTTTAAGAAAAATAGGTAGTGTTGGCCACCCTATAGAAAGGCAAAATTATTTAAAAGAAAAGTAAAGAATCTCATGTTGTAGCCATAGGATAGTACAAAATGAACCTATGCTGTCTAGTGAAAATCAGTTAAGCAGTGTGATATTTCTTCAATAAATAATCATACAGTGATGAAAAATGTATGTGATAGGTAAAGAGACTCCTTTTGATTTTTTTAAAACCGAGCTTAAAATCATTGCTTAGCACAATGGGAAGATCACAGTTTGGGGCTCAAGTCATGAGTGTTAGTCAGCTTTCCTGTCACTTTGGACTCAACATTATGGCTCATTATGGCTCAGGGTTTCATTCCATGGTCGACTAGGTTGAAAGCAGAAGTGGCACAGTGGAAGGCCATGTGGAGAGAGATAGTCTCCCCATGCCATCCAGAAAGCAGTGGGTCGCCCGCCTTGGTTACCCACTTTCAACCACAGTACATTCAGTGGGCAAAATCATCATCTCATGAGTCCAGTGATGAGCATGGTGCCGTCCTAATCCAATCACCCTCAAAATGCAAGAGACTTTGGGGGGACATTTTAGATAGAAATTGTAATATCCCAACCCCTACTTATTAGTTTGTACAACTGGGGAAGTTACCTTACATCCATAAGCATCAGTGAACTCTTCCAAAATATGGCAAATGATTTAATTCTAATGTTTTTGAGAAAATTATTTTAAAGCGATGAAAGGAGTGTCTGGCATATAGTAAATAACTCAGAAAATGATCATGGTTTTATTCATACGTGGTGTGACAAAAATATGGTGAATTTATAAATTAAAAAATTATTACACTAAAGGACACATTGCCATTAATCCCCCTCAGTTTACTCCTCTGAGTAGATATTTATCCCATTCCTTTTCCCCAGCTCTCACAATCCCCTTTACATAGCTCTATTTTTTCATAACGATTATCATCTTGTAACATTGCATATGATTTATTTATTTGTGGTATCTCTCTCTCCCCACTAGAATGTAAGCACTCTAAGGACAGGGTTGTTTTGTTTATTTATTGAGTGTTTTACTACAGGTGCCTAGAAAAGTACTATAATATAAAAGGTACTCAATAAATATTTGTTTAGTTAGTGCATACTACTGAATATTAGCTATAATTAAATCTCTCTCTCTCTCTCTCACATCTGCCTCCCCCCTGGGCAAAATTTTTAATTGTTTATAATGAGTTTTAAATAAAGAATCTACAATCACCCATTCTGTCCTGTAAATTTTCTCCCATCAAGGTAACTTTTTCCAAAAGTGAGAATGAAAGTACCCACCATTGTTGCAGCTGATTTAAATCAGATATGTTAACCTCAAACCTCAACCTCCTTCCTCTAATTTTACTTTCAAACCTTAGTATTTTAGCTCTGTGGTTGAGCTGGATTGTGTAGAAAGTTGAAGTAAAGATCAAGTCCATGTGACAAACTGTGTTTCAGGGAGAGCGAAGGAAGATGCAGAACGTGCAAAACTGTGGTCGGCTTTCCACCAGTCTCCACCACAGCTATGGAACCAAGGTTGTTTTGTGTGACCAACAAATACAGTAGTAGTGGTGGTAAGATATTTCCAAGATTAGGTTAGGAAAACTATCAAAGCTCCCATCTTGGTCATACATTGACTTCATTTACTCACTTTGGGCAAATCAACTGTCATACTGAGAGGGCCTTGGAGAGGCCCACAGGATGAGGAAAGAATACCTTCTGCTAACAGCCACAAGAGAAAGCAGAGACATGGATCCCTCAGGCCATTTAAGTGTGAAGATGCCTGGAGCTTGGGCCTGCATCTTACCTGCAACCTCTTAAGAGCCTCTAACCATACCACGGACTCTAATTCAGAAAGGTACACCTAAGCTCTTAGATCCCTGGATCTCAGGAATTTTGTGAGGCAATAAATGCCGAGATGCTAGCTTTTAGGTCAGTTTGTTAAATAGCACAGATGTCTAATATCACAAAGATCTGAATCTATTTTAATGATCATTTCTTCTCATTGAAAAGACAGACAAAGGGGGAATTTAAGGAGAGAGAGAGAGAGAGAGAGAGAGAGAGAGAGAGAGAGAGAGAGGTTTTATAAACTCCTAGTTGTAGATTTGTAAATCTGATGCATTTCATATACTGTATACTATAGCATTCCAAAGGCAAGGGTCGTGCTTTACCTCTATTAAAACACGGGTAAATTTTATAGTTCTAATAGAGTTTTAGTGAGATGAGCTCTGTAAATATCTATTAAATAAGTGAATGAATGAAGTTGTTCATTTTGAAATCAGTGAGATATTTAATCCCATTAAAAGCTGAAGGGTAGTAGATGCGATGAGATTCTTTTGGTCATGACACATGTAAAGGGACTACAGTGAGAATGTTGGGCAATGAAGGAAGATATAGTGGCTGACTGGCTATTTCCAGTTATCTAATATATTTGGAGAAATGGCTATTTTAGTCACCTTTTTATTGCTGGGACAAAGTACTTGAAATAAACAACTTAGGTTGATTCCAAGGCAGAAATGAAACGGCAAAGGGGCCCAGCAGAGGAAAACTGCCCAATTCATGGCTACCAGGGAAGCAGAGAGAGGAGAGGAGCCAGGAATAAGAACACCCCCTTTCAGGTCACATCCCCACCTTTTGGGTCACAACCAGGTCCCACCTCCTAATAGCACATTTAGGTATGAGCTCATCAATGGACTAATCCATGATTCAATCTCCTTTTGAAATCTCCACTTCTGAATACATGAGATTTTTGGAGGACACGCTAGATCTAAACTGTAACAGGGCACATATTCATGAATAATTGAAAATGTCAGTAATCTGCCCAGGGTGATATTTTCTGCCAGAGTTACAGCTGAGAAAATTTCTCATGGTGTGAGTCAGAGTCCAGCACAGTCTCTGGGAGCTGTCCAAGGTGAATTTGCATGACTTCAGCCTTAGATGACTTTTCTTCCTTCCCCTCCTGCCATCCCCATCATTGAGAAAAAAAAATAAACAGGCAAATAATTATTTGAGATAACATTGTCTTGACTGAGCAGACGTCAGGGATCTCAATGCAGGAAAGAAAATGTACCATATAGAAAATAATGAAAAGGAAATTAAGATTTGGGACTGAAGAATACTGTAGCTGGCATAGCTGGTAAAAGCAATAAACTTTTTTATTTTTTTATTTTTATTTTTTTTGGTACCAGAGATTGAACTCGGGACCTTGCGCTTGCAAGTCAGGCAGTGGAACCACTGAACTAAATCCCTGGCCTGTAAACTTTTTGATTTTGATATGTTCCCTACCACCCTCAAGAGTTTATTGATAATTTAGGATTCAATCCAATCCCAACAAATTAGACACCTGTTTAAAAATACAAAAGTTTGACCTCGGATTTAAATGTGAAGAAGAAATCTAAAGTACAAGTCCAAGAACACAAAAGAAATGAAGAAATACAGGTCAAGCAGGGGTATAGCAGCAGGGCTTCTATTTGACAGCACCCATCTATTATTTCAGTAGATGGTTTATGGATGGGGGACTTTGATTTGATTTGATTATTAAACTCTCTTGGAATTAAAGTATTTTCTAGTGTCTATCTGCCAGTTTAAATTGTGCTGGAAGATGGAATATGAAACAAGATGAAGTTAGAGGACTTTAAATTATACATTAAACTGCCCCTCAGATGAGCCACACTCCAGGGTCTAATGGTACCATCTCTGATAGACTTCACTTTGGTGGAAATAAGGTCTCCTGCCTCAGAGCAACAATTCTCATAAAACAGTATAAAGCTGTCTTTTCACGGCTCTGTCTTCTGAGCGGCCACCATCCCCTGTAATGGCCTGTTCTACTTGGCAGCAACATTTCCATCTCTGGAAATAATGATTGCAACCATGTCAAAATCCTAGAATCAATTTAATGGAGATTCTCTTTTCTGAGACATTGCTCCTCTTTGTCCCTAGGTATTGAAATATGAGAAAATTAAAGATAGCATCTATTGTTTTTCCCTTGAAAAGCTGGCACTCACTCTACCTGTGTTTACCCAAATGGTCCATGGACCATTATGAAGGGAACAAGATAGAGGGTCAGAATTCACCTGAATCCATCAGATAATCTTGCCCCAAGGCCAGTAGCATCACAGATGCTTTGGTACTTCTGCAACTTAGGTTGTAGCTTGTACTGAAAAATTAGGGTGCTCTTCATATCGGCCTAGGGCAAGCCACTTTGCTACCAATTCTCTAAAGTTAACAATTTTTTTTGATTTATCAAAGTTATTATTTAGTTCTGCTTTTGGAGCTATCAATGGAAGCAGACATGGCAAGGAAATCCCTGTTATTCTTACATGGAGCCATGAAATATGGAAAAAGTAAGAGCATAATGAACACAAAAATACTGTATTGTTAACATGGAAAAGCTAAACATAAATTGGAAAGAAAATGTTAAAGAAGGCATCCACTGTACACATTTATGTAAAAATGCATGGTTATATTTGTTCATATAATTTAAAAAGCATGTAACATCGAGGAACTTTGTAAGATAGAAAATAGAGAATAGCTTGTGATATTTTCTATAAATCTTAGTTTAGTTCTCTTAATGCAGACCCAGAAGTGTTATGGATTTGCTATGGAGCCTGTAATGGGTCTGTGTGGTTCTGTGAGAGATCACTGACATTTCCACCATAGTCAGTGTGATGATCTGGTTGGGTTTATGACGTAGACACTATGTCGCACCCCTTAGTGTATGTAGAGGTGCTGATGTGTCCATAATGATAATTGGACTTGGGCAGCGTGCCCTTTGGTCTGTTTTAATGGATTGTTCCCTATTTTTCAAACAGGTTGGTATTCAGAAGAGGTGGCAGTGTCCATACCTGTGTCTGAGCTGTCCTTCGGATGATTCAGGTTTTGTGGCTGGAGTGAAAATTCTTGCTAAGCTGCTATTGGCTGTACCTATGACTGTCTTCATTGTGTCCTCATGACCTGGGTAATTCTTGCTCTTTAAGTTAAACGTGGAGCCTGAGAGTAGCTATTTTGATTCAGGGGTTGTGTTACAGTTTGGATATAATATATCCTATAAAAGAGCCATGTGTTCAGAGGTGGGTCATTCAGAAAGTGACTGGACTCATGAGGACTCTAACTACATCAGTGGGTTAACCACTGATGAGGTCATCATTTGATGGCATTTACTGGAAGGTGATGGAAACCAAGGAAGTGGGTCTTAGCTGAAAGGAGTGAGTGATGGGTTGTGACTTTGAGGTCTATGTCTGGTCCTTGGCCTCTTTTGCCTTTCTCTTTTCTCTTCTTCCTGACTGCTAAGAGGTGAATAACTTTCCTGCAAGATTTTGCCTCAGATCCAGCCAACCATGAACTGAACCCACTAGGACCATGAGACAAAATACACACCTCTACTTTGAAGCTGTTTCTCACAGGTATTGCTCACCACAAGGAGTTGGTACATGTACATTATGTACTGCAATGTACTTCCCATTATGTGCTACAAAGAGGTACAGTACTAATAAAAAAATCTTATCCTGCTTTGATCTTAATAAACTAGTGGGTTTACTCTTTCCTTGCCTGAGAATCAAATAAGTTCTGTGCATTTCCTCTGTATTTATCTTTACCAAAGTCATAATATTTTTGGTCAGTAAAATTTGGGAAATAAATATTTATGAAAGTAATTTCACCGTGAAAAGGCAGGGTTTTATAGTTCACAAAATCATTCTTATCCACTGTGAATCAATCCTCTTCTTTAAACTCTCCTCTGCCTTTTATTTTGTTTTGTTTTAGAAATGGAACATGGCCCGTCACCCTAAGCAGCACCACGTGGCTAAGGAGATCCTGTCTAGGATACTTTAAAGAAGGGCACCACTGTATCATGTAATTTGATTGTTTTCTGTGTGTCACGTGTCTATACTGGTGATTTTTAAGTTGTGGCTTGTGAAATTTCAGAAAAGTTGCAAAAATTCTAACAGGCACCGTTGTAAGGAGGGAATTCTTTGAGGTTTGTTTGGTTACAGCCTTTGTCTGTGACCCATCCGGACTTGAGGCTCCTTCCTTCTATCAGAGCACTTATTCTTTGTATAGTGGACTTTTATTAGCTCTTATCAAACAAAAGTTTCCTGGGCTAAACAGAAATTCACAGGATCCCTAGGTATATTAAATCATATGGAAATTGCATGCCTATTGAGTTTAATTCTACTAAAGTCATCTGTTAAATGGAAGAGAAATACACGAGACACACTCATCATATAACCACATATATTTACATCACTCTTCATTTGTACCATACACGCCAATGTCTACTAAAAGATCTCAGAACTTTATGTCTTTATTTTTTAAATCCTAACCACTTGGTGACCATAACAAAACAATATTTCCAAATATCCGGCAATGGCACGGATTTAAAAATATTTTACATTTATTTATTAGAGTACTCCTCCCTTTTACCTTTTTATTTAAAAATACGCTGTTTCTTCATTTTTTAAAAAATTCTCCTTGGCAGATAAATAACATCTTAAAATAAAAACTATGAGAATTTATAATAAAATTACTGTTCCTTTTCCCCATTTCCACATATTCAATAAAATTAGAGAAGTGCTGGTGATTGCAATAATCTGATTGGGAATTTAAATGCAAAGAAAATCAGAAAATTCTAAATTGTAGTTCCCACAGCAACTATAAAAAGACACTCAACATGACTGCATATTTATATTAAGATATAAAACTTAACAACTTTTCCAGTTATACAAATGCTATATAAAAACAAAGGGGTGGAATTATGGTTGCTATGGGAATCACAACTCTGAACCTACTGACTTTTGGAAGTTTAAATATACTGACATAGAATTTCACACTGAATATTACATAGGTATAGGAACATGCACGGGATTAGAGACAAACATGTGGCAAATGACATGAGATGAAATAATGAACGAAATGTCACTCTGGTGCCTAAATGTCTCCTATTTATGGATCAGTCCGTCCCACTGTGATAGTACATTGCTTCTGAAAACACAGCAAAATATCCCTAGGCTATGTTTTATGAAATGATGGTGTATGTGCTTGTCTTTCTCCTTTAGTTTAAAGGTTTAACTGCTCTTATGTATAATGGAGAGAGTAGGGATATTGGCAAACATGAATACATCATATGGATCTTATCAATTTACTAGTCAAAAACTTTTATTTTTCTCCTAAATTAGGGTAAAAATTGTTATTTTATAGAATTTTTATGAAACTGATTTAAATGAGATTAGTTATACAAAATTCCTAGCTAACGTATGCAATTAATGTATAGATTCTTAACTTTTAGGACTCAACCCTTTTCACTAGACTGCATCTATTATATTAGAAATCTATTTTAATAACTGCTAGATATTGAAAGAAATTTGTAAAAAAAAAGAGACAATACCCATCTTTGACCTTTTGTAAATAATATTATAGTACAGTTAAAAATTAAATGATTTTTGCATGAAGTTTATAATTTACAAAACACTTCAATGTATATAATTATTTAAGAAACATGCACAAGGAAGAATTTATTCCTTTCTTTGGGCTGTACACTATTCTTATTATTTTACAATAAGCAGTGGGTATAGAATATCAGGAAAATATGTGACAAATTCAATCATATAATTCCTCTACATCTTTTTATCCAAAGCAACATTAAACAACAATCACTACACAGTTTCAACCCTCTACATGGGTGAATTCTTTATTTTTTCCCTCTTAAAAATTTGCACAGTTTTGGAATAGTTTTTGCTTCAGGTACACTTGAATCCTTTTAACAGGACAAAGAGATTGCTTCAGAGAGAAGGGCTGATTTAATTGCTCATTATTACTACCTCATTCTCAATGTAAAAATGTTAGCAGTGTTGTGATGCAATCAGAATTTCAGTAATGCATCTGGGATAGGTTTAGTGGATGGTTACTGCTCTTCAGTTATTGTCAAAGATACAGTATTTTGGATAGAGCTCTCTAACAGTAATTTAAAAAAATCTTACAGCTTCCATTTGTCAATATGTCTATAACATGTCCTCTAAAAAGACACATCAGATTGGTGTTACTTAATATTACAGCTCATTAATTTAAATTATTTTTTCTGAAATTTTGATTACCCTAAAAAAGTTCAGGCCTTTTCATGAGATGTATTCTAGAATCCCTACGTCACATAACCTTTGAAGAAACTAAGGTTCAGAGGTTATTAATACACCCCAAATCAAAGTTTCTCAAATTTTGACAGGAAGCCACAGTCCACATTTTACATTATAACCCTAAATACATAAACATACTTCCATACTTCCACACAACTGAAACAATTCATCCTCTCTACATAAGATGCACTTTGATCTATTGTATTGTATTGGGTTGTGTTGCATTGTATTATATTGTATTTCATTCTATTCAATTCCATTCTTACAAAAATTCTAACAGCAATCCACTACGTTGATTTCATGACCTATTAAAGGCCTTCTAGTTTGAAAAAAATCTACAGCACGTTATCAAAAAAGTGACAAAAACTAAGCAGAACATTGAATTATATAAATTATATACAGCATGTATTAATCAGTATTCCCATCACAGGACAAAATACCTGACACCCACAAATTAAAGGAGAAGAGATTTATTTTGGCTCAGGTTTCAGACAGTTTAGTCTGTGGTTAGCTGGCTTCAAGACAGAAGTAACATTGCAAAGAAAAGCTGCTTATCACATAGAGCAAGAAAGCAGAGAAAGAAAGGAGTAGCTAGGAACAAGAATACTCCTTTCCTGTCCTATGACCCTCCTCTTCGAACCAGGACCCACCTCCTAACACCACATGCAGCCATGAAGTCATCAATAGATTAATCCACCAATGAGGATTGTTCCCCGTGATCCAATCATTTTTTAAAGGTCTCACTTGAAACATAAGACTTTTGGGAGACAATTTAGATCCAAATAATACCAATATCTGTCTAGTCATGTGCCTAGCTAGTGCCTAGCTGGAAGATACTTAACCTTGAGCAATTTTCTTATTTTCTCAGTGTCTCAGTTTATTTTTTATTTGGAAAATAGCGAACATATTAATCCCCTCCAAGAAACTACAAATGAGTGTATGTAAAATTCTTCGAACAGTGCCTAGCACATAGTAAGTACTATACAGAGTAACTGTTAGCTATTACCATTATCAACAGACACGGAATGCTCACAATGTGCCTCACAGTTATTGCCCTTGAAGTTAAGATGAAATTAAATAAAAGGAGGTGACAGTAAAGTGTCAAGTAGAGATAGGAAAGTAAATAATTCTAAGATATGGTATGAATTTTACTACCTATAGATGCTTGATTAAGTTACTGTGGTGACATCTATCTTCCCAAGAGGCACATGAGATGCTCAAGTTGTTTTGGGAGATTCCCCCCTCAATATCTTGGAGTCTTAAAGGAGGGGTGCTCATTGGATCACATACAAGTTAGAGCTTCCCTTCTCTCTCCTGTTTCTCTAGTGCCACAGGGCCTCCATGCTTTCTTCTTATCTCAGCACTTCCGTGCTTCTGCAAACGCTGCCCTGTGCTTTATCACTTCATTCTTAACAGTCTCGATTTGTTCCTTGTGGCTTGGATACTCAGCTCAGAGCTGCCTCGTAAAGGACAGCCCATACTGCCTCACCACTGATCTCTGCCATTCACCCCAGGCACTCTTTCTGAAGTGACTCCCTTTGTATCGTACAAAGGACCCATAACAGGCTGACATGGACATTGACTTATTCCAGAATTTTGAATCTAGCACTTTTTTAGTTTGTGCTCATGTTTTTTCCTCCCAAGATGCTAATGTGCCTTTGAGTTTTCCTCAGAGAACTTCGTTATTGGCTGATTCTCAGCCTCTGTTGGTGGTTAAGCCCTTTATGCTAGGTTCTGCACACCCTTAGGACACATTCTTCCTTAGAGACTCAGTAGCACTCACAATTTGACATTTGAGTGGCACCTTCAGTGTTGCAGATATTCACAGATACACCTGAATCCCAAGCATGATACAGTGTAACTTGCCAGAAGAACCACTAGACCCATGTTGTCCTGGCAAATGATCAACAATCAGAAATCAAGGGAAAATAGGCCCTGATTTATAACATTTCCCAGGGTAAATACTCACAGCCTGCAAATTTCAAGGCATTGATATGCATGTTAAATTAAAAAGTGCTGCCTATGTTTGGCTCTCCTGAATCAATATAATCTAGTTCCAGCTGAGCACAGCTCATATCCTAGGCAAAACCATGGATATAAGCAGGAATTTGGGTGATTGAGCTGTTGTAATGCTCCATGAACCAAGTAGATTCAGGTCTAGCCCAGATGCTATCATGCGTATAGATGTAAACTCTCTCTCTCTCTCTCTCTCTTTCTCTTTCTCTCCCTGACAGACAGATACATGTAGTAACTCAAGATAATAAATAAGGAATAAATGGCACACAAAATAATATTTTTCCTCTGCTATGATTCTAAGGCACTCTCTTCATATATATTTATATATATCACAATATATACATATATATATTACACAATGATTTTCCATATGATTCCCCAATTGAATCTTCCTTTATTTTTACAGCTTTCTCTTTTTTTTTTTGGTACCGGGGATCTAACTCAGGTTCTTATGCTTGTGCATCAGGTGGCAAAACCACTGAGCTAAATTCCCGGCCCTTTACAGCTTTTTTTAAACATATAATTTATATATAATCCACTTCTCCCATTTAGAGTGTGAAAGGTAGTGGGTTTTGCTATTTTTAAGGAGTTATGTCACTGTCACCATAGTCAAAGTATCACATTTTCACAAAAAGCCTTTTTGTACTCACCATAATATTTTAAAGATTCATCCATATTATAGCATATACTAGTACTGTAGTTTTTAATACTGAATGAGATTCCATTGTGTGGATAGTTCATATTTTATTTATTATTCAACACTTGATAACATTTGGGTTATTGATACTTTTTGGTATTATGTATAATGCTGCTATAAGCATTTATGCTCAGTTTTTTGTAGAAATGTATTTCTACTTCATTTGAGCATTTACTCATTACTTGGGAGAGGGATTGCTAGGCCAATTGGTAAGCCTATGGTTAACATTTTGAGGACCCGTCAAACAATTTGTCAAAGTAGGTATAACATTTTACATTCCTACCTGCTTTGTCTGAAGGATTCAAATTTACCACATCTCCACTAGCACTTGTTACCTTTCTTTTAGGTTTTAACCAACTTAGCTGGTTTAAAGTAGTATCTCATTGGATTTCCATAATGGCTAATTGTATTGAACATCTTTTCATGTGCCAATTTGCATATCATTTTTGAAGAAATGTCTATGGAAATCTGTTCATTGAAACAATTGATTTACTTATCATTAATTTTGAGTGTTTATATATTCAGGAAACAAATCCTCTATCAAATATTTGCTCATATTCTCTCGTTTCTATGGAGTTTCTTTTCTCTTTCTTGATGGTGTCACCTATAAGTACAAAAGTTTTAATTCTGATAAAGTGTAATTTACTTTTTTTGTGTGTTTGTGTTTTTGATGTTATATTTAAGAAGGCTTTACCAGGCTAAGGTAACTAAGATTTATTTTTAAATTTTCTTATAAGAGTTTTATAATTTTAGATCTTACATTTAGGTCTACGATCAATTTTGTGTGTTTCCACATTTTGTGTTTTATAAAAAAGGGTGTATTTTCTTAAAATTATAGATTACAAGATAAAATTTCAGTGTAATTGAAAAGAAAATGAAGTACAATCTTCCGTCTGTGTGCAAATTGGCCACTGATTTTCTATTTAAAAATTCACAAGTGACATCAGTCATTGCTGAGTTTCTCTGGGCATTATATATTTCCTTCCTTGGATTATCTATCAGTCAAAATTCTGCTGTCATAATGGTGTAGTTTTACATGTTTCACTAGCAGATCATGCTTGCTTAACAGGCCCAGAACTGAAAAAGTATTTTTACTTTTTCGACAAGTAATTAAATTTCTAACAATGTTCTGGATCAAACAGTTTATACTGAATTACTAGTTTGGTTTTTGGCTGCAATTATATATGTAAACAATTTCCTCTTCTCCCAAAGGTTGTAAATATCTTTATAAAAATAGAAGAGTAGAAGGGGAGAGGAACCCCCCCCCCCCAATTACACAAAAAAGAAAAAAAAAACAGAAATCTATTGAAGTTAAAATTAAAAGGAGCTGTTTGATATGATAAATAATGATAAGATAATGGGTTTCTGTGGGATATGGAAATAGAATCCACAATAAAAATGAAGACCTCAGCTAAGAGATGGTAGACGGATAGGATACACACTTAAAATTTTACCTACCTTCTCTGCTTTATCACAATCATTTCAAGAATTCCAGAAGAGTTTCTTTGAGTGTGCTTGTGTACATTGGTTTCTCTGAAGAAAAGGTCATCTGGGAGCCACCAAGTGCTCCTATATGTCCTAAATTTTGGGCTAATTGCATTTCTATAGGTCTTATTTCTCAATAGATTCATGTGAATCTTCTAGGCCAGGTGATGATGAGATGCCATCAGAAGAGAAATCTGTCTTCTATTTAAAACTTAGATACAGCTGCTAGGCAGGGGGCTTTTTAAAGGGGCTGTGCTGAGCATAGCAGGTCATTCATTCTATAGAAGAAAGTGACTCACACAAAGGTAGATCTCATAAATTGATTAAATATCCACAGCTTTGCTGTGTTGCAAGTTATTAAGGGGCAGTGGCACAGAGACCCTTGTCATTACTAATGAGGGTTCCAATCTGACTGATTTGACCTAATCATAGGGAGACAATAATAGATCTAGCCCTTAAATTGCTCAGTAACTTTGATGATTGCTCAGTAGCATGCAGACTAAAGCAGAGCTCAGCATGGAATTTATCGTTTATTTAATCTATTTTAGACCAAAATGTGTCAGAGAGAATACAGAAGATATTAAGCTATTTAGAGTTACCAAGCTCAAAATATTTGTCGAATATGATTTTATAGTTTTAAACTATATTTTCATTTTAACATCTAAGATTATTCTGTAATTTTTTTCATTGTGGGTTAACACAATGAGTTTTTAACAAACAAGTTGGAAACAATCAATTTATTAATTTTATCCTGAAATATTCTATAATTAAATTAGAACTAACCTTCAGGATAGATAACAAAATCTTTAAAGGGGGAAAATTTAGAAAAATGAGTTAATCTACTGCACTGATTTTATCCTTTTCTCAGAGAAATAAATTTCTTATATCAATATTCATCATCCCCAAAATTTACTCTTTTACTCCACTTATCTGAGTTATTCTTCACTGGGGGAGGTAATAATTTGGTTTTTCCCAGTAATCTGGTACATGTCAGAATAATTCATATTTGCTTTTTCTTTGGTAATGTCCACCACAAGTTAGCAAGCCTCATAAGAAAAGTTCTCCCTGCCAATCTACTTTATTTTATTTGTATAAGTTATTGACACATGTATTATATACTTACTTAGTGGCATGAATTGTTAATGTGACTTTTAAAGGATATTTGTTTACTGAAATATGATATATCTAATGTAACTAGATACCTCATTAATTAAATACATTATCATAAAGTAAATGTAACAGTGAAATAACCCACAGGTCAAAAAATGAGATGATTACCAGAATGTAAAATGCCATTATTCTGATCCATTTCAATCAAATTTTCTTGTATCCTCTTGCAAGGAAATTATTGTTTCAATTTCTAGAACTACAGTTTTCTGTTTTTGAACTTTATGCAAATGGGTTATACAACAGTGTAAAGACAATTGTATTTTTTGTATTAGATTTATTTTAGTCATGTGTATTTGTAAAACTAATCTATGGCTTGTGCAAGGATGTTATTATTTTCTTTTTGTTTCAGTATTATAGCATTTTATTGTATGAATGTGTTGTGATTTATTTAAGTTTCCAGTTTTAAATTTTTTGGTGCATAATTACAAACATTTCTTGGTGTAGGTAAGTAGAAGTGAGTTTGTTGGACCAAAGTGTATGCATATTTCAGCCTACCATACAGTATCAATGTGTGGAATCTAGAAGTGTTGCACCAATGTATCTTTTTTACAGTAGCAATTTTCTGATCAATTTAATACATCACATTAGCAGTTTGAAATTCAAATGTCATTAACTGTTCTTTAGACGTAAAAAACTATTCTCAAAATAATTCTTTAGAGAAGGAAGTATTTATAGGTTAAATAAATATTAAAATTTTGGAATATCATGCACTTTACAATGCCAACAAAGATGTGAATAATGAAATGAATTTATAATTATTTTCCTTTAATACCGAAAGTCATTTGAAGGTTAATATGGCTGAGGATCTATAGGTCCCTTTATCTTTTTAATGTATTTAAACTTCAGTTCCATAGTTGAAAGATTATTATTAATATCCATAAGCTCATACTGCTTTAACATAAAAGAGGCAATGCGTCAGAAGACTGAAAATTATGCTGAGTAAGAAATAGTATTTATCAGTAACATTTGAAGTTAAGTATTTCATCTAGTTTTAATACCTAAACTCTATTAGTAGTCGAGAAAAATCAGTTTTATTATGGTGGGAAAAAAAAGATAAAGCAGGAAACATCTCCCCAATACCTGGTTTGAGGAGACATTTAATATATGGAGCAGCCAGTAAAGTGGTAGCAATAAATCCTCTCTCCTGCTCTCCGTCTTTTTCAGGGCTACGTTATGATTCTTGTGGACTTTTTCTTCCATTAAGCATTTAATAAATAAATCAAAAGTATATAGTATGAAAGAATCAATATAAAGGTAAATACATCAATTTATATGTAAAATATTTTCTTAAAACTAAAGGTAACATTTACAATGTTAAAAGAAATGGGTACGTTTTTGTGGACACTTAAATTCCTATCTCTCTTTTTCATATATTCAACTCCAATTCATATTATAGCTTTCTTAAATTAAAAGTTCATCTTCACAAACAACAATTTTGCTTGTAAGTAAAGCAGGCTACTAGCTTTTGTAGTGCACACAAGAGAGAAAAAACTCACTTAAAACTAAGTATGGAGGTTGAGAGAATATGTTGGTAATAAAATGTGTGTTTTAGAGTGAGAAATATTACACTGGGCACATAAAGTGAATTCAGAAAAGGCAATGAGACCAGTTAAGTGCATGCAATGATACATTTCTATGGCCACACACACATTCTACTCTCTATCATATACATATTCTTTTGAGCATCCATTGCATTCACTAGTTCTTTAATTGTTTTCTACTTGATTTTTGAAAATACAATGAAATATCAATCAATGAACTCTGGCTGTAGATATAATGTTCTCAATTTGTTTACAATAATCCAGAAGACTGAACTCTCATGGTCCTATTTTTTAAAAAAGTTAGATCACGTTTATTATCTTGAATCTCAAAATAGTGAGTAAATGGGTCATTTGAGCCATTTTTGGTACTACTTAATACTTAAAAGGGAATTCAAGCTACTATTTCTCAAAGAACTCCCCCAAAACCCCAAGAGGAAGGTACATGACATGATAATCTCAATTTTAAGTGAATCTACATTTTGTAGTTCTGGACCATATTTCTGTATAAGGCTTTTGATATTTAACTTTTGTCATAATTATTTTGGGGGTTAGTAAGATTCATGATCAACATTTCTTCATTAAAATAAATGATCTGTTGAGCAAGGCAGTTTAAGATTCATATTCTGTGCTAATTAACAGATTCTTCTAATTGTTAGAATGCTTCTGATGTCTTTCTAATTCTTTCAACTCATTACTTTTTTAGGGAAGTTACAGTTCTTAAAGGAATAGTAACAGATACTCTGAAACTTCCTTTCTGTATATACACACTGCCTCAAAATACATTAATTTGTGAAAGCAGGCCAATAATTTAAAATCTGTTAATTGATGTGCTTTCCTTCCAAATCCAAGTGAAATATCTTTCCTATTTTCCATTTTCTACTTTCCCATCTGGGATACTAAAATGCATTTTTAAAAGATTACTTCTAGTTGAAAATAATGTAGTAAAACATATATTAAAATTGCTATATCCTTCCAGTGAATATATTTTCAGTAGATTAGATTAGAATTCAGTTTTTGTTACTACTAAGAAGAACAAGGGGGAAGGAACTAATTTTATTTTTAAAATGTTCATTCTTCTATGTGATTACTAACAAATAGAGTTCATCACATGCTGATTTACACTTGGATCACTAGGAAGTGATGTTTTGGGCAATTATATGGGTGGATTCTCTGCCTGTAAAGGCTGCTGATTGAAAAATGACAACTTTGCAGCAGATAAAGATGATGAGGATTTAATAAACACAATGATAACTATATACCTAGTGAACAAAATACTGTACGTATGTAAATATCAGAAGGAGGGGTAGTTTTGGAAAGAGAGGAGAGAGTAAAAGGCAAGCAAATGAGGAAAAGTGACAAATATTTATTTATTCCTTTTCAAGGCTGACTACACAGCACAATCTATGCATAGATTATTTTGATTGAATGACAAATGCTAAATAACTTATAGAATTTCCTCAACCTTTGTTCTCTACTAACTTTAGGATGTTTAAGTCTCAATATGTTCTATTCCAATTAATTTTCAACACAAATTGTCAAAATATTAACTGCATGTGTTTTGTTTTATGAGGAATAATTATAACATTGCAGACTACTGTTTTACAGTTTACAAAAGGAATGGATATATGCTATCTCATTGGATATGTTCAACAATCTGAGGAAATAGAGATCCTTGATTTTACATTATAGGTTGAAAAACAAGAAAAATTATGTAACTGACCTAATAACATACAGACTGAAATTCTTAATGAGGGATACCATATAATGTACTTTTTAAAACTCCAAGCTTCGTTGGTCGGGGATTTAGCTCAGTGGTTCTGATGCTTGAGAGGTCCTGAGTTCGATCTGCAGTACAAAACAAAAAACTCAAAAAAAAAGAGGAATTTGACAAATACGTTTAGAAATTATGAAGTTAATCAAACACATTACTTTGAGTTCAATATTATTCTAGAAAAATTTTAGAAATATATATATATATACATAAACATGATTTATTTTTACTTCAAGAAGATAATTAACACTCAATACAACTCAAAAGTTCTGGGTTACACAGATTAATCCAAGACTGGCTTTTCTTTAGCTTAATAAATGAGTCAACAAAGAGTGAGGAAAGGCTAAAAAGGATCTCAACAGTTTATGTTCCATGATCCTAGTGCAGTTTCATTTTTTAAAAGTAGCTCTAAACTTCCCAGAAACAATAAGAAAGAGAAAAGGGAAGCTTTTGATACCTTAGTAAGATGAAGCTTGTCAATTTTTCCATAGAAACAAATATTTTGTGGGTCTTGAGATCAGAAAGAAATCTCCCAGTGTTGTTTCATAAAGCACATTGTGCAGTCAAATATGTGATATCTTGGGCGGGGGATAAGTCAGAGAAATTATTTATATCATAAATTCTCAGATTCCACTGGACTTAAAGCCGTCTCCATTTTAACTGACCTTTGTATAGAGTCTGTATCAGCTCCTGTTGAAAAAATAATGCAACAACATTATAGAGAGCAATGTAATGTAAATGTGCAATTTTCTATTGAAATTCTCTAAATAAAATTATATCCTAGAAGATCTTGAGAAATCAATATCAATCCAACTCTCTATTCAGACCACCCCTTCAAATATCAACCACCTCAGCAAGGCTTTAGCTAGTGCCTCAGGTATTTTTCTGTTCCAGTGTCTCCCTCCAGGGTGAGAACCTCTCCTTTCTCCCAGTATCCTCATGTCCTCATGACATCTCCCACTCAAGCCACACATCTCCTTCTGCAGCATCTGCCCAGAACTGGGACTTCCCAACCAGCTCTGCTCACCTGCCATCAAAAAGATTTGATTTTAGTGTTTAGTTGTAGAGTCTAGTGAACTCTCTTGTGCACTTTAACTTTGGTAAATGAGTTTTCTAATTGTTATTTTCAGCTATAGGTTATGAATTGTACATCTTATATGCTTACAGGTATCAGGCAAATAATATAAATGATGAATGGAACCAAAACGTCTGAACTTAAAATGATAAAATTGCAGCAAAGAACACATAAGCCCTGCGTTGAAGAGTGAATGCTCTGTCTGGAGCAAGGAGTAGTTGCCAGAAGTAAGGTTATCAGTTGTTGCAATGTGAGCCTTCAAGATTCAGCTGGTGTGCTGGCAATGCCTGTCATGTCATGAAAACTCCACCTTTATCCCAGAAGTCTTTCCCAGATAATAATGCTGATGATCCAGCACATATTTAAATCCTTTAAATCTACTGTATTGTATTAATCTGCTTTTTGTGGCTGGTGTGCAATAGTAAACACCTACAACTTTAAGGAGGTTAATTTGCTCACAGTTCGTAGGATTTAGTCCATGGTTGGCTGACTCCTAGGCAGATACATCATGGTGGAAGAATATGACAGAGGAAAATAGCTTAGTTCATGGCAGCTGAGAAGGACAGCAGGGGAACAGCAGCACAGAAGGGAGCAAGGGACCATAACCATACCCCAAAGTCATGCTTCCTTGACCCCTCCCCATCCCAGACGCCCCTAGAAATGCTCTTTACTGCTTCCCTAGAGAGCTCCCAAGTCAATGAAGTTAATAATTAAGTTTTAAGTTTTCCATATACCAAACAATAATATAACGAGTTTTCATAATGAAGGGAATATTACATTGGAGAAATATAACTTTGACTACTTAAGAGAACACTGAGTCTAAACTGGGTATATCCACAGAATATGTGATAAGATTAAATAGGTAATAAGTTAAATTAAAAACACATTTCAAATATATTGCTATGGAAAAACTCAGAATGAGTGTTTATACTGATTATTCAAATGTGTTTTACACCTTTGAATCATCAAGTTGTTCAGTGGAACATGAAACCGTTTCTAAACAAATTTAGATTAGATTTTATTGTTCTTAATAATTTTGTTTCTTTAAAAATTTTTTTTATTTCTTTATAAGTTGCCTTCAAACTGTTTCATCTTAAATACAGCTGGACTTAAGCCTGACCTCAGTGTTATTTGCCCACATATTTAATTTAGTGATTACTTTTAGATACCCAAAAAGTCATTTGACTGTTTTCCATAAGATCCTGACAGATTATTTAGGCTTTTTTTTTCTTAGCTTAAAAAATTATCTGTCAATGCTGTCTGCAGATATATTCCTGGGAACTAAATTTGATAGTCTCACTACTCAAAGATGCACATAAAAAAAAAAGAAAAAGAGACTAAAGAGAATGCTCTTATTTTGTTTTTATGTTTGTTTGTTTGTTTGTTTGGTACTGGAAATCGAACTCAGGACCCTGTGTTTCAAGGCAGGCGGCAGAGCCACTGAGCCAAGCCCCTGGCCCTCTTATTTTATTTTTTAAAATGATTATCTATGCAGAAGAGATTTCACTACATTTCAGGTTACTCTAGTAGATAGTACAGTATGTAGAATCATATGCATCACTTTCTCTTTATACTTCTGAGAGGCTTGTGAAGGAAATTATAATGAGCCTTATGTACATTCTCACTGTATTTTTTAACTAGTGTTGTTGATTTGCACAGTATAATCTTAAACTTTTGCTGTTATTTTCTTTCTGTAGAAAATATATGCTAGTATCCAATAACAAATTTTAACTTGATTACTTTGAGTACTAGAAAACAGGACTTTCTAATAAAATACAGACCTGTTTCTTGTGACAACTAAATATTCGTCCATAAATGTCTTGACATAAAGATTATTTCCTTCTGTGATTAATCATTACTTGGATGCTTTCCAAATATACTCTGTCTCTGGGTATTCATGCCCTTTAGACCCCGGCCTTGATTCTGGGCATGCTCAGTAATGTTCATTAACTGACAAAATATAGCAGACATAAGTATTTCCCAGATCCATCTCCAAGGCTAAGAAGACCTATTAATGTGCAACGTTGTGCTCTGAGAGACCCTAGCTTCTATGTTAGGGGTCTGCCTTGAGATTACCACACTATGCAGAAGTCCAAGCTATCCACATGAAGGACAATAGAGAGACCTAACTGATAGCAAGAATTGAAGACTGACACGTCTGGCCTAAGTTGAGTAAGCCCAGCTAAGTCCAGCCGTTGGGGCCACCACAGATAAAATGTAAGGGCAAAGGCAAGTTTATACCACCAGGCCTGGTAAATTCACAAATAAGCAAAAAAGATTGTTGTTTTAGATTTCTATATTTTAGGGTGATGGACTATGTGAAAATAGATTATAAAAATACCTCTCTAAAATGTTCTACCAGAAAAATCTTTTCATCCTATAGTGCAGTCCTAAAAGTCTCTCATATTGTGGGTCAGATGATTTCTCAATTCTTTTATTTTCTACAATACTATTTGAGGGAGATCCTTTAGTTTAAATTATTCTTGGTGGTATGTCTAGGATCAAAGCCTCTGTAGTTCACGGCACTGTTGTTTGACTATAAAATTATAACTTCTAGACCTGGGTAACCCGGGCCTCTGTCTTTAATGTGCTGCTGCTTGCTTTGGTGTCACTATCTGCCTGTTACAAAAACAGCAAGTCCCTGGAGACCTCCTTTTTTGCTTTAGAGACTGAACCAATAGGTTTTGGATCTTAGCATCTCCCGACTACCCATTCTCTCCAAGTCTTTTCATCCGTAAAAATTTCCACACCCTTCATAGAGGGTGTTTGTGATAACAGGCGGCAGGTCTATCTACTGTGGTGGCACTGCAGATGAATTCTAGAAATCCTGCTCCTATCATTTCCTGGGCAAGTTAACAAAATATTTGATTCTGTAAACACCTAGGACTTGGAATTCTCATCAAGATGTCACTGAGCCCTGTCCATGTCTTGAAGATCTTGGTAAATTCTTGGTTATTCTTTTAGTGCATAAGTAAAATTGATATAAAAGGTACATACCTTTGTGTGAAAGATAGTCAGTAGCTAAGATGTGGCAGTATTTGGTGTTGCAAATGAGATATGAAACAGAAATAATTTTAATAATAAAAAGATTTTTTTAGATTATATATCTATATGAAAAGAAGGCATTTTTGATTAAGGGAGAAAACTTTGTATTATACTAAAAACATATTCCAGTGGAAGACACACTTCACTCAGGCATCCACTGACATCAACTTTTTAAATTTCAAATTGCATTAGGAAGTACTTCTGTATATGATTTCACTCACGTTCAGCTTACTATTGACCCATTGATGCACATTTTGACTATAATGATGAAAGGAATAAGAACATAGAGAAAAGGTAGTTTTGGTGCTATAAACTCTGTCTACAAGGAAGTCATCCTTCTAGTTCTTTGTCCTTCCAAATGTACACAAGGCAGAACTCTAAGCCAATACAGAGTCCACTCACAATTTCCCTTTCATGGGAAACTGGTTCTGCAGTGACAGCCACTCCATAAAGACAGACATCTGCAAATATCTTAATTTATTGGGGGAAAAGAATAGAATTCCAGGCCTATTTTGGAATAGACCCATTTCAGACATTTAATGTAGTGAGGGCCCAGGGCACCATCTCCTTCCCTTCGTCCTAGGGTGTCTATCACAAAGATTTTCTAACTTTGTCCAGCTCTGGTCTTAGGCTCATGAATGTATAATATCCTCTATGACATTTGCATCTAAATGTTTGAGAATGATTTCCAAGAGCAATTTCGTCACACCAAGTAGAAACTCCAGGAGAGATGTGGTTTTTCTTTGTTTCTTGTACTTCTAGATGAAGACCTTTACTTCTATAGCAACAGAAAAGAGCCTGAATATTTAAAATCCAGATTAGGTTAGACTAACTACAAAACTACATGTAGGAAGTTGCAACTTATGTCAAGAGCTTCACCAAACCCAGAGATGAAACCACAGGGTCAATATTTCCTTTCTGAGACATCAGAAACTCAGCTTTAGGGGACCTCAGATTTCTGGATCACTGAGCAGAAATCAAAAGTTACCTCCTTCAGTTCACATTAGAGGACAGTTCTGAAGTATTTGTCAGAGGAAGGGAAGGGAGAGAAATAACATACTCTGGCAGCACTTCAAAATGTCAAAATAGAGTCCTATAAGAATTTATGAAGTAAGTCAAGTTATCTACAAAAAATATCAGCTATGGCTTCAAACTTCTGTTCAACATTAAATATCCAAAGAATAGGCTAATATCTCCACAGTTTTAAAAGGACAAAAAGGAAAGAAAAAAATATTTTCTCTTTAAGGTTGATATTAGCATGTAGCAAAATAGAAAAGGATAAGGCCTATAAGCTCCATAAGTATAATGCCAGGGGTCGCTCCTATTAAAAAAAATGAGAACTTATTTTGGGCAAATGGAAAATAAAATAATATGAGAAACCCAAATTAGAGAGCCATGGCAGAGAAATAAATTTGGTAAGAACTGAATCCATCTAAGCATAGATACTACTATATCATAAACAGTTCTTAGAGTAAAATATTTAAACAGAATGTTAAAAATTATAACTTGACAAAAATAAACTTACTAAAATTCCCAGATTATACCTATGGAAACTGGGAGATAAGAAATAGAAAAATGTCAGGAGGAAGAAAAATATATTAATTTATTCTTCATACCAGAATGTATTAGATAATGTATAATTCTTAATTTTTATAATTATGCAAATTAGTCATTGTGACTCACAATAGTCACAAATAAATGACTGAGCTAATATGTATACATAAACACACACACACACATATATAATTGAACAGGGGGAGGAAAAGAGAGAGAAGAGAGTAAAAAGACAACATCAGAGAAAGCAGAATTTCAATAAAATTTAATTAAATATGATGATAGGTCAGCTTTTGTGGCTCAAGGGGCAATTCATTACACTGTTATGACAAGAAAGGGTGAGGATCGATGCAGCAATGGAAAGTGGGAGGAGTCTCCTCTCAGGGGCAGAGCAGGGCACAGTAACCTGCAGAGCTGCTTTAAGGAAAAGGGAGCAGAAGTCAGAAACAAGAAATGGAAACCAAATGCACCTGAGGTTTGGTGCATCAAACATCACAAAATAAGTATAAGGAGATTTTAAAAATCTGTTTTGAAAAAAAAACCCTTTGTAAAATCCAAATTTAATATTTTAAGCAGATTAACAATAAATCTAATGTGGTTGCTTTTGAGTAAAGATTGTTTGTGAATTTATACCTTCCCACACACACATAAGCACATACTAAACACACTAGAAATAAAAAGACATTGTATGTTTTTTTTTTTAAACTTTATTTTAAATAAATGTTTAATTTTTGAATTTCCCATAAGGGAAATGAAACAATAAAAGAAAACCCTGCTTTCTCGTAATTCAGTGATTACCACAATTCACATTTTAATACATATTTTTCAGCTTATTTCTCATGCCCATGATTTGTGGTGCAGGTATTTTCATCATTAATAGCACTACATTATGGCACACTGCTCTATATACTTCTTTTCACAAGAAATTTTTAAACTGACAAAAATTGTACATCTTTATAGGGTACAGTGTGATGTTTTGGTACACTTATACATTGTTTAGTGATCAGTTCAGGATATTAAAATAAAATAATAAAGTTGAACTTATTGTTGGGTATGAGGATGTCCAACTTATAGTTGAGAATACTGCTCATTATTTAAAGAGCAATTCTCACAGTGTGATCTATAAATCACTGGGATCCTCAGAAACTTTCAGAAAATCCACGACATTCAAGTGGTCAAATGTTATTTACTTTTCTCACTATGTGAACATTTGCACTGATGATGAGGCAATGCGGGGTAAAAGTGCTGGTATTTTTAATAAATCAGGAAGTTGCACTGAATGGTACAAATAATCATTGTATTCTTTATCCCTATGGATTCAAGTGAAAATGCAATTTTTCAGAATGTATTTTGTGAAGTGGGAAATAATTTTAGTTTTATTAATTCTCAACCCTTGAGAACATTTCTTTGTAATATTTTGAGTAATCAAGTTGGAAATACCCATAAGGAACTTTTGTTTTATGTATAGAAGGAGTTGTCTCAAGAATTCATGCCATTGTTTGAGTTGCAATCTGAATTAGCCATTTTTTGTGGAACACAGTTTATGCTTGAAAGAAAGTCTGGTGACAAATAATGGATTTTCTGACTCGAATATTCAATAGACATTTTTGAAAATAAATGAAGCAAACATCACTTCAGGAAAACAACTGTTGTACTTTTGCTAAATTAAATTTCAAGGCTATAAGTAAACACTAGAATTTCAGAAAAACTGTAATTCTCATTGATGCTTCTTACTTTCCCAGACTTTTCTGATAAGCTTGGTGATGGTAGTAATTAATATAATTTTTCTGGTATCTCAGAACCAAACACTACATAACTCAATGAGCTTATATTTTCTAAGTTACATGACATTGCACTGATGGGTTTTAATATAATAGAATATGAAAGACTTCTTGATACAGTCTTAGATTTGACATTACACACATTGTAACTAACTTTACAAAATTATCTTTAAGACTCTGTTAAGTGTACTTTCTAACAAAGTAGCTGTGTGATGATGAATTATTTTCATATCGTTTAGCCATGACAACTTCACACAATAGATTTAAAATAGAAGCAAAGTAGAAAATCCAGTGGTCTCCTATTGCATTTGGCATTAAAGAGATTTGTAAAAATGTAAAACAATGTCATTATTTTTTCATGTTGAAAATTTTACCAATAAAATGCATTACCTGTATTAACTTGCCCTAGATTTATTATTATTAATTTTCTAAGTTTTATCTTCCAATCTATTGTGAGTAGATAACATTTGCACACACAAAAATTTGATTTTTAAAGCTATAAAGAAGTTCTCAGATCAGATATTTATGAATTTGAAAGCAGAAATTGCATTACTATGGTATAATAACATTACTAATCAGTTACAAAAGTACTCAAAAAATTAAGAAATAAGCTTGAAGTGAAAATTGTCCATATTTACGTAACTCAATTTGGGTTAAAATAGCACTAAAATTTTAAGCCTCACCAAATCTTAGAAAAAGCAACCGCAGATGTTCTGTGTATACAGATACTCTTGAGATGTGCCCCGTGAGGGGACTCAACGATTGATTCAAATCCCTAGAAGTTTTTATTAACTAATTAATACATGCAAAAGAAGTAAAAAGTAAATTTTAAAGGATGAGTAAGTAAAAACAAAGTCAAGAAAAATAAAACCAAGGAAGCATGAGAATTGATAAAAATATAACTCAATAAATCAGAAAAATTACAGACACATGGAAATATGTTGATTCAGAAAATATAGGATGGACAAATTGTAGCTAATGTGTTCAAGCAATTGGAAGAACAGTATCAGTGCAAACAAATACAGGTTGTTAATTCAAGTTGGTCAGTTGAAGGCTCAGGCTCCTCTACACAGCCTTTAAAGTCTCTCTCCTGTATGCAGGCAGATTTTAGTGTCCTTAGAGATACATTGGCCCAGGATTTCTCAATTAACTCTAAAGGGGGAAGGATGTTATAATGTTTCTTCCCGAACTCTTTAAGGGTTACATTTGTATCTTAGACCAACTGGAAGCACAAGCAGCCAGCATTCAGATCATAACTCAAGATTTTGGTCTTAAGTTAAAACTAAAATTCCATTTACAACCCAAGTTGTTCCTATGTCAGACTGGTTGTAATTAAAGGTCCACTCTATTAGATTAGTAGTTCATGATCCACCTTGACATCCCTTATAACTAAAGTCACAAATGCAAGTTATATACATTTATTCGTGGGGAAAGATTCTGTAAGACAACATAAGTAATAACCCCAAACCAAAAGATTATATGTAAATATTGATGACCTAAAGGAAGAACAAATCTCTGTTATAACAAGATTTATAACCTATGTGATCTTTTAGCACCACTTCTTCCAGCATTTCTTTTCTCCTAGAAAAAGGGTGCAATCTTCAAGATTTATGCAAGTAGGAGGCAGGTGCACATATCACAGCAGGTCCAGAATTGGAGATGGATTCTGATGCTCCTCTCAAATCCCATCACAGAGATCTCTGCCTTTTTGCTTAGGGACCATCTGCAATTAACCTCTTTTAGAGTCTCCTGACTTGACATGAATACTCTTTCTCGTCAGAAGACTCAGGAGGTTGACATCACAAAATACTTGTGCTAGGAAGTGTCTTGGAGATCCCTTAAATCATCATTAAGTAGCTGTGGAGGTTGCAGCTCCAACTGGTTGTCCTTCCGAGGTCTTGCTAATTCTTGGTGGCAGAACTGAATCATTTGACTTGAAACTTCTCCTCCTCCCCCTCCACAACACTTCTACTTAGAAGTTATAGGTTCACTCTCTGAGAATTTCTGTGATCACACATTATTTATAGTCTACTCAGACTACAAAATTTGCTGGGAAATGTGTCTTATTAGTAATATATTCTCCACTCTTGCCAATTTTATACTTTTATTTTCTCTGCTATAACCACTCTCCCTCCCCACATTCCTGCTTGCTAGACCCTATCCCATATGGGATACTTGGCTTTTCAGCCACAGATTCTTCATATTAACTATTTCTTTCATAGATATCATATTAGTTTTTGACTATATCATTCTCCTGGGTTTTCAGTAGACGTTTGAAGACAGTAAAGATGGATATTATCCAAGAGTTTATTGCTAGTGGGACTGATGTAAGTCCCTCTAGATAGTTTCAGACTGCTTTATTGAAAGAGTCACTGGTAGGAAATGCATCTTGGAAGATTTCCAATGAAGTTTTTAGTTAGGAAAAGGCTTAAATTAAGCAACTGTGCTGATATTCAATGGAAAATTAATATGTAATGTATTTGGGAATTTCTGTAAAATACTGTAATCTGATCATTATTTTAAAAATGTATTTGTATCATCACTGGATAAAAATGATATAAGTGAAGAAGTAATCGGATCATTCACATTCACTAGTGGCCTTCAGTTGGCTCCTGTGTGTCGTGCTAGTGCTAGTGTGGACAGCTTGGTCTGAGAAGCTAATCAAGAGGACAGAGAGCATGCCAAGTACAGTGGGTTTTGATATCCAGTTAAGATCATCCTTCTAAAATATTCCTGCAGCTGTAGGTCTTCTGATAAACTGATAGAGTCTTAATGAGATTTTCCAGTGTCTTTTCAGTGTCAACACCAGATGAACAAAATAGGAACATTACTCCTATTCTTGATTGTGGTAAAGACTGGGATACAAAACTGAAGGCAATGAACAAAGAAGTGTATTTATTAAACATGTTAAGAGGATGCTATAAAAGTCATTTGGTTTAGTACATTCAAGCTTCAGAATTTGGCTTCAAGAAGAGTTATAAGGGAAAGTATACTAAGGGCAGAAAACATAGCTCAACTCTGACACAAACCTCAGAATTTCTGCTTCTAGTATTTGGATTCATCTTATAAAATATGGACAAAAATATTTTTTAAATGTTGCCTTTTAAATGTAGCATTTGTGAGCTAATGAGTGAAAAAAATGAGTGTTTTTTGAAATCATATCTTCCTTGAGGGCATTTGTTCATGCCAAGCTAACTCCAAGCTGGAGTCTGAGAACAGGAGTGCTGTTTTTGATGGTCTCACAAGGTGAACAGGATAAAATTAGGAGATTAATAATTTTAAAACATAAGTTAATTATTAAATATTCATTATGCACCAGTTGCCTTAAAAATGTGAGCATGTGCATGTACACACACACACACACACACACACACGCACACACCAAACAGTGACTTTTTCAGTCGACAGCTGTTTTACAAAATTTACAAAACTTACAGAGTAATTGTCCTGAAATAGCCCTTAGTATCCATGACTGGAGGTTGGATTGTTTTATAGTAAGACTAGAATACTAATTATAATGGAACTCAGAATAATGTTTGTTATACTTACATTGTTTTCAATTGTGTCACCCAGTAATATGAGACACGTTCTACTTCAATTTTAAGAAATAGCAAATGAGTTATTGTGATTGACTTCAGCAGCAGAACCAACGAGAGTACTACAAAATTTTCTTGAAAAACACCAGTGGTCTTTTATAGATCAAAATGACCATTGGTGTTGTATATGTATAATCATAGGTGAGCACAGCGGTGCATAACTGTAATCTCAACACTCTGGGAGGCTGAAGCAGGAGGACCACAAGATTGAGCCCAGTTTGGGCAAATTAGTATGACCATGTTTAAAAAACAAAAAGAAAAAAAGAAAAAAAAGCCACTCATACTTTATATTTTGAATAGTAATGACCTTTATCTTATATTTTAAAATAAAATATAGGATATCATCAGCATATAAAGGCAAACAAAATGTAAATATTTGGAACACAATATAGAAGCCACATTGGAGCCATACCACTTAAAACTTTACAAATCCATTTTTAATTGAGACAAATTCCAACTAGTTTTGCTGATTCTTATTTAGTTTTCCCCTCCAGTATTTTATTTTTTCTAGTGATTTTATTTTCCTATTTTTAGAAAATAAAATTTTCCCATTTGATAAAGCTACTCTTTTTATTCGTACCACATTTTATTTTATAAACTAGATATTTTAAAGATAAATTTTTCTTAGAATTTTTTTTTGATATTTTTGAAACAAAGTCTCACTGTGTAGTTCAGACTGGCTTGAACTCACTAGTAGCCCAGGCTGGCCTCAAACTAATGGGAATCCTCCTGCCTCAGCCTCCTGAGTGCTGGGATTACAGGTATGCACCACCACACCCATCCAGCTTAGAACTCTTAAGAGTAGAGCATCTACATTAGAACTAAAACAATGTGCATAGACTGCATCATGTGACAGGAGCCTTTGCTTACCATTCACCATATGCAGACTCTTCACCTGACATCTGTGCAGGCCCTATCGACCAAGAAAGTTGCCTTCTCTACAACTCATCACCCAACCTTCACATCCAATTATTCACCTGTTTTTACAAATCCTCTCTTCTCAGCATCCTTTTAATTTGTTTAAAATTAAGAGAGAGTTGCAACAACTTCTATTCTACTTCAGGGTATCTGGACTACTGTAGAAGCTTCACTCTGAAGTTTCTGTCTCAGGACGTTCTCTTTTCATCCACCTTTTGCCAATGACCTTTCTGGCAAACAGATCTGATCATGTTGATTCCCTGTTGAAAGACTATGATTGGCTTCTTTTTGGTTCACAAAATAGAGTAATCTTTCTTCGCTGACCATGTTGGTATTGTGACACTCAAAACTTTAATGCAGAATTTATATTTAGCTAAACTTTTATGTTAATAAGAAATGGAGAGGGCTGGGGATTTAGCTCAGTGGTGCTGCTGCCTTCCTCACAAGCGCAAGATCCTGAGTTCAATCTCTGGTACCAAAAACAAAAATAAAGAAAAGAGAAAAAAAGGAAATGCATAAATCTTTTATTCTTAATATTTATAATTCTAAATAAATTAGTCTATGAAAATTAAAAGAAAGACTATACCTGAATTTATTGTTTTAGTCTTATTTCCTAGCACTTCCAGTATATATTCTCAATCCATATTTCTTCAGGACTTATAATCTTTATTTTCAACATAGGCATCATTTACTTTTTCTCCACCTAGTAATTCTTATGTAGCTGATATAATCCATGTCAAATATCGATACTTCTTGAAACCTTTCCTTTCAAACATACTTAGGTACTACAGAAAAATACTTTACTAAAGATTTTATAAGGAAAAAGGAGAGTGAATGTTGTATTATGGAACTCATAATATTTTTACCTTCTTCAAACTGGCTAATTCCCATCTAATTTAATTTAACCATCTCTTCTACTCAAATGCCACTGTTTCTTTTCAATTTCTTCTTGTCTAGAGACCTCACTCAGCCCCCAGCCTACCGATGTGAAATATTGATTCTAAGCCCTTCTAAATTTTGTCACTTCTTTTTTAGTGCAACTTAATACTTTGGCTTCTCTAATTAAATATTTATATCTTAAACAATTAATATTAACTTCATAATGCAATAATATATTGAAATTGTCCTTACCTCAAAATTCACCTCTAGATATCTTGATCAAATTGTAATAGACTATAGAGATAGAGAGGTGATAGATAGATAGATAGAGATTTTATCTAAAACTTTTTCTTCCTGTCAAACATAGTAGAGAAACAGAAGGAATTTAAAATATGATTTAAATGTCAATAAGGAATGAAATATCTATTTTCTTCATTCCAAACTATATAACTGCTAAATTCTCAAGAAATATGTGTGTACCAAGTATGTTAGAAAGTCTAGTTCTCAATTAACTTGGAGAAGAACATGGCCAAACTGAGTTGAAATAGAGAGAGTTTTCCTATGTTTTCAACACCTTTCTCCTCAAAAAGGAGCTGCCTTAATTAGATAAAAGTTATCAAAAAAAGAAAAAAATTATGTCAGTTTTTGAACACACATCTTTAACTGTAATGACTTTTCTTAATAGAACTGGATTTAATATAGTCTTAAAGATTTGCTTCTATATGATTTCTGAAAGCTTTTTGCTACTTTTCTTTACTAAGGAAGAATATTTTATAAGTGTCCACTAGTTTGCCAAATTGGACTGAAGTGAATTTGGCTTAGAAGAAGTCATAAAGACTCTAATTTAGTCCCAAAGTACATTTGAAGCAGGTCAATTGGTTTTGGGTTTGAATGTAATCTCTCCATTGACAAAATCCAGCCAAAGATAATGGTCTTCCTACCATAACACTACATGGCAAATTTCAGTTATAATGACAGTTTTTCATTCTGGGGCATTATGAAATAGACCGGCTTGCCTGCCACTTGGAAGATGTCCCCAAATGAGAGCACTGACAGACCCCCCCCCTCCATTCTTACCTTTGTGTAGTTTGACAATGAATTCAAGAGGGCCATTTAAATCAGCATCAGCATATAAAGAGAAAATTATTTCACTGTAGCAGCAATCTACAGTCATGATGGAATGCATATGTTGTCTTATTTTTATGGAGAGCCAATTAAAAATAGATTTGAATACTGTGTAGCTCAGCACAGGACTCAGTCTCCCTGGAATATAGTTTTCCCTGTAGACATATCTGCTTTTGATCTCTCTAGCTCTAGATCTTAATTTTTGATTAAAAGACTACTACAAAAGAATTGAATCCACAGTAAATTGATAATCTTACTACCAAATGAATTTTTAAACTGTTGTTTTACTTCGGTGGTCATCCTGTTTCCCCCTTCCTTCTCCAGCTTAAGTACTACAAGAAGGGAAAGAAAGCTCATGTTGAAAACTCTGCTTGCCAAGCACTGTGTTAAATACTTTATATAGATTATTCAATTTTGAGAAAAAAGTATTCTTATCTCTTGTTTTATAGATGAGAAAAAAGACCAATATAGATGAATTCACTCAAGGTGACAGGAATACCAAATGGTGATTTCAAAGTGGATACATTTTTCCATTTGGCCATGAAAAACTATTTATCCAGATGAGTTTTTCCTTTGGAATGCATTAACTAAAGATGAAATGCTAATAAGAGAAGAAAAAAAGGTATTTCTGAGTATCTATTCTGTGCCAAGAAGATCTTCGGTATAATGCAGTTAATCGGGCAAATATACTCTGGCCACCTATGTTGGTGCCAGGTGCTGTGTTAATCATTTTGATATTTTTTCCTTTGTTGCATTATTGAGTCCTCAGACACTTCTAAGTTGGGAATTACTCTTACCATTATAGAGGTGAGAACAGTGATCAAAGAAGTGAATTAACTAACAAAATTTTGTTGTGCTCCTAAGTGGCAATGTCTGAATTCACACTTAGATGTTAATGCTCAGTTCAGCCCATGCTCCTCTGTGACTCTGATTCCTCCTTCTCAGAACAATTGAAATCTATGAATCATCCATGGACATGAGTGGTTTTGATTCTTGTGTGCTGCCTGACAGTGCAGTGCTTTTGCATCTGAATGTGAAAAATATTGGGGATGAGAGTGAAGGTGGAAGAGAGGAGAGAAGAAGGGAATAAAGAGGACCAGGATGTGATACGTATATTTACCAACACCCAAGATGAATATATTCACTATGTATCACAAACATATGCTACAAACAAAAGGAAAAAGGAAATGAAGTCTTTTTTATCTGGACTCTTTCCGTACCATAAGCCCCACGTCTGCAATGCCATTGAATTTGAATATTTCAAAGAGTTTCTGATTCTCACAAAGCCAACCAGAACCATTATTTAGAAATCCCTATTTTTTTTTTTTTTGGTCAAAGACAGGTCTCCTCGATCTTGGGAGACCATTCTCACCAACACACCTCACACTGGAAATGTAGAGATCTTCATGCAGCAGTGGATAAGTAGGAAGATGTTGGCTTTTCTAGCATATGTGCTAGAGTCTCAGTAGAAAGGAGAATAACAAAGTTTCAACAGATTTTCTATACACCCAGGATGATGTCTCTAGAAATATTTCATCTCTTGGCCTAGAATAGTAGGAGTCAATGGTCTGATGCAGCAGCATATGCAGGTGGAGGAAGGAGAGACAACAGGAGCAGTCCATCACACATGCAGGCAGAAACAAAATGTAACATCCAAAACTCACAACTTAAAAGACAAGAGTTTTAATTTAGTTCATGGTTTTAGATATTCAGTCCATGGTAAGGTGGTTCCAAGGCAAAAATATGGTGGAAGTGCTTGGTGAAGTAAAGGTACTTAGTTCATGGTGGCCAAGAAGCAGAGCAGGAAAACAATGACACGGAAAAAATGAACTAGGGACTATATATAGTACCTAAGTGCCTATGTCACTTTCCTCATCACTGGAACAAAATACCTAATGCTTGTAACTTAAAGGAGGAGAGATTTACTTTAGCTCACATTTCAGAAGTTAACAGTTAGTGTTCAGTAAGCTCAACAGTAGGAAGGTATGGAAGAGGGGCAAAGGAAAGGGGAGAGAAGCTGCTCACATCACAGAAGTTAGGAAGCAGAAAGAGAAGGAAGGGATCAGGGAAGGAAATATATCCTTCCAGATAACACTACCAATGACCTGTCTTTTATCAAGCTCCACCTTTTAACAAGTCAGTTGTAGCATCCCCATGCTGTCCATCAAAAGTCATGCCTCTGAACACATGAAGCTCATGAGGGACAATTCTTGATCTAAACCATAATACCAAGGTCACACTTCAATGACCCACCCTGACATACCTCAGAATGTGCTTTATTAAACTAAGGCATTTATGAATCCAACTCAGTTGACCAATTCAAATCTATGGACACAATCTGTTTTTCATTCACCTGTATGAGCAGTTCTATTCAGCAGGAATTATACTAGAGTAGCCCACTCTTGTCCTCCCAAGTCACTGGAGATGCATGCTTTTTTCTAGAACCTGTTTCCAAACACCATTCAAATTGGTGAGACTACTCTCTATGGGAGTAAACGAAATCCTCTTCTATTAACAACTTTCCTTAAGTCAATACTCTGGCTCATCTTCAATTTTCCTTGGATGGCCAACTTTAATCCTTTTATGTCTGTCTCAAAGTCATTGGCAGAGATTACTCAAGAGTAGAAGAGTTGCAAGGCTGGGATCTTTCTATTGCTTTAAGTCCCATGGAGATGTTTTAGCACCTCATTTTGACAGGTGGGAGCACTGACTGGTTGATCCCTTTGGCATTGAGGTCAGGATTGATAAGCCTAGGGAAAGATTCCATTTTGCACACGTGGTAAACATTATCATCCACTTTTATCCATTACACTCCTACTTCAGGCCACTGAATATTCATAGTTAAATATTCATAGTCAGTATCTGGATTCCTGAGAAATAAGAATAACAAGATCTCAATGTTAGTGGGTTGATTTAGAGGAATATTTTTAATCTTCTTTTCCATTCTTAGATAAGAATGTAAGTTTGAAGGTGAAGACTGGTCAACATTTTTGGAAGAAGAGAGCTATAGATAAAGTCCCTATGTTGTAATGTATATACCTCTCTCAATGAAATAGGTTCTTATATTCCAGGATGATGAGAATTTTTATGAGTGTACTCATTGCCTGCTTTCGAGAAGCCTGTGTCAGCCACTGCAGAGATGTAGTATTAAGACAGATAGGTAGATGATAAGTGAATCACAGCTCCATTTGGTTAGAGTCATGTGTACTAATCAGTTGTCTGTTGTAATGACATATATTAGCCTGGGTTAATTTTAAAGAAAAGAGTTTTATTCAATTCATAGTTTGGGAGACTGGAAGTCCAAACAGTGGCTCTGGCAAGGCCCCTCTGGATAGACAGCATGGAATGGTGGGATCACATACAAGAGGGAAGATAGAATTTCCAGGCAGGAAACCAGCCTGAGAGGATGAGCCTGTAATGACATCCCACTAGGCCCCACCTCTTCAAGTTCCGCCACCTCTTCACATTGGCAAGCTGAGGACCAACTTTCCAACACATGAACTGATAAGGGACTATCCACACCCAAACTATGTCACACTGCATTCAAATATTTAACTCATCTCTTCATACAGCTTTCCTCTATGACCAAATCATGGAAGACAGTGTGCACTAAAAAACTGTCTCGCCCTTGAAACTTCAGCTGCCTCTCTTTTCTAAGTTGCCACAAGAGACTAGCAATGCACATAATTGTGTGATTGCTTGGCCCTAGTGCTAGTGTTATTAAAATAAATGCTCTATTAGGTAAAGCCATGAATGCAAACAAAACCAGAAAAAATAATGCAGAATACACTGGAACAGTAAGGCAAGATCCTCTGCTGACTTACTTAACAGAATGAGGTAAATACCTCCCAAGATCTATATTTTTAACCAACAAAAGAAAAAGGAAATTAAAAAATAAAGGAGAAAGTTTTCAGATGGAAAGTAGAGTTTAATTAAAATAAAGTATAATGAAAAAGAAATGAGCACGAAGTATAAGATGAAAATGCATCCTAGAAAGTATAATGTGTAAATACATTTTCTTGGGCACATAGCTTTCTACTATAAGAGCATATTAAAATTAGTATGCAGATCCATGAGATAGGGATACTATTATTAAAGCAACTGAAGAGTTTTAATATTATAAATATGTATGACTTTGTGAAACTGTAAGAAACATTCTACTCAAAAATCTACTAATGCTGAATATTTTAATGAAACTTAATTCATCTTTATACAAGTGGTAAAAATTATCCACTTTAAAATTAGATAAAAACAATTTGAGAAGTAATTAACAGTATGTGTTCATTAGATTGGAGTCAGAGGACTGCTGGAATAGGGCATTGGGTCAAATCTTTCATCTGCCTCCTGGCACTCAAATTCATGATAATGCCCCTAAGCATGTTATAGCAATTGAATCTCAATATTTGCATAGTTCCAATTCATTTCTACTCCTTGTCACAAAACCCATTTTTATTCTGGTTACAAAACCCAGTCATTCATAAAAAGTACTTGTTTTGAAAAAATATGTAAACTTTTTTCTTTTACTAGGCCAGTGATCTGAGATACCCTCTCCCATACTCTGCTACCCAGACAGAGACACACAGTTCACTGGCTTTTTGTAAATGATGGCAAAGGCTGTTCGGATTATAAAATGTACTTAATAGAGTCATGGCTTTTAAGTTACAAGTGGTCCTCCTCTCTGTTTCTATCAGGAAGCCTGCTGCAAGTCTACTGCACAATGCTAACAGTTTGTGCAAATAATCTGTTCAGATCTTACACTAAATACTGAATACTACAATGCGCAATTACATTTCCATTTTACTTAAATATATATTTACTTTTACCATGAAAGTTTTCTTCTGGATGTCTTACTTTCTTTTTCTCTCATTGTCTTTATTTCTATGCACTCTATCCTCGATTCCTCTCTGCTGATCTCTGATGCCAATGTCAGTGAAGAATGGATCACAATACCAGAAATTCTGTACATTCACTATGAACACAATTGTATAATTGTAATATATGTGCTACCTTGTAAATATATATATACAACACATCAATCTATACATCTATAGATATCTATCCTCTATTTTTAAAAACATCTCTCAGTTTCACACTTTTTTATAGATTTAAAAATAATACAGGTGTCCATTATTAAAGAAAAAATGCTGCACTGATATTTCCATAATTTGTATAAATAATACTATTTTTGGTTGTATTTTTTGAAGAATCACCCTAAAAGACCCTTGAGCACATAGCAATCTAAGCTGAGCATTTTGTAAGGTGTCAGACTAATGCCAGAAAGGATGAGGATGGAGGAGGAATTGTGCAGGAATAATTTAGCCAGACTTAACCACTTTCCTCCAAGACAATGACATGCTAGATTCCTCAAGGAATGTAGGTCTTTCAATGTGTAATACAACATCACAGTATGGGCTGGGGACCAGTACAATGGGGAGGATGTGCACAGTACTCTGTGGTTTGAATAAAAGCCCCCAAGACTTTGATACATTGCCTCCTTTATGTCCTATCTATGAGAACCAACCCTCTAGGCTTGTGTAAGTGAAATCTGTACAGTTTCTAATCCTCTGTTACCTCCAGTGTAAACAAAATCATGAGATATAGTTAAATGACTGTATATAGGGAGGAGAAGAAGGGAAGAAACAAGTTTCTTGGCACATTTTAGGCATTCTTTTTTTGTTGTTGTTAAATTCTTTTATTGGTACATTGTAGGTATACAACACAATTACATTTCTCATTGGGAATTGTACCTTTACATGGTGCATCT